>VTFQ01000006.1:3748557-4348557 GCA_036281575.1 Ancherythroculter nigrocauda
TTTTAATGTAGCCCAAAATTATATTAAAAAAAGAAAAAAGTCGTGATACCGATTTAGACAAGGGTTTCTGCCCCACGAAAATGTATGGCGACCCCGCACCAATGAATGACTCTAACGGTATATGCGCTGCACGCTACTGCAAAATACACAATTGCAGCATAAAATCAATCGCCTGAAACCTACTTTTCCAGCGCAGGCAAACCGCTGGATGGATAACCCCATTTCGTCAAAATTCAAAGATCAGGGATTTGCACTCAAATCTATAAGGCGACCTTCTACGTTATCAAGCGACGAATAGGGGGTACCCTCAACGTCGGATTATGGACGTGAGGGGGAAATGACCAAACGGCAGTATGTGACGAATAGGGGTGAGACCGTGTTGACTATAGGGATACATGCATGCAACTTGAAATACAACGACGGGTACACTTTGGCACAGTCATATTTTGAGGATAAATGTACATACAATCTTCATGCGTGTTCGTGTGTGTCTGTGTGTGTGTGTGGTGTGTGTTGTGGTTTGACGACGTCTGGAATGCAGCTGCATGGCTCGCAGTAATTCGATCTGAGTTGACCACGATCGTTTGAAGTCACAAGGGAGAGGTTTGGGAATCTATCGATGCAGCCATAAATGTGTCCAGTGAGCTGTTAATGTCAGCCAGGCTGTAGCCAATGTGAGATTTACAAACAAAAGTTCAAGGAGTTAAAACTTAAACACAGTTTATAGTTGGCCTGCTAATTTTTGATCCTGTGCAGACCTTACACCAGTAAGGCCACTTAAAAGGCAGCTGGGGTAAAAGGATCCGCACCCAGTCCCAGGCATCTGTGTCACACATCCGAGAAGTAGAGCTGAAGTGCTCGCTCAGTGCAGGGGGGTGAGATGTAACTATATCTCTCACTATAGCCACAGACAGGTGGTTTGTGTGGAGAATCCCAGTCAGCTGGGGGAACATGCCTTTAACTCCGTCTTATAACCTCACCACCATCCGTACAAACAACTACACATTTTTCCCAGCTCAGTCCCAATTCAGTCCTGAAAGCATCCAGGAGTCTAAATATTACCTCACCCGTTGTCTGGACAGGCATCTCCTTACAGAACAGAATGTCCTCCAAAATCTTCCCTTCCCATTGATTGTGAGCCAAAGCAATGAACAGAGCCACACTGACCTTGTCTGTTGATTCATCCAACTGAACAGAACATTGCTCACAGGAGTGCGGTCTATCCAGTAGCTGTGAGTGACTGTCTATCTATATAGCAAAAAGACAATCAAACATTTAATGTTTTTAATATATTACAACATTTTCCTTGTTTTACAGCGGTTGTACCGATTGACCTGATGTTTCGGGACATGCGTATAAGCAAGTGAAAACATCAATTTTTTAAATAGTTTAGAGAGAGTTAGTTACTTCATGTCCATGTGGTCCTTTGCAGGTGTCTGAATGATGTCACATCCTGTCACATGATATTGACCACATGACTTGATCCAAAATGGTCCCTTTATATCGATTACTCTGAATGACATCAATGAAATTCATTTTTCTGGACACTCTTTCTCATAACAAAGCAACGTCTTCTACACATAATGTTAATACCATTTTGCACTATGTTGATATATGATTTTAGAAAATCATACCAGAATAAAAAATATATACCTTTATTACATTTTAAGATATTTTGGACGGTTAAACCGAATGACCTTTTGACACTTTAAAATCTTTAAAACACCTTTTTATGTAGCAGAATATAATGAAAACCTTTTGCATTCAATAAAAAAGATCTACCTGTACTACCTCACAATGTTTGGTTGTCATATCTTTTTATTTTATTTTATTTTATTTTTTTATTAAGGCATTTTGACAAAAAAAATGACCCGTCACGTCATTGACCCAGATATATCCACTATATGCTTTCATAGCATTCAGTTGGCATGTTTGTTTGAAGGACAGCATTGGGCAGGATGTAAATAGTGTGTTTTGTCAATGAAATAATAATAGAAAATTGGGCTTTTTAATTTCACGAGTTCACATTTACATATAATGAAATACAGTAAAGTTATGTGTATTTGGCGTGTTGTCCAGGAGGAGGCTCCGAGCTCTGAATATTGCCCCGAATATTATTATTATAAATCTTATTCCCCCGGATGATAGGAATAGTTAGAACTAGAGTTAGGAGAAGGGTGGAGGAGGGATGCTGATAAACTGTCAATGAACAGAGGGAGGTCTGCTGTATATGTACCTCTTGTCGTTAGTTGAATTGATTACTGAATGCTCTCCACTCATGTTAATTAGGTTAATTATCTGAACATGCTCCTAATGGACTCTGTTAATAAGAAGAATATGACAATCCATTGTTAGTTGCAGCCCTAGACATATAACAGAACATTAAGATCTTGTTTTCACAGACAGGGCTTAGATTAAGCCAGGATTAGGCCTTAATTTAATTATGATATTTAAGTAGATTTTATAAATGTGCCTTAGAGAAAATATTACTAATGTGCATCTTGAGACAAAACAACAGCACTGATATATTTTAAGATATATCATGTTGCTTTCAGCTCAAACAGGTATACTAGTATAAGCCTTGTCTGTAAAACCAGGGGTAAAAATAAAATGTATAGTTTATTAGCGATTATTCATCTGGCAGTAAATGCAGCTCTTCATTTAGATCAGATGACTGAGATTACACCAGCAGTGCTGACAATTGTCACTTATAGATAATGTTGCTTAATTAAAATTAAAGATGACACACAGAGTATCATGTACGTCTAAATAAACAGTATTAAATATTGACGTTTACTATCAAGTTCAAATAAGTTTAATTTCTTGTGTGTCCATCCATTATTTTCTGTCAGCCCTCAGAGAGAGTGTGCAGGGATTTATATTGTGGATGGATTTATATTGGGATTTATACCTGTGAATGCAGATGCAGTTAGATTGCATTTATATAATACTGAGATCTGAATCTGATCACAATGTGTCCTTAACTACCTCTGGACCAGGACAAGCTGATGGGATAACATTCTGTTCAGATTTAAACTTGTCTTTTCAATGTGAATGTAACATACAGATACAGATTTCATGTTAATGCCAAGTATAAACGCACACAGTTGCCCACAGATCATGACAGAGCAATACGTCACAGGATGTACAGAGCACAGCACAGAGTTACAGTTTCTTATAATGGAAGAACAACAAGGAAGCAAACAAAGATGCGGCTGAATGTTGGGAGAACAACCGTTTCTTCAATCATTCAAGCATTTTGTAGACAGGTATGTATTTGTAAACAGGTATGTATTTCCACAATGTGCTCTGTACTGTAATACCGTACACTTAAAGCTTCATATTACACTAACATTTTTACACATAAGGTAGCATATTACACGTGCATTTTACAGTATATAGTAAATTCACTTTATACAGATATACTATATCACACAAACACACACGTGTACGTTTATACAGTCTTGTGTTTTCTTTTATATATTGCAATGACATTGTACTGTAATTAGTTGACAGACCAACAGTAAAAGTGTAACTGAATCCTAGCTCCTCATAGAATATTATAAAAGGAAGGTTTTTTTCTCTGGCCACGAGAAAGACTTCCTATTCTAGCATCCAAACGTACCGCAAGGATAGGATCGAAACGTTAAAGTGACCTAGTTTCTGTTGAATGAGCAAAGAACAAACAAGCATGAATACAATGTGTTTAATATACAAAATGGATAATACAACGGCTAAATATACACAAGTAGATAACAGATATATACAAAGCGAAAGTAAAGGCAGGAAGAGAGAGATGATCAAAGAATGGCAAATTACAACAGTTAACCTTCAAGAGCCAGCAAGGAAACCCAGTATCTAAAATCTAGAAGAAGTTAATACTTGCATATCGGTTCGTTGTGGTGCTTTAGAGTTTCGGAGCGCTCAGTTTGGTGATTGGTCCTTCTTCAGGAGGTTGTTCTTCGGCGGGTTTTTCAAACGAGGTTTAACTGAAGAGTAATATGACCGGAAAATAAAGAAGAGAGTCCGTCTCGATGGCAGGAAACTTGTGCAACCAAGAGACGCGTGTCATGGTGTTTTAAAGAACAGACCAGAATGCCTTCTTGATAACGTACGCCAATAATAGCGTTGCAATTTTGGCGGTTTTCCACTTTTCTTTGTCCTGTCTCATGGCTTGATTTGCATAATTTATGGTATACCAAATTGGGTGTACTTTGTTCATAGTACTATTAAAAATTGAACGATGCATTTGACAGCAATGCAACATACATTAGTGAATAGCTCGGACCAAGAGCTTTACGGAGAGTTCAAACTCGACAGGTGTTTCACATCATCTAAAGAAGATACACTTTATACTCTAATACAATCGTTTACATGAAAACTAACCTACTACAGTCATTTCTACGCTTCTACACTAGTAACACATACATGCAACAAGCACTACAATGGCAGATACATTCATATTTGCAGGTACAATCATATTTGTGCATGCAGTCTTTATGTAGGTCTTTGTGTGTGTGTGTGTGTCTGTGGGTGCATGCATGTATTTTCTCTTTTATTGCTGTTTGGAATGCGGGCCTGTCTCGTAGTAACCCGATCCGTGGTGTCCGTATCCCCTTTGAAGTCACGAAGGAGATGTTCAGGAATCTATCGAAATAGTCATAAAAAGAGTCTTGTGATCCATTAGTGTCAGACCGGAGTCAATGTGAGATTTACACACCAAAGTTTCCTGAATTAAGGCTTAAACGCAGTTTATGGCGGGATCTGCTCATTTTCAAAACTGTGCAGACCCTACAGTTGTCTTCGAAGGTTGGTGCGAATGGTGGAAAAAACACCACGTCAAACATCTAAAGACCTGAAGACCAACCTGGAGCAGTCTGGTGTAATTGTTTCAACAAGTACCATACGCCGCACACTAAACAAAGCGGGGCTTTATGGGCAGAGGCCAAGGAAGACCCCATTGCTGAAGAAAAGACATAAAAAGGAACGATTGATCTTCGCGAAAGAGAACCTGGACAAACCTCAAGCCTTCTGGGACAATGTTTTATGGACAGATGAAACAAAAGTGGAGCTTTTTGGTAATGCACACAAACAGTATGTTTACAGATGGCGCAATGAAGCCTTTAGGGAAAAGAACACCATACCAACAGTCAAGCATGGTGGAGGATCCATAATGCTGTGGGGCTGCTTTGCTGCATCTGGTACTGGAGGCCTTGACCATATCACAGGCATCATGAAATCAGAAGATTATCAAGCAATTCTAGAGCGAAATGTCTTGCCCAATGTAAGGAAACTTGGTTTGAGGTGAAGATCATGGGTCCTCCAGCAAGATAAAGACCCAAAACACACCTCCAAAAGCATGCAGGAATGGTTGAAAGGGAAAAAATGGACTGTTTTAAAATGGCCAGCAATGAGTTCTGATCTCAATCCAATTGAAAATCTTTGGGGGGAGCTGAAATCTGCCATTGGAGAAAGGAACCCTGCAAATGTTCAAGAGTTTGAGCATATTGCAAAGGAAGTGTGGGAGAAAATGCCACCCGAGAAGTGCAAGAAGCTTATAGATGGATATAAGAAACGTTTAAAGGCTGTCATCGCTGCCAAAGGGTGTGCAACCAAATATTAAGGAGGGGTGCCAATATTAGTGCACATGCTGGTTTTCTGTTTTTTCCTTTGGAATTACAATATCTATGTTAAAATAACAGTTGTCTTTGTTAAATTACTTTGGACCTCCAATTAAAAGATCCTGCTGATATAAATTTGGTACATTTTAATTTATTTCTGAAGACATTCACTCAGTTATGCAAAACATGAAGGGGTGCCAATAATGGTGAGCAGGACTGTACTTACTTTTGAGAGATGAACTAAAGATGATTTGAGTAAGTTCCAGGCTTTCTGAGGTAATCCATTGTGTTGTGCTGTTTGAATCAATTGTTTTGAGAAATGTACCAAACCGACAGAGAATGATTTCTGTGTGAATATTTTGGGTGAGTGACTATATTTTGCAAACATGCAACATTGTTCTGATGTCCCATTGGACAGTTGTGCACTTACAATTAAGGAAAATGTTAAGATTTATTAAAAATGAGTGACTGAGGAAAAATGCAATGCAGTTTTTTTTTATTTGCTAACAAGCGTTTACTTATACTTAAAGTACTTTTTCTAAACTCTTGACACAGCAACACACCTTCATCATACAAATAGCCAAACGGTTAATTCTCTGCCCAAAACCATGTTTTGTTCATTAAATACCAGCTCTACATTTCAAAATGCAAAAAGCCTTTTTCTACATACACTAACTGTCAAAACATGGCAAACCTGACTCAACATCTAATCCTTCTGTAGCATGTTTTCTACAGGATCACATCTTGGAGCTGGATCCAGCCAGAGGAATTCATCCACATCACAGGCAATGATGTCCCTTGACAGCCAATGGGCAAAAACCCCTCTGTACGTCTGTGTCACCACAGGCCAGATTTTCCCTGGCATATTGGTTTTGGTCATAGACTTTCCACCGACACACAGAGAAAACTCATCTATTGGGTTGAGGAAAGGCCTGTATGGTGGAAGGAATGCATTTATGAATTGTTAGTTGATGCTGAACCACTGACATATTCGGACACCACGGTCAAAGTTGACATTGTCCCAAACCATGACATTGACTGGATGCATTGCAGCTCACGCTCCAACAAAACACTCCTCAGATCATCCAGAGATGTGAGGAGATGTCCAGTGTCACATGACCCCAGGGATGAATGTGCATGGAGAACCCCATGATTCTACTGGCCGCACAAAGAGTGACACTGACCAGAGACACTGAACAAGACCAATTCAAGAGTTTTTACTGTGTTTGTCCATGTAATGGAAATAACTGAGACTGGAATCAGCTATTTCTCAATATTTCAGTGATCTGTTACTTAAAATCTATATATACTTATAACTATATATATATAGTTTTGAGCTGCCATTGTTGCAGAAATAGAGGCTTTATATTATATTTAGGGTTTGGAACATTAGGCCTTCATTTCTGACATGCTGTGTTTAAGTTTTTAATATAAGATAAGAAAGATTTATGAGTTTTGTACTGGGTATTGTAGGAAAAGAAAATATAAGTGTTTTAGAAACGTGTTAATTGACTGCATATTGTGTGAAAATTACACAAATTGTGTTAATGGTCACAACAGAGGGATGTTGTGATAACTGAGCTTTAAAAATGTGACAACAGATTGAACAAAAGGATATTAACAAGTGGAAAAAACTGTAAATGGTACTGACCATTTGAACTATCATCATATGAAAATATGATAATGGTAGCCAGGATTATCATGGTATTTCTGCACTTCTATAAACGCCACCTACTGTCAGAGAGTGAATTTGCCCTTTCATTCAGCCCGTTATGCAGCACACAGCTTTCTAAAAATCTAAACAATTCAGATAATAAGGTACTGTACCTAGAATTATTCACAGTATTTTGAATGGCTATGATAACAATACCATGAATGTTCATTACCGAAATATAAGTTTTGGGGTTTACCGATCTACACAAAATTACGTGTTTAGGCGTAATAACGCGTACATTCACTATATTGTCTTTACACATAACAGCTCTTATTTACGAAAAAAATATGACAGAAAATTGGGTGTATGGTTGTTTCCACGCAAAACTTGGCATTTATCAATATAGACAGGAGCGATGGCTACGATCAGGTCTCACATCAGGTCTCAGCTCACGTACGCAAGTTTTTCAGTTAGCTTGAACTTGGTAGCAGCTTGTGCAGCTTGGTAAATCTGCTGGAGAATTGTAAGGAGAGCATTTTGTTCATTTAGATTCTATTAAATTAGAATAGATTCTACACACAAGGCCCAGCTCATTCAGCTGGCATTTGAGAAGGACCTCATACACAAGTGTCTACACGAGTGGAAAGATAAAGTTCTTCAGAGATTTCACTTGAAGAACCCACCGCCTTCAACTATTTTAATCAGTTGTGTTGTGAGTACACTGCTTGACTGACTGCTACACTGTCAGAAAAAAAGGGTACGGTTGGGGTCCGTTTGTGAACACTCAGGGAACAAATGGTGAAGTTGTACCCTCAATGGGTCATAATTACACCTTAGAGTACTCATATGGATTAGGGGTAAAAAAGGTGCAAATATGTCTCCAACTGTCAAAGGGTCCATGTTTGGATCATTTAACCCCCAAACAAAGGTACAATCACTTGTGTGACAAAAGGAGTAAGCCAAAGTGTATGAAACAGGAAAAGCTTATTACTTAACAGCCACAGTGATCTGAACAATTCAGTGAACACATAATTGTCAATCACCCAAAATAGATTAAACACAGAGCAAGATATTAATTTCTGTTTGAAATCACTGTATTCACATCCAGCAGTAGACTGAACAGAGGCATAAAACTCCCGCAATGTCTCATTTAAAAGAGAAGCAGAGTAGGTCTCGACATTACAATTGTTCTGCCTTTGCCGCAAAAAGTCACTGAAAGTGTTAACTGCCCATTTAGTTGTCTTTTTCGTTCATTTTTGTCGTCTTCTATCTAGCTCTGCCGGTGTTAATTCTTTGTGTTGTTTTTTTCATTCAGCGTCTTCTCCAAGTCTTCTATTTCGTCTTGTGCCTGGACCCATTTCTCAAAATTGCCATATTAACCATACAAATTAAACGATATGCAAAAATCATCCGTTGGGCCTACCTAAATAAACACTTTCATATATGTCTCTCACTCAGTTTGCAAGCGTAACTGTGTTACTATGGTTACCAATGTTTATAGTGGCGGATTAATTTCGATCTGTAATCAAACTGACTGGAACTACCTGTGCATTAAACGGTTTTACTGCACACCTTCCAGCCAATCAGAATCGAGTATTTAAACAGACCAAGGTATAAGACATTTTATTGATTATTGAGCATCAAGATAATATAATTACTACATATTTTTTTTTATACATAAAAATATGTAAACAAAACAACAACAACAACAAAAAATATATAAGCAAATGTATTAAAGCAGGCCTGTATTTTTAATTATAATTTTAAACTGATATAAGAGCTGTTTTAAGTTTTGCTTTTAATTTACATGTACTTATCTTTCTTAGCAAAAGCACAATGTAGATGAAACTATTCAACGTTTATTTTACATTATATGTGTACTTCTACTTTGCCTCAAAGTTCAAGTACGCATTTTCGCAGCCTGCCTTCTTTAAAGACCCCCTGTGGTGAAAATCAAGTTTTTAATGTTGTTTATATGTGTATGTGGAGTTTTTAATATGCTTTAAGACAAACCATGTGCAAATTCATAAGTCAACACCATTGCTGAGTATTTTATGTTTGAAACTGCAGTGAACCAAAAACCCGCGGTTTGAAATTGGTGGTGTTTGTGACGTCACAGACTACCTTGTAACCAATCACAACAACGTGCCGGCAGACTTTAGCATATCATTAACTATGACTGCTCTGAAGCAGGAAAGTCTCGAGAGAAGCCAGGTTATCCCTGTCACGGTTCAGGGTGCATCATCAACTTTTACCTGTTGTCTCAGTGTGTCCTGTCTATTTTCTGCAGCTCGTGACCTGGGCAATCAGCGCTGATTATTCGGCGCGGGTGCGCACAGATGACAAGCTGATTTCCCTCACCTGTTGCTTATTTCCCGTAGATTGTTTCCCACAATCCTTGTTCTTCACGTCTCCCCAAACATTTCCTCCTCCATATTCTTCTTTTCTTTATGTTGTTTTCGCTGCAAATCAGCGCACAGGCAATTCGTATTTCAAGCTTCTTGTGGGCTACTATTTTTAATAATAATCCCACCGTGTGTCTCAGTCAGCTTCCTAGTTCAGTAGTCAGGGCACTGATCAGGGTATCAGCCACATTCACTTTCATTATATACTGATTCACGACCTAGGGAGCTAGGGAGCTAGGGAGCTGATTGAGACGCAGGGCCAGTCTCACTTGAGAACTCCGGTCTTGAACGCGTGATATCGCGTTGTTTCCTTGTCACATCTCCAGTGTGTTTGGTTGTGAAACGTAGTTTGCGTGCCAGACAGAGTTGTCGGCGATTCTTCCTATTGTTAAGTCATGCAGTGTGAAACCTTCTGTCGCGATCCATCGTGCAGTTTGAACACAGCAGCGACTGAATGCTGGCCAAGATAGTCATGCAGTGTGAAAAGAACAGTGACCCGACTACTTTGAAAATCATGCAGTCTGAACTTGGCATTACCTGTTTTACTGCTGTGCCCAGGACGTCTAGACGAGGATTATACAGCTGGCCGTGCGCTGCTGATCTGTCTCGTTCACTGTCCCGTTGGGTATCGCACCTGAGGTGGTCTCCACAGCCTGTGTCCGCAGGTTTCTGTACGGACGGCTCTAGAACTCGCACCTCCCTTTGTTGCCCATTTGTGTGTCACTACACTTGGATTATTTGTTATATCCAGAAGTGTTCAATAACCTGTTGCACTATCCTCTGCTTTTGAGTTCTCTCTTTATGTACCATGATAATCCCAGTATATTTTCTGATGATATGAAAAATTGTGTAGATTTATCAATATAGCGAGTCTATTACAACGTTATGTGTCTGAAGTTTCAGCTAAAAAATACCCCATGGACTTTTTATTATTCAGTTTTTTAACTGCCTATTTTGGGGCATCATTATAAATGTGCCGATTCAGCGTGATTTAAATGCTTCCACTTTAAATGCTTGCGCTCTCCGCTCCCAAGCACGTGACTCTATAATACAGTGCATAAACAAAGTTCACACAGCTAATATAACCCTCAAAATGGATCTTTACAAAGTGTTCGTCATGCAGCATGTCTAATCACGTAAGTACAGTATTTATTTGGATGTTTACATTTGATTCTGAATGAGTTTGATAGTGCTCTGTGGCTAACGGCTAATGCTACACTGTTGGAGAGATTTATAAAGAATGTAGTTGTGTTTATGAATTATACAGACTGCAAGTGTTTAATAATGAAAATAACGACATGGCTCTGGTCTCCGTGAATACAGTAAGAAACGATGGTAACTTTAACCACATTTAACAGTACATTAGCAACATGCTAACGAAATTGGCTCCATCTGCCATTTTTTGCTATTGTTCTTGCTTGCTTACCTGCATAAAGTCTGTTGATTCTGCTGTGCTCATCCAGACATTAATACTGGCTTGTCTAATGCCTTGAACATGGGCTGGCATATGCAAATATTGGGGGCGTACATATTAATGATCCCGACTGTTACGTCACAGTCGGTGTTATGTTGAGATTCACCTGTTCTTCAGAGGTCTTTTAAACAAATCAAATTTACATAAGAAGGAGGAAACAATGGTGTTTGAGACTCACTGTTGCTGTGTCCCAATTCGCCTACTTCTACTACGCCCTAAAAGTATGTACTCTTTCTGTGAACAAAAAGTACTTACTTTTGAGTGTGTAACAAAAGAGTAGACAAGCTTTGGGACATACTATCACGTCATACAATTGCATCTTTTCTCTCGCATCCTATCACCTTAAACTGGCCTGTCAATCATCTTACATCCTCCACATTCCATTTAGCTAATTTTCTACCGTATCGGAGAGGAATGCAGCACGTTGATCTGCAGTCGCGGATCTTTCATGTGGAGAACGCTCCTCATATTAATGCATAATGATGCATTTAAAAGTTAATGGCCATTCGGATATTTATATAAGTCCACATTGGTATTTGTAGATGAAATATAACACTGGTAACATTAAATAAATATTTTCTATCAGGTTGAACTGATTATTAGTCACTCAAACCTCTTATCGTCAATCTCGCATATCCGCAATGTTTTGTAGTTTTTAACACTTTTTACTCGTGTTTGTAGTTCTGAACTGAATCCTAGTGATGGGAAGTTCGGTTCTTTTCCGCGAACCGGTTCTTTCGGACAGTTCGATTCAATAAACCGGTTGAAAAAAACGGTTCACCGGTTCTTTTACGCTCCGACGTAATGACGTCATCCGCGATGACAAAACTTAACACATTCAAACATATAAAGTCAGTAATCATAACATCAGTCAACTAAAACATTATAATCTGAAGCGTTACAATTTAGTTTAGCATCTAAAGCATCCAAACACATGACATATACAGGCAGTGATGTGCAAACAAAGTTTTACAGTTATAAAGTGAATAAATTTGTCTTCATCAGAGCAGAAACCATGATCCTCTTACATTACGATTTATTTGTAATTAAATAAACTTACGTTTCGCCAGATTGGCCCCTTCGAGTCCTCTCATAGCATCAGCTGTCATAGTTAGCCGGTGCTGTGATGTGATGTTACTGTTCTGTAGCTTTAGATCACACGCTGAATCACGCATGCGCAGTATCACCAGCTCACAAATCGGACACGATTTCGAAAGAAGCGGTTCTCGGTTGTGTACTGATGATCCGAAAACCATTGCAACCGGTTCCACTCGAGAACGAGACTGAGATTCGAGAACCGCGAGAGCGATTCAAAAGGAGTCGCTTGTTTGCTCACGTCATTTTTTATCTTTATCACCTTGTTTAGAATTGTTTAGATTATTTATGAAACAAATAAATGTTTCCAATCTTAAAAAAAATTAACTTGAAAGCACAACTGCACAACCTTAACTATATTGCTTTTTAAATAACCTTAATATAGAAAAATAAATTTGTAGAACTATTTCCGAACATTAGTTTGATCTGTGTACAATATATTATGTTCATGTTGGCATGTAGTTTATTATGTACAGTATTATGTACAGTATTTTATGCTATTAATCTGCTATGGTGTATTTGGAAAAGCACAATAAACGTTTTGTATTTTGAATTAAGTCATAAACATCTTTCCAGTATGTTTTATATTATCACACTGTCCGATGTTCAACAAAACTTGACTAACGTGCTTTTCATTCTCTTGAAAAATTGCACGCATGCGCAGTATCATCAGCTCACCGGTTCTCAAATCGGACATGTCCGAAAGAAGCGGTTCTCGGTCGTGTACTGATGATCCGAAAACCGTTGCAACCGGTTCTTGACTCGAGAACGAGAACGGTGACAGGCCGTATATGTTCGTTCGTGTGCGCCGCGCATGCGCACTCATATCAGCTGCTCTGCTGCTCGTGCTCATCATCATCAGTTCTCTCTTCACAGCAGGTTAAGTCAGTGTACTGTTGGATTAACTGAATAACTCCAGGATGTTGGTTTATTTTGAGAGGTAGTGTCAGGCACGTCAAAAAGTGAGTAACTTTAGTAATTTGTGAATTCGTGTTTGCTAACTGGAGATGCGAACTGTTTGGAACGATTCAGACCGATTTGGTGAACTGGTTCGACCGGTTCACTGAAAAGAACCGGTTACAAAGAACGATTCGTTCGCGAACTGGACATCACTACTGAATCCTCGTCCAACACGCAATGGGTTGTGGGCAATATTAATCTACTGGAAATAGTAGACCATCCAGGGACTTTTGGCTTACTTTTTTCAACATACTATGCTTTGGGACACACTTATTTTAATCTCACATATTATTTAGGATGGATAGTATGGACATTGGGACGCAGGGTGTATGTCATTTCCATGGACAGAACTCTAATTATTTAACTATGCCGTAGTAAATTCAATTTTCAACTCTATTGCACCTTTAAAAAAATTTAGATTTGACATGCAATCTCTCACTTGGACATTATAGGGAGAAAACATTTATATTGTTATTCATGCTTCATTGATTCACCTTCATCATCATCATCATCATCATCATCATCATCATCTTGATTTGAATCACATCTGAAGTAACTTGCTACTTGATCAGTCATTAGATACTTTTTACTCTTACGTATTTTTTATTTGAGTACAGTTTTTAGGTTTCTCTACCCACCTCTGCTCACGTCTCCAAACACTGACAGTCAGCAACATGATCAGACGTGTGTTTATCACTGGAATTTCAACCTGAAAAACTGGAACTTTCTCCACCCTCTTACAACACTTCCCAGGAAGAGACGGACTTGTTATTTCTCCTTTCTGTCAAACTTGACAAAAGCATAAAAGCATCGGCTATCAATGAAGAACAAAGAGAACAACTTTGGATTTTTGAGAAGGAAGTTTGTTTCTGAACAGACAGCAGATCTTTGAGGTTATTCGTTTTTGAAACCATCATTCAGAAAGTGAAAGTAAAGCTTAAACTGCAGGAGCTCAAACAGTGAAAATGGCTTCAGCAGCTGAAGATGATTATATTTGTCCCGTGTGTCATGAAATCTTCAGTGTTCCTGTTATTTTATCATGTAGTCACAGTTTCTGTAAAGAGTGTCTTCAACAGTTCTGGAGAACCAAGAAAACTCCGGAGTGTCCTGTCTGCAGGAGAAGATCCTCAAAAGAACAACCTCCACCTAATCTCGCATTAAAGAACTTGTGTGAGTCGTTCCTGAAGGAGAGAAATGAGAGGCGTTCATCAGGATCTGAGGAGATCTGCAGTTTACACAGTGAGAAACTCAAACTCTTCTGTCTGGAGGACAAACAGCCTGTGTGTTTAGTGTGCAGAGATTCAAAACAACACGACAATCATAAATTCAGACCCATCGGTGAAGTGGTTTCATCATATAAGGTAAGACGGATGAACACTTGTTTAAGCTTATGTATTACATATATGAACATATTACAGAAATCTCTGGTGTCTTATAGATTTTCACTTTAAATTCTAGGAGGATCTCAATAAAGCACTGAAGTCCTTACAAGAGAAACTTAAACACAATGAAAACATTAAAGGAGAGTTTGAGAAAACAGTTCAACACCTCAAGGTGAGGATTGATTCTTTTGACATATTCAAGAGTTCTGAATTGATTTGTGTGAATTGAGGAGCGTAAAAAAACTTCCACTGCAGCCTTTAGTATTGGCTGTGCCCATAGCACGGGAATGTTGTGTTCCCTGAGAACAGGGAACTTCCACACTGTGTTTACCACATATGGGGAACATCACACGTGAACCGGTGTCTGAAAGCAAAGTATCAAATCTCACCAATCCTATTGGCCGGCGACAGCCTATGACGTCATCATAGTGCGACCCGGAAGTATATAAGGAGCACCTAGAGAACCAGTCAGTATCTGATCACGATTTCATCGAATCCGGTAAGGGAATCTTATATTATGCCTAACAAACGTTTCAGAGATTGTGCTCATCCGTGTCCCAGGTTTTTGACACTTGGTGATACACACATTCTGTGCATTTCTGTCTGGGAGAGGAGCGCGCATAGACAGTGCTTGTCTGTGTTTTTCTGTTGTTTACTGCGAGCGTGACGAGGATGAGTTATTGAATGGCGATGACGTGATCACGTCCGGCAGTTAGCGATCTTCTGGCTGCTGTGTATGCGGAGCTGCTGGAGTTTGTGGGACGCGCTTCTGGCAGGCTGCAGCTGCCTTGGGGGTGTGTTAAGAAATGGGCTGCACGTGGACGGCTCGACGAGCGGTTCCTTTCTGACCATAGCTCTGCAGCTCCTGTGAGCCTTCCATTCCTTCCTGATCTCCATGTTTGAGATCGGGAGGGCATGGAAAAACCCTAGCAGTTCAGATCTGAATCTGGGCCCAGACAGATGGGAGGTGGAAGAAGCGAGAATGAGATGAGTGATCGATCATAAACACCAGCGTCATTCGTGATCAATCACCCAGCTGCAAGGGCAATTTACATCTGCCCTCTCCTCTTCTTCCGCCTTCTATATATATTCATGTAACATGCTCAGATGCTTCTTACAGTCAAGCTGATGGCTGGGCCCATGGTGATTATTTTTCTGACGGCTCGCTTTTCCGGTTTGATAACGAGAGGCTCTTTTAGGCTTAAAAGAACCCTAGATTTCATCCTTTCATGTGGAAAATTAGGAGTCCTTGGTCTTCAAGCAGCAGGAAGATAAGCTGGGTCTATATTTTATGTTTTAAAATATGTCGACCTTGTTTTTCCTGTTTGTTGAGTTTTAGAGCTGGTTCCCTTTGAGCTTGGTCACCTGTAGAACCACTAGCTGGCGCCACGTGTCTTTGGAGTCGCTATAGCATGCCTGGTTTGGGCCTCTCTTCCAGAGCATACTGGTGAAGTATGTACTCCTCTTGCTTTAAGAGTAAAAAGTGTTTTACTGAGTACATGAACTGTTGGCTTGTGTTGGAGTTAGTGGCCACTAGCTGGCGCCACGTGTTTGTGAGTTGTAGGCCCTCTGAGCCTCCTTGGATATCATGCTGGCGTAAGTTTTGTACTCCTCTTGCTTAAAGAGTAAAAGGTGCTTTACTGAGTACATTGCTGAGTGGCCATTGGCACTGCCACGAGTTAACACTTTGTGTCTCTCTAAAGTCATTGGCTGTCTTTGGGCATCCAACAGGACATGATGGCGTATGTTGTACACCTCTTGCTTAAAGAGTAAAAGATGCTTTTACTGAGTACACTGCTTGTTGGATTGTGGACTGTTATGTGGGCACTCTACAGTCTTATCTGCTGTTACGAACTCGGTTTCTCCCGGAACGAGTTACATGTGGTGGGTTTTTGCTCTCAGCAAGAAAGGTGTTCAAGGTGTGTGGCCTTGACAGGCCGTGCCTTGGATTTTCAGGGGACAATTCACTTTTGCATGGTGTTTGGACATAAATGTGTGTTGGCAGTGTGTGTACACAACCAACCTATAGTGATAAAAATCCAACTCCTTTTTTTAAATCCCAATAAATCATAAGCAGTGTCTCAGAAACAAGCAGTTTCCAGATCCCTGGCAGCTTGAAGTCACAAAAGTCACAGGCCCCGCCCACAAAGGTTGACAGACACTGATGTTTGAACATAGAACCGCCCTGAGCGTGTTCACAGCGAGTCCGCCATTGCTGCACTGACGAGAATCCCAAGGGTTTAAGGTGTTCTGTAGCTGGATGGATTAATCCACATGGCTCTCTTCATTTACTCCCAAAATCTGAGCTGCTGAAAAAGGAGGTGGATTAACTTGGTTTTCCACGAAAATGCTCCTAACTATACCTGTTCTAACTAAACTATACCTGTTCTATCTCCATGCAGCATATATTCGCAGTTTCTGACATTATTGTGCATCCTGACTGAATCCTGACAGGAGAGAACAAGCTCGTAAAGCTCCGCCCTCTTAGGCCAATCGCAGCAGCTCATTTGCATTTAAAGGTCCCACGCTGAAACGGCTCATTTTTGCTCAACCACTAAAAGTGGTAAATTTAACATGCTATAAAATATTATCTGTGAGGTATTTTGAGCTAAAACTTCACATACACACTCTGGGGACACCAGAGGCTTATTTACATCTTATAAAGTGGGGCATAATAGGTCCTTTAAGCAGGATAAACATGTAGTTAGCCTTGACAAGACTGCTGTGTTATGAATTTTTCTATGCTATGTAGAACTATTGTCATGTTGTAGACCCCTTCTTGGGCCTTCATGATTGTGTCCCCACAGAATGGTCTATCTGTTAGGTTGAGCTTTGTACTCCCCTGTTAGGGTTGTCCTATATAGTGCTTAGCTCCCTAAGCTGGTCACTGGTCAACAAGGCCCTATGAGGCCTCCCCCGTGAGGACCAGCCTTCAGGCTGGCTAATGTGCTTTCTTGAGTGTGCAGCCTCCTCAGTGCAAATAATCAGGCCTAGGATTGAGCAGAGTTTACTCCCCTCAATAAGAGGGTAAAAGCACTCAGCTGAGTTCTGCTCTCCTGGATGCCCAGTTTGAGTTCCTTTCTGCAGTCGCTCTTACTCGCTGTCTTCTTTGAAGAATGCGTTGTTGAGGCTCTGTGTTCAGACAGGTTGCTGGCCAGAGACTATGTTATTGTCGGACCTGGTTGGCCTCCCTGGTGACGTTTGGGGTGACTATGTCCCCCTTCAAGTGACTGGCTGGGGATCCTTTTGGTTCCCTGGCTACATTCCCTTTGGAGCAGCCTCGGTAGGCTTTCTGCAGAAGGCCTCTTTGAGGCTCAGCTTGGGCTGTTGGCCGAAGGGAATGCTGTCACTGACAGCCTTTGCGTGACCCGAGGGTGAATTGCTGGCATTTCTTGTGAAACTGCTATTTACGTTTAACATTACAAATAAAAAGAAATGAGTCCGATGATTCCTCTGGCAGTATCTTTAATTTTTACTCATGCAGTACACTGGCATCGCCTCGCTCAGATAATGTTACACATTCAAATGAAAGATGACATACATGGTAGGATTTCATGTAAGTCTAAATAACAATAAACTTTAATATTTAAAACTGTTCAAGTTAAACAAAACAAGTATAATTTTCTTCTTAAAACCAACATGTCCATTGACAATAATACAGGTAGAAATTCCTTTACGCTTCTAATCAAAGCCGGATGTGACGACACGCGTACTGTGATAAAAGCCCATTGGCTAGCACTCACCTTCCATCTTTTTATTTGGCCAAACAAAGTGATTAAAACTCATGAGCCCTGAACTGAACTGCTGACATTATGAATCTACCTGAGGATGTGATTGATGTGTATTTTTCAGAGGTGGGTAAAGTATCCAAAAACTGTACTTAAGTAAAAGTACAAGTACTTGTAGAAATATTTACTCAAAGTAAAAGTGAAAGTAATAATCTTAATAGTTACTTGAGTAAGAGTAAAAAAGTATCCAATGAAAATCTACTCAAGTAGCTTGTTACTAGATACTTTGTAGACTGGGTAAACCCAGCCTGATCTGCCAGCGATTTGATTTCACCCAGCAACTCAGTCTGGAAACCCATACATTCATTTCTACTGCTTCTGTTACACTTTTGCGGGAACCAATCACAGACTGGCTTATCCACCTTGCTCACTATTGGTGAGTATAACACGATGACGATAGAGAAGCGACGGCAAGCAGCTTTTTGTTTACATTGAACATGGCAGCCACTGAAGCGCAGCAACCAGTTGATGCCGCTGTTTTAAAAGATTTTAAAGGTAAGTTTTCTTTAAAAACAGAACAGAGACTTGCCCTGGAGCAATTCATAAAAAAGAAGGATGTGTTTGTCTTACTACCGACCGGCTTTGGTAAAAACCTAATTTACCAGCTAGCCCCGCTGCAAAGTACATCACCCGGATCGTTGATCTGATTGGTTGAAGGACTATCCAATTGCGTGAATAATGCTCGTTGATCACGCCTCTTGTGCAGTAGAGCAAACTCCCCAGACCAATGTTCAATTTTAAATTGAGCTTGGTCTGGTGATAGCCAGACAAGATACTTTGTGCAAATATAAATAAATACACACACACACACACACACACACACACACACACACACACACACACACACACACACACACACAACAATACAATAGCATGTTATTATTTAGATAGATATGTAAATTATTATCATAATTAGATATCTTTGCAACAAACACAGAAGAGATGAGCATTAAGCATTTCTGACATCTGTAACCCAAATATCATTGCATATCCTTTACTTTGTATAATAATAACTTGCTACATTTGAAAGAAAGAGAGAAAACTCTTTATGGGGCAGTTTCTCAGACAGGGTTTAAATTAAGCCAGGATAGGCCTTAATCTAGAATAGCTGATCGTGCTTTAAAAAATGGCTTTCAGAAACACAGATTAAGTACAGATTACTAAAACCTGGACTATGGAGTCCTGAATTAAAATAAACTAGATTAATTTAAAACCAACTGTGCTAATCTGAATTAACAAGAGAGAGGTTGCCTGTAAAACATGGAATGAACCAAGAAAAGCTTACAATTGCATGGAACTGAGAAGCAAATCCAAGGAAAACAATGGCAGCAGAAGAAAAAAAAAAACTTTACTAAACAAGAAACAGTTCTTTTAAAGCAAGCAAAATACATCAACTGTAGGGGAAAAAAGAGAAATGCCTGGAAATCTGTATGTAATGAATTCTATTTAAATAAATTAATTATATATATATATATATATATATATATATATATATATATATATAACAATCCTACGATTATTAATGCTTTTGTTTTGTCCTTTACATAGCAACAGACTAAACATAACTATTTACACGTGATAATCTGTGTTGGCAGTCTAGAAACGGTTTGGTTTGATAGAAATTGATTGATTAGAAATGGGCTGGTTTGATCCAAAGCATTACTATAATGGATGCTTCCCTATATAAAATAAACAGTTCAACTAATAAAGATCTTCATCGCTGGCAAACAATAGGATGCATTTGCAGATTTGCTTTTAATTGACTGGAGGTCCACTGCCACTTCATCCAACGCTCCGAGTGAGAAACCACTTCAGACGATTCAGCGCATGCAGGAACTGAACAAATCATTCCAACTGATTCACAAACCAATTTAGACAGTTTTGCCAACTTGTCAAGTCTTTGAACAGAATCGACTCAAAAGAGTGATTCATTTGTGAATGGGGCATCGTTCATGAAAAAAGAGACAGCGTGCTTGGAATAAACTATGCATTTCTTAACATGTGCAGTATTGCATTAAAATAAAGTAACAAGAGGTACATCGCCCAACAGAGTGAAGTAAAAGTACAGATTTTTCATTAGAAATGTACTCAAGTTAAAGTAAAAGTACCCACATTTAAATCCAAAAAAAATTTTTTTTCCAAAAAACTACTCAAGTAAATGTAACGAAGTAAATGTACTTCGTTACTACCCACCTCTGGTATTTTCACCCTACAGACACAGAACATCTACTACTACAGCACTAGTGCTTCAGAAATTAAAGTTGTAGTGAATTAACCCACATTTACTCACTCACTTTTCATGCTGCTCCAGAATCAGTTGGTCTTTGAGATGATTGAAGTGAATGTGATCTGATTTCAGTCTCAAGCTGAGCACACAGAGCGTCAGATTAAACAGCAGTTTGAGAAGCTTCATCAGTTTCTCAGAGATGAAGAAGAAGCTACAATCACTGCACTGAGGGAGGAAGAGGAGCTGAAGATGAAGGAGAAGCTGGAGGAGATGAACAGACACATCTCAGCTCTTTCACACACAATCAAAGACATGGAGGAGATGATGAAAGCCAGTGACGTCTGCTTTCTGAAGGTCTGATTTCAGATCATTGGTTGATCATTGGTTCATTGATTGAGTTCTTGATGATAAATGGTGTGTTTGTTCTGCAGGAGTTTCCAGTCTCAAAGGAAAGGTGAGTGATCTGCTCCTGTCTCTGGTCTCTCTGGTTCTGATCCAAAGCCACTGCAGTTCTGACTCCTGAATGTTCTTCCAGAGTCCAGAGCTCACGGCCGGATCCACAGATGGCTTCTGGAGCTTTGATTCATGTGCCACGGTACTTGGGCAACCTGCCGTTCAGAGTCTGGAAGAAGATGCAGGACATCGTCCAAAACAGTGAGTCTGACTGCAGAAGATCTGAGCTGGAAATGATGGAGGGGTGGAGAGTTAGAGGTGCTTCATGATAGATAGATAGACAGATAGATAGATAGATAGGTAGATAGATAGATAGATAGATAGATAGATAGATAGGTAATTAGTAAGGCAGATTATGAATGTAATTTAAATCTTACGTCTAATCATGCCCAAACGGGTCGAGTCAGAGCCAGTTGTGTTCAGTCGGTGTTTGTTTAAATTCCGTTTCTAAGCTTTTAAATCAGCTTCAGTCGAAGGAAACAGTCTTTGTGTGTTGAGCTCAGTCTTAGACTGTTTTAGCTAGTCGTTAAAGGCTGGAATACACTACACGACTTTTTTAAACAGCAGGCATCATACACTTGCTGACTTTGTAAATGGTTACAGAGAAAGGCTGGGGATAAAATCGTTCCCAACACAAACAGACTCATGTGCCTCGTTGCCAGGAGACACATGACAGACAGGCGAAACAAACGCAGGAGATAAAATGACCCACAGTAGTGGAAGACGCCAGTCAAGTGTGTTTGGAGATGGACAGGGGTGGGTAGACACAGTCAGTATGGACTGATTACAACAGGAGTGAGAGGTAAATGGTGTAGTTTTCTCTATGTTGTTACCTTGAATCCATTATCAGTCGCTGTTTATATTTAATGAAATATATGATTCGCAGTGTTACGATTCTTTGTCAAGGAATGCAGCAAAAACAGGGAGACGCCACACAACCGCTTCATTACAAAACAATTTATTAATCTAAAGAAAATAAACATGAAATGTTTAGTAGTCAGTATAGATGAATAGCGTCAGCGTGTGCATGTAAGTGGTAGTGTAACCAGTTCAAACAAACAACCAACGGAAGTCCCTTTTTGAAAGAGCGTTGATTTCGCGCAGGTGCAACACTACGTCAGCCAATCACCGCCAGTCTGCCACACAGTGACTCACTGAGACGTCACACACCCCCTTTAAAAAATCCTGTATCCCATGAAAAGGATCCTCACAGCACCACAGAACAAAACTTTTCTTTTTCCCATAGCATCCGATCCACCAGTACAATCATGTTCTTACAGTTATCTCAATTCTCCTTGACTGCTCACCCATAAGCAAATTAAGGAGACAAAGAGAGCACAGAAAAACAGAAACAACTGCCCAAACACTTCACTATTACTCGGTGTGGTCAGGAACACAAGATAACGCATCTGCCACTACGTTATCTGAACCCTTGATGTGTTTTACAGTTAGACTGTAAGGTTGTAAAAAGAGAATCCAATGCATCAACGGCTGACTCTGGGACTGTAAAGAGTATAAAAACGTTAAGGTGTTATGATCAGAATAAACCTCCACAGGTAGTCCTCCCTCCACAGACACATCAAAGTGCTGAAGAGCCCAAATTAGAGATAAGGCTTCTTTCTCTATCACAGAATAGTACTTTTGATAAGTATTAAACTTAGGAGAAAAAAAAAAAACTTACAGGGTGTTCAAGTCCAGTCTCACCTGTTTGCAACAGAACAGCCCCAGCTCCAATCTGGCTTGCATCCACCTGTATTTTGAACAGCCATATCCAGCCCAGGGGCAGCTAGAACAGGAGCAGTGGTTAACAAAAACTTAACATTGTCAAAAGCTTTCTGACAATTTACACTCCAAACAAACTTGACAGAATCCTTGAGCAAATCAGTGAAACAACAGTTGAAAAATTTGGGCAAAACCCCCGATAATACCCCACCATACCCAGAAAACGCATCAGCTCTTTCTTTGTTGATGGGGGAGGGAAATGTTGAATAGCCACATCTTTGGCTTGAATAGGACACACCTCACCTTGGCCAACTTCTTTGCCCAAATATCTTACCGTCGCATTCGCAAACTCACACTTTGCCAAGTTAACTGTAAGACATGCCTCTGCCAGACAGGTCAAAAGAGCACGAAGATGTCCCAAATGTTGTTCCCATGTGTCACTGAAAACAATAACATCATCCAGATACACGGCACAACTTTCCAGGCAGAATACCACTTTATTCATCAATCTCTGGAAGGTTGCGGATGCATTTCACAAGCCGAAACTCATAACAGAGTATGAATATAACCTAGATGGTGTAATGAATGAAGTTATTTCTTGAGCTCTAGGAGTTAAAGGCACTCGCCAGTAGTGTTGCTTTCGTCAATGAAAATTATGACTAAATATCGTCGTCAACGAACCTTTATCACGTGACGAAAATGTTATGTTATTTCGTCTCGTTTAGTCGTGTTATTATTTTGCAGTATTTCAGTTTCCTGTGTCTCACTTCAGGAGCTGCATCAGGTCGCACTGCAGGCGACGTCAATTCCTCAAGCCCCACTCGCGGCATTATTTAGAAGATGCAGCTGCGGTGAGTTAGCATAAACAACAACAAACAAAATTAAGTCTGACACAGAGAAAGGGAAATATGTAGATTTCACATGCTCATAACTTCAAGAAAAATGCACATCATTATTTAAAGCAGATTCTCACGATTAAACTGAATCCAAAATCAACATAATATATTGTGTTGATCACGAGATATTACTCATGGAATGATTTAACATACTCGGCTAAAAACATGTCTCTCATCTTTCCAGTAGTGTGCATCCAATGTTCCTGGAACCATCCATGTTCGTTTTCCAATGTGGAATAACACAAAATAGGTATCATCTTAAAGCTTAGAAACTTTTTAATGCATCTAACCATTTTGAAACTCCTAAGGAGTGCTGAGAAGTGCCTCTAAACCAGTGGTTACCGCCCTTGGGAGCCATCTGGGTGTGAAAAAATGAATAAAACTTTATCAAACTAAACCTTATGCTATCACCACAATATTGAACCAGATGCAGCTCATGTAGGAGAGCATCACCAAAAAATAATTTTTCTCTGATCTTTTTGCCTTCCTGAGTTATTCCATGTCAAATAAAAAAAAGAAAAGTTATTAAAAAATTATATATTTTTTTTTGTTTTTTTATCAGCAGGTTTATATGGATTATATATATATATATATATATATATATATATATATATTTTTCATAGATTTAACGCTTTTTTGGACAAAAAGTACTGTTTTTATTTTGTTTTGCAAATTGACACTCATGGATATTTTACCCAATTAAGTGCCACGGATTGGATTGATCACGCAATCACTATTTCATTATAAAGGTATGAAGTCCCATTTGATTTTTTGTGTTGTTATTTGCACACCCCACACCTGCTGTTATTTGCACACCCAACATGCAACACAAATGCTGCTGCTGGAGCATCTATATCTTAAAAAAGACACCGTAGATTGCCAATACACATTTAGAACTTTCTAATGAACTTGTTATCATTAAAAATATTTTAGATAGTATTTAAGATAGATAGATAGCTCCTTTGCCTGCTAAGGTCACGTCGAGCTAGGTGGTCACGTCGAGCTAGGAGGTGTGGTTTCAGTAACCATGGCACCTCAGTTCAACCATGTCCCGCCTCTTTGCCCATTTTCAGTTATCCGGGAGTGACATGTGACGTCAACATGCAGCAAAGATGGCAGCGGCCTCATTTTCACTACATCCATATTTTTTTACAATCTATGGTCTGTACACGTAACGTCTAAAGATATATTTAGCTTTATGGCCTTCATACCATCTAGCGGCTGTAAGCGGTGTATTATAGTGTCTCAACATGATCACTTGTCAAGCGCCAAGCTTGTGATTTGTGAGCTGAATGACTGTAAGTTTTTTCTTTTTACCTGATCTTGTAATGTAGTCTCCATTTTTTTCTCGATCTTTGTGATTTCGCACCCTGCACTGTCTGGACAGCGTATGACTGTACTGTATTTATTAGCAACACACATCATACACTGAAATGTATTACATTATACATTCCATTACCCGGACTATAAAAGACTCTCATTCACCACAGTGCGTTGCGAAGTCTTGTGTTGCCCTGGTGTACATTTCTGAGCGTTCATATCCTGTCTGATTGGCTGTTGCTGATCCTGTTTGTTACCTGTCTACGATTCTCTGCCGCCTGCCTCTGACCTCTGCCTTGTCTATTGATCTGTGAGTGATATCTGCCTGTCCTGATCCTTTGCCTGTTCTTTGACCACGATTCTGCCTGTCCCTGTTACACCTGTTTGATCTTGCCTGTACGACTGCGCTCTTAACTTAATAAAGCATGCAAATGGAGTGATGCTTCATTACAGGGAATCAGTTTAGATTTGAATTTTTGTCAGCTGGAGTTTGATCAGTTTTGTCTCATTTGAACTTTCTGTCAATGACAGTCTGTGGGATTTTACAGAGTTTTGATCGTCATTTTTATAAAAACCGTAAGTCTGATCAGATATAAAAGATAAAGTAACCCGAGTCAGAACAGTCTGGGGGTTTGGTGGTTGTTCAGAGGAGTTACAATCAGAAAATTTCATCTCAGAATCAAAGTAATAATAATAATAATTTCTCAAGCCAACATAATTATTTAGTCAAACACAACAGACAGTAATAAACTATTTTAAACCAATAAAGACTGTAAGAGTCTTTAATTGATGGACACAAATGTCTGAATCACACATTTAATGTTTGTAGTTGATGATAAAATGAGTGTGAAACTAATAACCGCACTGACAGTGATCAGAGGAAAGTGTGTTTGATCAACAGTGTCATAATTCATAATAATCTGTGTTGGTTCACTCTTGATCATTATATGAACATCAGAATAAAAGCATCTGTTGATTGTGTCTCATCAGCTCCTGTGATTCTGGATCCAAACACTGCGAATCCATGTCTCGTCCTGTCTGATGATCTGACCAGTGTGAGATTCAGCTCATATCAACCTCTTCCTGATAATCCAGAGAGATTTGACTATTATCAATGTGTTCTGGGTTCAGAGGGATTTAACTCAGGAACACACTGCTGGGATGTGGAGGTTAAAGAGAGTTCAGAGTGGGGTCTTGGAGTAACTACAGCATCAAACCAGAGGAAGGGACGTGATTTCTTCAACACTGATGTCTGGGATGTGTATTGGGAACAGTTTAAACAGAAGCTTGATCGAGTGAGAGTGAATCTGGACTATGACAGAGGAACGGTGTCATTCTCTGATCCTGTAACTAACACACATCTACACACACACACAACCACCTTCACTGACACACTCTTTCCAGTCTTCAATTGTCTCGACTCTCTGAGGATCTTACCGGTCAATAGTCAGTAATCGTCACTCCTGTAGGTCTGGATCTTCTGCTTTCATCATAAATAAATAAATCATGTAATGTTTTTGTATAATACTGTAAAACAGAAATATGTTAATATAAAAAAAAAACTTTTTAATTTTCAATTTTTACACATTAATGGGTGTTTAGGGGTAATGCATGTTGTATTAATTTGAACTCATTCATTGTGAGTTTTACATAGTTTTACAAATCCTAAACAAAACATTAGCGTTTGACAAAATCAATGTAAAGTCATTGTTTTTTTTAATCTTATTGTCAAAAGAACAAAACAATAAAAATATAATAAAATATCAGCCATTAAATTCATAATTTATAATAAATTCGATCTTAAGTAGTCAGAAAGGAAATGTCAAACTAAGCATTTCTCTTCACAATCTCATTAGGGATCATGACACATGACCTTCATCAATCCAACAGAGTTTAGTAACAGTGAAATGATTTTGAACACTGGTGGCCAAAAGTTTGAATATTAAAGTTTCTTAATGTTTGTGAAAGAAGTCTCTGATGCTCAAGAAACATTTCTCATTATTATTAAAGCCAACCTGTGGTGAAAATCAAGTTTTTAATGTTGTTTATATGTCTATGTAGTGTTTTTAATATGCTTTAAGACAAACCATGTGCAAATTCATAAGTCAGCACCATTGCTGAGTATTTTATGTTTGAAACTGCAGAAAACCAAAAACCTGCGGTTTGAAATCGGTGGTGTTTGTGACGTCACAGACTACCTTGTAACCAATCACAACAACGTGCCGGCAGGCTTTAGCATATCATTAACTATGACTGCTCTGAAGCAGGAAAGTCTCGAGAGAAGCAGGTTATCCTGGTATACTTTCTGTTGAGATGATAAATTGTGTAGATTTATCAATATAACGAGTCTATCACGATGTTATGATGAACTATAAGCCTTTCTCCACTGATGTTCAAAGCATTTGTAAAGATCCTGATTGTTAGAAGGAACGGTGTGTGTAACATTAGCAACACATTATTAGCTGTTTGATAACATAGTCAAGCAAAAGGCTAATCATATTAATTCATTTTAATTAATGACACAACCATTGCAAGGGCTGTGCCAAGTGTGCGAGCGCATAGAGGCTCATAAAGTGACAGCTGACTTGAAGTAAAGCCAATAAAGTTCATGTTTTTGTCCTTCGAAATATTTTAATACTATAAAACATGGCTAAAACAATATTGCCCTGGGCGTGTGCGTGTGACCGTAATTCATGTTCATATTCAGTCAGTGTGAATCACATGTCAAGTTCTGAGATTCAGTCCATTATAAATTCTGATTTTGGCGCCTCTGGAATGGATCAAACCATATATATCATCCGACCTGATGAGTTCAAGTAAATACGCTGGAAATCCGCGCTCATTCAAGGATGTGCATTTATTTAATGTACGGAGAAGTCACGGGCGCCTGCAGAATTTCATCTGAATGTTTTTTAAATCTGAACTCCAAAAAGCAACAAAATTGTCAAACATTCATTTAGCGCATGTTCACAGAGGAAAACGGCTGCTTGTTCTCTCGATACTGTCTGTTTGACTGAGAAATCACTTCAGGTGATTCAGTGAGAGAGCAGTCCAAACGAAAATATGAAGCGAAGCAAGCTTTTCCACAACACAAACATCAAATTGCAGAACACAACAAAACACAACAAAATTCACAACACAAAAAATCACGAGTGAACTACGTAAGCATCAGTCAACTGAGGCGAAGGCCCGAACTTAGCTCGGAGATCGAGGCGTGCGTCGGCATCGAGCCCTTTCAAAGGCAGCAAGTGAAATTTGTTTACCATTATTTATCAAAACTGGTAAACTCTAGAAATAAGTTTCTAGACTTTGAGCTGCTAATTTACATGATTTTGCTTCTAATCATACACAAAAAAGGAAATTAATCTGTTAAAAGGTACATAATAGTACCTTTTAGTTTCTGTACCTTATGGAACTGCCCCAGTGACAGTTTTGTACCTTTTTTCTGAGAGTGAATACGTGCAGAGTTACTGTGTATTTTTCTGAATTAAAGTAATTGTTTTTTTTATACTGATGAATGTCCATTGAAAAAGACATTGATTTTATTGCTGCTGTTAAAGGGGCTCAATGTAGGAATGACACTCAGTGTTCAAAATAGGTACTGCAGTCCAAATTCAAAATACCGTTTGGCCCGCTCCCTCGTTCAAAGACACGGGTTGCCAGCAACAAGAGGGAGCGCAATTGACAATGAAAGCTGAGGAGACTTACACACTGTAAGCTGATGAGTTGATTTATCTGTTTTAATATGCTGTCGTTCATAGAGATTTTTAGATGGATTTAGAGTTTTTTTAGTTCGGGTAGAATCTGTGATTCTCTGATCCAGTTTGTTTGTTGGTTTCCATGGCTGCAATATGCGGTGTTTTCTGCCAACTGGCAACCTGTGATGTTGAAATACTATTGGATAAACTGCAGCACATGGTTTCACACAGACCAGAACAAAGACAGACATTCCGACACGGAACAAACATTTCAAAGTAGAATATCTGGCTGTAGCATTGTTATTCTGAGAAACAAGTAGGTGAACTTAGCATGTTTCCTAAATATATGCAATATTTTTATGCTTTATTAAAGTGAAAATCTTACATAGAGCCCCTTTAAAACCTCCAGCTCACAATGATCTTTTTTCTTCAGAAAATGAGGAGGTTGGGGAAACAATAGAGTATGGCCTCACAGAGAACATGATCTCATCTTTATTTTAAGGCTCCTTTAAAAAACAGGCCAAATTTAACAAATTTGTACGAGATGGTGGTAACACTAACACTAGAACCAGTGCCAGCAGAATCCAATCAACAAATTTCGACAACAGAAATGTAAGTATAACGTTGAGTATTGTGTATTATATTTGTCTGGTCGACTGATAATGATTATTTAAATGCCTGATGCTGATATTTTAGAAATCAGGGTGGCCAAGAAGCACACAAAGAATCTCAGTTAACATGGTGTGCCAAACATTCAAAATGTGTAGTTTTTATATTTATAACATATGATGCAGTTAAGTAGGTCTGGAACGGCGCATCAACGTAACCGATTATGTAAATTAGTCGATTTGCAAGAACTGAGTCAGTTTGTTGCACTGTTCATATTTACTCTCTGTATGAAATATGGCTGCACGATATTGGAAAAAACTGACATTGCGATAAATGCTCCAATGGCCAAAGTTTTCTTTTCATAGTGTGATGCTGATACTCCATACCCAACCATACAGTTGGCAGAAACTGACAGGAAATGGATTTCTCCAAGAGGGTTCAAGTCCTCGTCAAAGTGGATGGTGTGGAGGTGTGCGGGGGAATAGAGTTGAAGAAGGGATAATTGCAGCATTTAGTGCCTACTATGTTTTCAACTTGGCTTATCCACTAGGGGTGTGCACAAATAGTTGAATTTTCGAAAAATAAAAATACTATTCGAATTTTACTTGCTTTGCTGGCCGTAAATGCAGTGAATCCATGATAAATCCTAAGCACTAAAACTCGCAGTTATAACTAAATGCACCGGGTGGCGCTGTGGAGCGTGTTTAACAACTTTATTGAATTCGATCGTCACATAATGTTGCCTCGCAAAGTTTGGAATTACTTCGATGAAAATGATCTTACAAAATGGAATTACTTTTGATCAAATGATTTAATGAAACTGAGTTATCATAATATCACCACCATAATGAGAAAGCACATGAAATCAAAACACCAGTCGAATGAGGAAAGACAGCTGTCCATCACTGAATTCACGACAGGTAAGCGCAGCTGTAAGTTATCCCCGAGTGAGCCGAGATCTGATAGAAAAATGACTTTGAGACATTTGTTTCCTTTAAGTTTCGTCGAGGGAGATGTATTTACGAACAGAAAACACAAAGTGCTGCTGTTAGAAATTTAGCTTAGCACAGCATTATGTATTATCATTATCTTTGTGTTTCTGCAACGTCTGTCAGCACGGCTCGTTTTCTCACCCGAGCATGTGGATAATTGTTTTTCTCAACATGAACATGTGAAACAATATAAACACAATAACCATATACTGACTCGAGTGTATTATGTACGTTTTGTATGATAACTGGTGCCGTTTTTCTCGTTCGCGCTGCTTGAGGTTACATGCTTTTGTTCTTTATATTTTTTTTTTTGTTTGCACATAATTGTTTAATGCTTTGAACTAAAAGAAAAGCTTAAGATATAAAGTAAGTTTGTTGTGTATATTGCCTAATTGTAAGCTTGTTCAGAAATGGTTACAAAATCTTGATGAAATTAAAAAAATAATGTCCTCCTTGTTTAACGTCATTTAGATAAACAAATATTCGAATATCTGTTTTTTTTATGAGCCCAAATATTCGAAAACAATATTTTGGAAAAATGCCCATCCCTATTATCCATAACCTTCCTGCAGCATTCCATAGCAAAGATTACTGAGGTGGGTGACGAGCCCCTTCCAATAACTGTCACCCGAATAATTAATATCCTGTACTAAAAATGCCACAGCCATATCAATGCACAAGGTGTAGAAGGAAAACCTTCACCTTAATGAAACTAATTCAGCATGTTGGTCTGGTTCACAACCATGAACCCAATTTCAGCATCACTTGTGGACTGAATAACTGCAAGTCATCTTTTACAATATACAAGTCTTTCAGGCGTCATGTCTATCGAAAGCATAGGAAGCTTGTTCTACCTCATGATGATCTACATGGACAATGACAATGATTTTGAGAACATGGACTGTCACAATGATCTGGAGAAAACCAATGAGCTACAGGACAGATGAAATGCACAAGTTGACTTTGAATGGACTGTTATAAAACCAGGGCAAGAGATTGACTTTTAGGCCCTCTGCTGATGATACATTTCTGTGATCCTCAAGAATGTTTAAAAAGTTCAAATTAAATGTGTAGGACTGTGTTTGATGAAATGTGTGTTTGTGATAAATGTGATTATGTTTTAAAGGTATAAAGTTACAATGAACGAAATGTGTACTGTTGAAAAAGATTGCTTTTTGATTCTTGATGTTCAAAACTGTTTTTAGAAAGTGTCGAATGTAGTAGAAAAATGTACTTAAAATGAGATCTAGTGCCGTTTGGAAAAAATTGTTACATTACATGTTTAAAATAAGTTTAATGAAATGGGATGTAGTGATTTTGAAAAAAAAGTTTATTAAGCTTAATATTCTTGCTGTTTGCAACTTTTAAAAAGTTAAACTGTTTTTGAAAAAAGTAAAATTGCTCAATATCTGCATCCTGTTATGACACATTGTGATAGAGCTTAAAACATTCACCCTGTGAAAAATGTGAGAATGTAATAGTTTTGAATGTTTAATAAATGTGATAAAACAGCATTCTGGCCAATTTAATGTGATGTATAAAGTACAAATTTGCCATCACAAGGTACAAAAGGCTTGTCACTGGGGCAGTGCTCTTAAAAGGACAAATCTGCACAATTTTTAAAGGTACATTATAGTATCATTGCACTATAAGATACAATTTAGGCATCAGAGGTGCACATTTGCCTTTGAAAGGCACATACTGCAAAGGTACATACATGTACCATGTGAAAGGGTACAACGGGTGTATTCTTGAGGGTACTGCCCCAGTGACGAGCCACTGTACCCCTGAAGGTACAAAATTAGCACATTTTTTCAATCTAGTGTTGTTTTTATTATTGTTGTGTTGTTGGTTGAGGAGGAGCTCTTGTGACTCATATGTATGAAGTGTAGAGGCATAAAGCAAATGGGTTTTGGTGTGTTTTTTGATTGAATTGTAATTATAGTCTATCCATTGAGTAATTATACTATTGATATACTACTAATGAAATACTCAAGAAAGCCATTAGATGGCACTGTGTTGAGTGTTATGTGACGAACACTATGCAATGACTAACGAAGAATATACTACAAATGTTAAAAGAAAATATACAGAGAAGTTGAGTTGAGATCATATGGATTATGGATATGTATTTTATTTTAATCATTGAATAGAACAGGATTGTCTTGTGTTTTGGTGTTCTGTTTAAATATTGAACGTGGTCTATTTTAGTCATAATAAATACGGGTGAATGTCTGTTTCTCAGATCATAAAGTGTGCCCCCTATGAAATTAAATGACCCTCATTCTGTATGTTCTGGCGACGGCCCTGATTCACAGGTTCAATTGTTCACAAATGTCCACTGCCAGACCAGGATGAACTGTAGAAACCAGTGATTGTGCTTAACTAACACTGTTTCTTTAGATGGAATTGCATTTACTTTTATTCTAATGCACAATATATTTCTATTTCTCTTTTTGTAGTGAGGAAAATTGCTTGATTTTAAACAGGCAATTGGTACGATTGGCAAAGTTTTGTGCCCAAGCACATCAGTGGACAAAAACAATGATTACGTCTCAGAATCAGTCAAAAGACCTTGACAATTCAGTCATCACGTTTAGCAAAATTCAATGATGAGGTAAAGTCAGAACAGTGAACAAGGAACAATGTGAACTCAGGCTCAAAGAAAACATGACATGCTCTAGAACGAATGCTAAAAACTTACTTTTACTCTTACTTTCTTCACAGCACATCAGCTGTCAACATGGTTGCAAAGAAAAAGCACCAAAAAAAAATAAAAAATAAAAATAAAAATATTATATATGCACACAGATGTAAGTGGTTACGCTATCAGTATAATAGGATACACAGTAATGGACCAGAATTCTAGGTTCACTAAAGAGGGCAAGAATAAGAAAATAAACATGAGCACAAATCACACAGACCAGGAAAATGACTTTCACCAAAATGGCTTTGATTTACTTTCTAAGAAAGTTTGAATGGATGTAAACAATGAAATGAAATGAAACAATAAAAAGGTATAACACATATAAAATGTGTTTTTTCCCCTTCTTTTCCTTTAGGAAATGTAGGTTTTGAGCTCCTTTGTAATTACTTGATCTAGTTATATATTATTTATTTATATTCATGTTATATTTGTTACTTTGGTTTATAAATTGTACCTTTTTGTATATCAATTTGCATTTAAATCGGTTTAAAGTTGATGTTGCTTTTTAATCTCTTATTTTTGGAGCTTTGTTTCTTATTAAATTGGTTAAATTAGAACAGAAAGAAAAATATAAATGAAAAGAATTCAAAACTTGTCAGTAATTCACAGTAGATGAAGTTCTCAGTTCATGGATCAAGTGTATATGTACGTGTGCGAAGAAAATAGTCCTCTTAATGATGAATCCAATAAATGCAAAAGTCTGTTAAAGTGTGTGTAAATGTGTGTGTGAAACATTCAGTAGTGCAACAAAATGAATTGCACTTGTGAGAGCAGATAAGACATGGATCACTTGAGGATTCGTGAATTCTCTTCTTTTCGTCTCTTTTAGGGATCTCAAACTGGGAGGATCTCCATCTATCACAGCTTAAGCCGGGTTCACACTGAGTGATTTATAATAGTCCTTTACGATGGTTACTTGTCAGACTGTACGAACATGATCCTCATGTCACACTGCAAGGTTGCCAACTTTGGGACTTTGGCTGGAGTGAGACTCTGTAAAAATTTCAGTTTGCGCGTGTGCGCGGAGAAAATGTTTGGTAACCCTAATTTTAAAAATCAATGTCAGTCCATGTTTACTTAGTATAAACCCTGATTTATGCCCAAAAAACCTGAATATAATGAAAACGCTTTTTCAAAATATACAATTAATTTATTGATTGCACTATAAAAAAAATAAAGGTGAACAAAATAAAGGTGATTAAATAACATGTAAAACAACAACAACATCAGAACAATAAGAAATATCAAAACAAAAGGGACACATAATAGTTACTCCCAGGGGCCTAAATTTCATCTGACAGTAGGGGGGGACAATAAACATAAAATATCTCAAGAGCAATTTTTGCAGGGGACACAAATAATACAGCCACAATTTTACTTATAAAGGATATATGTAATGTTACACAGAAGAAAACCTTATTACTATTATTAGTGCAGCATAGAGACTGTGCCATTATGCTCAATGTTTCTTTTTGGTTCAATGAACATACTGACTAAATTGACCAAAATATTCTTCTTCAAACTCATTTATTATTGGAATATTTTTTAAAGTTGTTTACAACCAAGTCACCAAAATACGATGAATAGCCTACACATTGAGCAAAACCCAACACACAACAGTAAATCTATTAGCCTTATTACAGTTTATCACAATGTTAGTTGTAGTTGGTGTGGGTGACTTAGTATCCAACAAACTATCGTAAACAAACAATCTAGGTAACATTATAATTGCTAAAATAGTGGACTCACGGGGGAAAAAAACATCAGTTATCTTTTTTTCTTTTATTTTGTTATAACTAATTACTCAGCATCGTCATTTTTGAAGAGAAAATAATCACTTCATCCGATGTTTTTGAATAAAATAGCCTTGACAGCCTACTTACTGGAGCTCCTCTCAACTATTGTCTGAAGAACTGTTCTCTCCCACCGGCGCCACCGGACTTGTACACTCACGAGTGTGATGTGCGCAGTGGACCAAACCACTGTGAGGCAAGGGAGGGGTGACTCAAAATGTTTCTAAACTTAAAACGCCCGTTTGCGTTTGTATTGCTTTACTACTTACACAATTATTTTAAGTATCACTTATTTACAATACTTGGCGTGGTTTTAAATTATATTTTTGGGGGGGACAGCACTCAAATAAGGGGGGGGGGAGGTCCTGACCCCCCTGTCCCCTCCACTTGCCCAGAAAACCACAACACACAAGATTCACAAATTCTGCGCAGCTTTGATGGGTGCGCGGCGACCGCTTCTTCCAGTGGCAGGAGCTTCACATATTTTTCCTCAGCGCCGTCAACAAATAGAGCGTTAACTGTACGTACACACCGCCGCCGACTTGAGCTGCAAAGAAGCTCTGGCCGCTTTGTCAAACCTATTCTTCAGCCAAAGGAATTCTTCATGTGAAAGTCTGGGAGCAAAAAGTATTAAGTCCAGGAGAGAGCTGAAGCCTCATAGAGAGTCTCAAAATGTGTAGAAGCTGGTCAGTAGCCAGACCTGAGGAGATCACTGACCCCACTGCCATTGTTCATGAGTTTATGAAGAAGGGTGACATTGTGATATATTACAACATCTTTCAAATTCCTAATCATAAATATAACATGTGTAGTGAATTCCAGGGCCCAGTTTACGGCCGGGCCCCTCTCTCTCTGTAACAGTGGACAAAGGTTTGCTACATTTTGATTGGATCTCAGTGGACTAACACAAACAAACTGTCCAACGCCATCAGATAAAGATGTAAGGACAACATCCAGACCTCTCTTAGAGGGTAAGAAGAAGACCTCTTGTACCAAGCCTGGGAAGGACAAGACTTCTCATTGGTCCACAGGCAGTTATTACCCTTCACCCATCTAAACACTACTTCCTAAAGTTGGCCAGAGACTGCCATAAAAATTCCTTGGGACCTTAGCAGAAATGGGTGAAACAAAGAAAGATCACAAAGATCCATCCAAATCCATTCAAAACTATGTTTGAAAACCTTAGAACTGATGCAAACTACACATCCATTTCACACTTATTCACAGAAATAAGTATTCTCAGTGACAGCCATTTGTAGTGCAACATCTGATACAAATACAGCTGTTAATGTACAATTGAATGACAGTTCAATCTTTTTCCATCATGTTTAGTCTCTTATTTGTTTAGAATATTGCCAAAGGTATTCTGGTGGTGGTTTGGAAAGTGAGAAATGCGTTGGTAAACTTTAAAGACACTGTAAAGACTTCCAACTTTGTGCTTCATGCAAATGAGTTCCACAGGGGAGAGAAGGGTGGGCCACACTGTGTGTGTCCCCTCTGATGCCAGCAGCCAATCACAGCACTCGAATGGAGAAGCGCCAAAATGCAATCTCCTCCTCATCGGAAAGGGATAAAGGTACCCTTTCTACCGACACTCCTTGTTCTGAGTCTCCCATCGGGTGAGACATAACAGATATTGTTCTGAGTCTGTCCGTCAAAGGGGATAGACACAACAGATACACCGTTCTGAGTCTGTCCTGCACGGGGACAGATATTAACAGATACATCGTTCTGAGCCTCTGGTCCATCCAGAAGAGACAACAACAGATCCCATGATCTGAGTCTACAGCTTGTGAGGCAGCAACAGAGACGACCACGTTCTAAGCCTCCAGCTTTTGAGGAAAGAGACGTTAACCAACACTACGTTCAAAGTTTCCGTCCAGCGAGACAGTGACGACATCTGCAACAAGGTTAAGCTCAGGAGAGCAAACCTTCACTCCAAGGTACCTTCGTCTGCGTGTTCCAGATTGTTAAGGACCTTCTGCACCTACACCAGGGCCTCATCTGCGTGTTCCAGATTTTAGGACCCTTTGGTGCTCCAGGAGATCAGCATCCCACAGAGCTTCGTGTTCAAGACTGTTGAAACAGATTCTGGCTCCTCTCCCCACTGAATTGTCACCCAGCACAACCAGTGGAAGACGTCACCGTCATCGGACTCAACCACGTGGAACGTAAATATCACTTAACCAAACCTCTTTCCAGAGACCTTGGCATTGTTGTATATTATCAGTATATAATTTTCTAATTTCCATTAGATGTAATGTAGGTGATGTTAGTCAATAACAAATAATCTCTCGTTTATTTGTTTGGTGCATAATAAGGTTCTCCACCTTATTATTTTTAGAGAAACAGTTTATCTTTCCCTAAGATAACGTAACTCTTCCATAGCCACACTCAACTTAATCACTTGTATTCTATGTATCTTATGCACTTTATTCCTTTATCATTCATGGTATTCATTTAGTAGTCGTGTTAGTTATTCTTGTTTATCTTCTGTTAATAAAATTTATTTTATTACACTTGTGTCTTCCTTGTGCTGATAATACAGAAAAGGCTCTACAAGTTAGCAATTTCACCAATCTTTCAGATAAATCAGCTGACCACTTTACATTAATTCTAAATGAATGAAAGCCCCTGTTGGGAGTGTTCTTATACGGCCAAGGTAACAGACCTTGACTGGTGCCCTGGACTAGGGAAAAAGGGGGAAGTGGTCATCTGATGTACTCATAACCACACCTTAAGAGACGTGTGTGCAAAAATCACAACGTCAGCGGTGGCTTGAGTACCAATCCCTATTTTACTTTGCGTCCTTGGATGGACAAAGTAAAAATCACTACACATGCAAGCATAGTGTTTTCTTATATTAACCTTTAGATGTTGTTTTCATAAACAGAAAAACTACAATTAAATTTCATTAGAATAATTGGCTTGGCACAGATTTTCTGTGGCGAAAGTATCGGAAGACACCGGATTAAAAAAGCAAAAGCAGAACAATGATTAATAACTAACTTTCCTCAGTGAGAGATTCATAAACAAGTAAAATGAAATATATAATTTAATAGCTGACCATGTTTTACACTAATGAACAGCCATTTAATATACAGACCGAAATGAATGATGGGACACATGAAAAGCACACCCTGTTCAGAGAAGATGTCTCTGAATGTGTCTTCACTGCTGTGGTTGGACACTATGGCTTGAAGAACCCATGGGCCATAGAGGCTCTGTTATGGAGAGGTAGGAGCTGATGAACATCTCCATCACACATGGTGCTTAGATACTGTCCCTGCTCTGTACAATGGCCTCAGCAGTTAGACAGTGTTGGCAGATGCATTGTTACGCTTTTGCTTTAATAGGCTTGAAATCAGCCTCCAAATAACTGTTAATGTGAAAACCCAGCATTTCACAGGACACTGGCATTTGGACCCTGCTGCAACCATGTCCACGTCAATGTCTCGCTGCACTGTACCATATGCAGGACCTCTGACAACCTGTCGTCCTTCAGAATCTGGAGACGTACACCTAGAAGGCCCAGGAAATGACCCATAATTATGGTAAATTTCTATAGAGTTTAAGACATTGGAGCAAAAGGAGAGGGAGAGTTGCTGAACAACCCTTTCAAAAACATATGCCAGCCTGTGCCACTTCTGCGTCCTTCCTAAACCAAACTAGGTGGTCTGGTTAGGGGGTCTCACACTCAAATTGGCTGGGGGCCACTGCTGTGATTGACATCTCATTGGAGGGCCATTTTAACATTTAAGCACAACAAGAAAGCGCAAAAAAACACGCAAGTTCAAAAGAACATTTGACTCGTCTGGCAAGATGGAAAGAACACCAGGTGCACATAGACAGTGGAAAGGAGATTTCCACACTCCTTAATTCTGATCAGCTAGGCAGAAATCGTTATTACGTGTTGTTTCTCGCTGAAAATCAGTTACCGTTCAGAGGGAGCTGTGATGTTTTGATGACATGGCAGAGGATGGTAGTGGTCTGTTTCTCTCTCTGTTGAATTATACAAGAAAGACCCTACATTGTCTGAAATAATAAACATATCCCCGTAATGCAAGCTACACAAGTCCGGACAAACAAAATGAACTGATCTCCATTATGAGTAACGTCCTGACTGATGCCATTGTACAAGAGGTTGGCGATTCGTGGTATACTATTAAAGTGGATGGGACACGAGACGCCACTGGATGCGAGAACATATCTATAGTTATTTGCTTTGTGTCTGCGTTAAATGAAACAACAGAACATCTTCTCACAATAGCTACAGCAGATGCCGGTGGTGCCAACACACTGACAAACAAAATTATGGAAGAACTGGAAAAAGCGGGACTGAACACTTCAAACATTTTAAGTCAGGTGTATGAAGGAGCTTCGGTTATGGCTGGAAAGAATGGCGGGGTGCAGAAACTACTCCAAGAAAAACTGGGCCGAGAAATCCCATATGATCATTGTATGAACCACCAGCTGCACCTGGTAGTTTTGAACACTTTGACAGCAGAGAAAGCAGTCACAGATTTTTTTGATGTATGTTGCACCCTGTACAGATTCTTTCGGAAGCCTACTGTTTCTTTTGCAGTACAAAGGTGAGCCATTAAATCAACAACTTCTTGAGCAGAGCTGGACAGGACATTTATCAACAGTGTCTGCGATCATTCAGTCTTATAAAGAGATAATTTCTTTGCTTTCGGAGATCGACGCAGAGCGGACATATGATGCTCAGGTGAGGAGGAGGCCATCAGGCTTTTGAGGGAAATTCCTCAGTCTGCGTTTATGTTCATCGCACACTTTGTAAAGAAGGTGCTGATGTTGCTGGATGGCCCTAACAAGCTTTTGCAGAGTGAGGACATGGACCTGTTGACTGGGTTGGAACTGGTCTTGAGTGTGTGAGTAAATAAATCAGAGCTACCAAGGCTTTATTACAGTGCACTTGACACACTTCATGGAGAAATGAACCACCGCTTTGGTGAGCGCAACGCACAGCTGGCGAAGTCGCTGATTGCTTTGAACCCAGAGAGTGACCAATTTTTGATCCCGAAGTTTCTTCAGCACATCATGTCATTAACAAAATCAACCATTGTTGAGACAGAATGTACTGTTGCTAAACAGTTTATTTCTACAACTAATGAAACAAGAAAACGTGAAATTGACGACTAGAGATGGGCGATATCTTATCGTTTGCGATATACTGTTGAAAATTCTCCTCATAAAATAAATTTTTCTCCTCGCGATAACGATAAGTCTAGTTGACGTAGTTTGGTGCGAGACCGATTCAGTGTTCACGTTTGGAGTGAAAACAAGCATTGGCAGAAGGCGGACGTGAGGCTGAGGAGCAGCTTGTTGTTAAGCGAGGATCTACCTCCACAATTTGGAACTGGTTTGGTTATAGAAAATCAGATGCGGAGCAAACTACCGTAATCACTATAAACAAATGTTCAATGCAAGAGCCGTATGCTCTATGAGCAGTCATTTACACTGTCATCACTCTGGTGTTGATAGCGCGCGAGTGCAGGCTAGACCTGAACATCTCACGTTGCTACTGTGTTTAAACTAAACTCATTTAAACCTTGCCAATTTAAACATTAAACCGTAAGACGCAAAAGAGAACTCGTGCGCGCTGTGAGGAGATTTGTGTGTACTCATCCGAAGCGCTTACACGGAGAGCTGCGTCACAGCTGTATTTTGTAAACTGTCTGAAGACATAGTTGGGATTGTTACGTTTTGATACAGTGTTTGCACTATTTTTACAATTTGTTCCATGGGACAAAAGTGTTGAAAATGTAACTACCTAATTGGTGGTAGCATGTTCCACATACGTATTATATTTACGTGTGTTATTGACTGTTTCGCACTGAACTTCTTTACTTTATCAGGTTACTTTAACATGTTTGTTTCTTTATTGGGATTTATTTACAGTTGTACTCTGTTGTAATTTTGAAACACAACTGAAGACATGGTGGGTGATTGTTACTTTTGCTGTTTGCACCATTTTTGCCACTGTTTTTACCGTGAGAGAATAAATAAATACAAAATCTGTTACCATAATTTTAATTATTGTGTATAATTGTTGTTGTGATGTTTTTCAGCAGTCACTGGAACACGACTAAAACATAACATAATCTGCTATTTTATAGAAGAAAATAATTTATAATATATATATATATATATATATATATATATATATATATATATATATATATATAAATATACACTGCATTCCAAATTAATATGCAAGTGACATATCAGTAAGTTTTCAGTACAATAAACATTCAGATTCTAGTTTTTCTAAGAAAATGTTTGTTTGTTTATTTATCCATGTCTTTTTAGATAATTGGTATCAATCGCAGACAAAATAATTTGCCAGATCTATGGAAACCCCACTTAGAGGTTGTTCCACATTATTAAGCAAGTCACAGTTTTCATGCAATATGGGGAGGAAGAAAGATCTTTCTGAAGATGAAAAGCATGAAATGGTTCAATGTTGAAACTATTTAACGTTGATGAAACTATTTAACATTTATTTTACATTATATGGGTACTTCTACTTTGCCTCAAAGTTCAAGTACGCATTTTCACAGCCTGCCTTCTTTAAAGACCCCCTGTGGTGAAAATCAAGTTTTTAATGTTGTTTATATGTCTATGTAGTGTTTTAATATGCTTTAAAGGTGCCCTAGAATCAGAATTTGAATTTACCTCGGCATAGTTGAATAACAAGAGTTCAGTACATGGAAAAGACATACATTGAGTTTCAAACCCCATTGTTTCCTCCTCCTTATGTAAATCTCATTTGTTTAAAAGACTTCCAGAAAACACTCGGATCTCAACATAACACCGACTGTTACGTAACAGTCGGATCATTAATATGTATGACCCCAATATTTGCATAATGCCAGCCCATTCAACGCATTAGACAAGGAAAGGCAGTATTAACGGCTGGATCTGTGCACAGACAAGGTAAGCAAGCAAGAACAACAGCGAAAAATGGCAGATGGAGCGATAATAACTGACATGATCCATGATAGCATGATATTTTTACTGATATTTGTAAATTGTCTTTCTAAATGTTTCATTAGCATGTTGCTAATATACTGTTAAATGTGGTTAAAGTTACCATCGTTTCTTACTGTATTCACGGAGACGAGAGTCGTTGCTATTTTCATTTTTAAACACGTGCAGTCTGTATAATGCATAAACACAACTTCATTCTTTATAAATCTCTCCAACAGTGTGTAATGTTAGCTTTAGCCACAGAGCATAGCCTCAAACTCACACAGAATCAAACGTAACCATCAAAATAAATACTTTACTCACATAATTCGAAGCATGCATACAGCATGCATGACGAACATCTTGTAAAGATCCATTTGAGGTTTATATTAGCTGTGTGAACTTTGTTTATGCGATGTATATATAGTCGAGAGCTCGTGGGGCAGAGGAAGCGCATCTCTTAAAGGGGCCATGCTGAAAAAATCAGTGCATAGTTAATGATGCCCCAAAATAGGCAGTTAAAAAAATTAATTAAAAAAAATCTATGGGGTATTTTGAGCTGAAACTTCACAGACACATTCAGGGGACACCTAGGACTTATATTACATCTTGTAAAAAAACAATCTAGGGCACCTTTAAGACAAACCATGTGCAAATTCATAAGTCAACACCATTGCTGAGTATTTTATGTTTGAAACTGCAGTAAACCAAAAACCCGCGGTTTGAAATCGGTGGTGTTTGTGACGTCACAGACAACCTTGTAACCAATCACAACAACATGCCGGCAGGCTTTAGCATATCATTAACTATGACTGCTCTGAAGCAGTAAAGTCTCAAGAGATGCCAGGTTATCCCTGTCATGGTTCAGGGTGCATCATCGACTTTTACCTGTTGCCTCTGTATGTCCTGTCTATTTTCTGCAGCACATGACCTGGGCAATCAGCGCTGATTATTTGGCACGGGTGCGCACAGATCACAAGCTGATTTCCCTCACGTGTCGCTTATTTCCAGTTTCCCTTTTATTCTCTGCGGTGTCTGTCCTTTGTTGTTAGTAGATTGTTTTGTGTGCCTCGTCTCTTCTGTTTGGACCTGTTCCGTGTGTCTTTGCTTTCTTACCTGTTTTACTGCTGTGCCCAGGACGCTTAGACGAGGATTATACAGCTGGCCGTGCGCTGCTGTTCTGTCTCATTCCCTGTCCCGTTGGGTATCACACCTGAGGTGGTCTCCACAGCCTGTGTCCGCAGGTTTCTGTACGGACAGCTCCGGAACTCGCACCTCCCTTTGTTGCCCGTTTGTTTGTCACTACACTTGGATTATTTGTTATATCCAGAAGTGTTCAATAAACCGTTGCACTATCCTCTGCTTTTGAGTTCTCTCTTCACGCACCCTGACAGAATCTACTAACCAGCATGGAGTCCGTACGACTGTGCGATAGATTTGTTGCCTGGTACTTCTCCACCTAGGGGGTGCCTTTATTCTCTCTCTGGACCTGAGAGGGAGGCCATGGAGAAGTATATTCATGATTCTCAGGTAGCTGGTATCATTCATCCCTCTTCCTCTCCAGCTGGGGCGGGGTTCTTCTTTGTGGGGAACAAAGATGGGTCGCTGCGCCCCTGCATAGATTATCAGGGGTTGAATGACATCACAGTCAAGAATCGCTATCCTTTACCGCTGATGTCATTGGCCATCAAACTCTTGCAGGGGGCGACCATCTTTACAAAGCTGGACCTTCGCAATGCTTATCACCTAGTTCGGATTAGGGAGGGGGACGAATGGAATACCGCCTTTAACACCCCTACAGGGCACTTCGAATATTTGGTCATGCCTTTTGGGCTTTCTAACTCCCCAGCAGTCTTCCAGGCACTCGTCAATAACGTGCTCACAGACACGGAGGACCAGTTTGTATTTGTTTATCTCGACAACATCCTGATCTACTCCAAGGACGAATGCAACCATGTCCAACACATCGGGCGAGTGCTCCAATGGCTGCTTGAGAAACATTTATTCGCCAAGGTGGAGAAGTGCGAGATTCACGTATGGTCGGTTCCGTTCCTGGGATTTATTCTTTCACCCGAAGGTATCCAAATGGATCCCACCAAGGTAAAAGCAGTTGCTGATTGGCCCACCCCAGATTGTCGTAGAGCGGTCCAGTGATTTCTGGGGTTCAGTCATTTTTACAGGCGGTTCATTCAGGAATTTTAGCCAGGTCGTCCTTACTCTGACTGATCTCACCTCCACTCGTAGAGAGGATTCTGTTGGTCGGCGCAGGCCCAGACTGCATTTACAAACCTAAAGAGTCACTTTGTTTCGGCTCCCATCCTTGCCACTCTGGATCCGTCTCGTCAGTTCGTTGTGGAGGTGGATGTGTCGGAGGTGGGAGCGGGGGCTATTTTGTCTCAGAGATCACCTTTGGACAACAGAATACATCCCTGCGCTTTTTTTTCTCATCATTTAACCCTTTTGAAATGGAACTACGACACTGGGAATAGGGAGATACTGGCTGTCAAGTTGGCGTTGGAGGAGTGGCGTCACTGGTTAGAGGGCGCGGAGGTCCCCTTTATTGTTTGGACTGATCATAAGAACTTAGAATACATCCGCACCACCAAATGACTAAATTCCGGACTTGCTCGCTGGGCACTGTTTTTAGGTTGTTTCAATTTTAACATCTCACACTGCCCGGAGTCTAAGAATGGTAAGCCTGACGTACTTTCGCATATGTTTGAGGCTGAGCCTAGATCCTCCCTCCCTGTGACCATTTTGCCTCCCGATCGGGTGGTAGCAATGATCACCTGGGGGGTGGAGTCCAGAGTCCGCGATGCTCTGCGCAACATCATGATTCCCTCGGGGTGCCCTGAAAGCCTGTTGTTTGTGCCTCAGTCTGTCCGAACAAGCGTCCTACAGTGGGGTCACTCATCCTAACTAGCTTGCCACCCAGGAGCTACTCGCACATGCTGTTTAATTAAGCAACGGTTTTGGTGGCCGTCCATGGCACAGGACGCTCGTCAGTTCGTATGGGCCTGTCCTGTTTGTGCTGTGGGTAAAGGCTCCAATCGACCCCCAGCAGGGCTACTCCAGCCGCTGTCTGTCCCTTCGAGGCCCTGGTCACACATAGCAGTGGACTTCACTACCGGCCTACCCCCGTCGAGTGGCAACACGATAGTCCTCACTGTGGTGGACAGGTTCTCGAAGGCGGCCCATTTGATTCCCCTCCCCAAAAAGGGAGACTGCGACTATCATCGTAGATTACGTTTTTCGTATTCACGGCCTCCCGGCGAACGTGGTCTCTGACAGGGGTCCCCAATTTGTGTCTAAATTTTGGACAGAGTTCTGTCGACAGATGGGGGCGACTGTGAGTCTATCCTCTGGGTATCACCCGCAGACCAATGGTCAGGCCGAGCGTGTTAATCAGGATCTGGAGAGGGTCTTGCGCTGTGTGGCGTCCGCGGAACCGTCGTCTTGGAGTTCCAGATTAACCATGGTCGAGTATGCATACAACTGTCCCCCTTCCAGTGCTGTTTAGGCTACCAGCCTCCATTATTCCCCTCCCAAGAATCCGACACCGTTGTTCCATCTGCGCATGCGTTTGTTCAGAGATGCCTCCGTACGTGAAGGATTGCCAGAGAAGCCCTCACTCTGACAAGGCATCACCATACTAAGACCCCACTTTACATGTGTGGTCAGAAAGTCTGGTTAACTTCCCAGGACATACCTCTCAGACTTCCCTCACGTAAACTGGGACCCAAATTTATTGGACCGTTTTCTATCACTAAGGTGCTCAGTCCTGTGTCGGTTCGACTCAAATTAACCTCCCAGTTTAAGAATATCCACCCGGTTTCATGTTCCTGAGGGGGGTACTGTCACAGTTCAGGGTGCATCGTCGACTTTTACCTGTTGTCTCAGTGTGTCCTGTCTATTTTCTGCAGCTCGTGACCTGGGCAATCAATGAACTATAAGCCTTTCTCCAATGATGTTCTGAGTTGTTCAAAGCGTTTGTAAGGATACTGATTGTTAGAAGGCAGCTGTCTGACTCTGAGATGAAGAACAGGAACATGGTGTGTGTAACATTAGCAACTCATATTTGATAGCTGTTTGATTGTCAAGCAAAAGGCTAATTATATTAATTCATATTAATTAATGACAGATCCGTCGCAAGGGCTGTGCCAAGTGTGCGAGCACACAGGGGCTCGTGCCAAAGTAAAGTGACAGCTGACTTGAAGTAAAGCCAATAAAGTTCATGTTTTTGTCCTTCGAAATATTTTAATACTATAAACATGGCTAAAACAATATTGCTCTGAGCGTGTGACTGTGATTCATGTGCATATTCAGTCAGTGTGGCACGTCAAGTTCTGAGACGTGCTATTCAGTCCATTATAAATTCTGATTTTGGCCACCTCTGGAATGGATCAAACCATAGATATTAGCCTACCTGATGAGTTAATCCACGCTCATTCAAGGATGTGCATTTATTTCATGTACGGAGAAGGTACGGCGCCTGTGTCACGGAGTCAATTCCCACCACCAGCACTTAACACACATTGTCACTGGATCTCCACACTCCGCCCACTCCTTCCCAATCACCCGAGTACTGATCAGCGGCACCTGCACCTTATCATACCAGCACTATATGAACAGTCACTCCCCGCACTTCAGTGCACTCCTGGACCACCAAGATGGACATCACCTGACCTAGGGATCGCGCAGAAACCTTCGTCGCCCAGAGGGCAAGGTCGGCAGCAGTGTACCTCTTGAAAAAGACGCAACTGTTTAGACCCGTGAAGCTCTTTTAGTCAGAAATTAGCTCTTTCAGAGGCACTGAAGCACTCAAGGGGAACACAGGCAGGAAGCAGGAAGCACTGGAATCGCTGAATCACACAGTCACACCAGCACCGCTGAAGTTCTGTAAAACACACTCCGGTGAAAGCAACAGATGTGCTCGGCTCCAAAGCGAGAGTTTGAATGCGAGTTGCTCGCGCTGCTCCTTATATAGCCACACAGTGGGGTGGAGCTCATGCATGCAAATTCCGCAGACCAAGATACTCTTTGTATCATTGGCTCATTTTGTAACACTGGAAGGTGATTGGGCTCTCAGGCCAGACCTAATTTTGTCAGTCTCTGATGTAACGTGACCGACTGAAAGGGAACTTGTGTTCCACTGTAAAAAGCCATGCATACTAGAGAAAAGTAGATTCCAGATGACCACTGAATGTTCATTGAATGCATAACTTGTCATTTTTATGTCAAAGAGCCATATATTATTGTCATTTGGACACTGATTTGATGTCAGAGGAAGGATGTGCTCCTCCAGCTGAATCAGCTCAAGAAGATGATTATTTTGCCAATAATCATCACTATTTTATTGGCAAAAAAATTCAATATATGCAAAGAGTTAATATTTACAGTGTTGATTTACTGTTGGCACAACACAGGACTCATGGTAGTGTTGTCCAAAAGTCTTGACCTCACTGTGTGTCAAATGCATCACATGACATGACCTGCTCACATTGAGTACCTTTCCACTGGTGGAGACTCGATTCTGTAGCTGATGGTCCTGGTGCTGGGATGTCCTGAAGCCTTCTTCACTGAGGTTCAGTCTCTCTCCTTAAAGTTCTTCATGATCCGATAAATGTTTTTTTCAGGTGCAAAAATCTTTGCAGCACTTTTCTAGCATGTGAGGTTATTTTGATGCAAAGTGATGATGGCTACATTTCTTTGGAGGAAATCATTGCTAACACAAGAACACAATGACTGGAAACACTTCTTCACTCCTTTTATATCAATCATTATGCTCTAATAATCCAGTCAGAATGAGTGATTTCACCTGACTAGTTCTCATTCACACTTTCCCTAATCACTCCTATTTTACGTTCCCTACACTGGTTACCAGTACACTTTTAATTTATTATTTTAAAATTTTACTTCTCATTTATAAATCTCTAAATGGAATGGCTCCACCTTACCTTTCCACCCTTTTGACTGAGCACCATCCAACAAGATCACTTAGGTCATCTAATCAGAGACTCCTGTCTATCCCCAAATCTAGGTTAAAATGTAGAGGGGACCATGCCTTTTCTGTAGTTGGCCCTAGACCAGGGGTCTCAAACTGGGGGCCTTTGCGGTGATTGACACCTCATAGGAGGGCCATTTTAACATTCAAGCACAAGAAAGCACAGCATTTCTGTAAATTTACTTTCATTTGCATTATTTCTCATTTACTTCAAGTTTCATTACTAAACATATTTTTACCATACTTAACAAAAAATATAAACAGAAGTGTCTCTATCATTGTTCCATACAGTGTTTGTTTTTAAGAGTTAGTGCAAATATTTTCCCTTGCTTTATTTTAGCTTAAATATCATAAAAATCTTGCACTGAACAACACTGTACTGAACAAATGCAATCCCTGAATATATTTGTAAACTATTCTATTTCTTGCCAGACACCTGGCGCTTCTGCTCACACAGCTGAGCCAACTTTGCCAAATATGCTGTTTGAGCATTGGTAACTTATAGGTAGCATCGGACGCGTTTCAGTGATTTAAATCGATGCTCGCAACTTGTGCGAGTGCTTTTACTGTCATTTAGGCAAGCACGCTCATGATAGAAGGGAAAGTGTGAATGAGAACTAGTCAGGTGAAATCACTCATTCTGACTGGATTATTAAGGCCAATTCACACCGCAGTGACAACAGCCAACAAACGCCAACAAACTCGTCTGTTGGAGTTTGTTGGATCGGTGTGAAACCCCTGTTGGCGTCTGTTGGCGTTTGTTGGCGTTGGTCGGAGTCGGTTTTCACCCGACTGAACATGTTTAATCGGCGTTTGTCGGGTCGTGGAATGTCTGCGCGGTGTGAACAGTTTTCCAACAAACGGCAACAAACTCTGACGTAATCTGACCTGGCTACGAACCTGTAATGATGGGTAGGAAGACAGAGGATCCATTTGCAGTTTTATTAAGAACGTTAATATTAAACAAGGGCAAGACAGTACCGTAATCGGGGACAGGCAATGGTCGGGGCTGGCAGCAGACAGGCATAAACAGGTCACAGGCAGAGTTCAAGACAGGCGGCTAACAATCACAAGGTCGATAAACAGGCAAGAGTCGAGGCAGGCGGCAAGGTTCAGCAGAGATAGACAGTCCAGGTAATAACAGAAGTTCACAGTGTTTCCACAAGAAACGCTCAGAAATGATCACTACAGCAAATCAAGACTTCGCGACTGAGAGCGTGTGTGTGTGTCTTAAATAGTGTGAGTGTGATATGGTGCAGGTGCATGGGTGATCAGTCCCAGGAATGCGGGCCTATGGGAAATGGAGTCCAGATACGAACAGTCAATATTCAGGGTATGGCTCCCTCCGGTGGTCCGGAGGATGCGCCGGAGAAGCTGTATTCGTGACAGAGCCCCCACCCTGCGAGCGGCTCCTGATGCGAGGAGGCGGGCGCCGAGGCCTTCCACGAGGTTGCGGGGCCGGTCTCTCCGGATGCGTCCGGTGGAATTCTTCCACAAGAGTGGGGTCCAGGATGTCATTCGGGTTGACCCAGGATCGCTCCTCTGGACCGTACCCCTCCCAGTCAACGAGATACTGGGGCCTCGGACCCCGGCGCCGGGAATCGAGTAGCCCTCGAACTTGGTAAGCCTCCTCGCCCTCGATCATCAGTGGTGGGGGATGTGGACCCTCAGCCTCCTCCGGCCCCCCTCTTGGACCCCCGGAGGGTTTCAGCAGGGAAACATGAAAAGTGGGAGAAATGCGATAATTAGTAGGTAAATCTAGACGGAATGATACTGGGGTAATTTGTTTGAGAATTTGAAAGGGCCCGACATACCTGGGACTGAGTTTCTTGCTTGGGAGTCTCATTCGTAGGTCCCGGGTGGACAACCAGACCCATTGACCGACGGCATACTGAGGATTGGGTCGGCGATGACAGTTAGCCTGCTCCTCCTGTCTCCTGACCGCTCGTTGTAGGTGGTGATGAGTCAGATTCCAGGTCTCCTCACTCCCTTGCATCCAGGAGTTGACTGCAGGAAGTTCAGACGGCTCCCCTGACCAAGGGAACATGGGTGGTTGGAAGCCTAGGATGCACTGGAAGGGGGTCATTCCCGTAGAAGGTTTGCGTAGGGAATTCTGTGCATATTCTGCCCACATCAGATAGCGACTCCATTCAGATTGTTGTTTCTGACAGTAAGTCCGTAGAAATCATGTGAGCTCTTGGTTAAGTCGTTCAGTTTGACCATTTGATTCGGGGTGATAGCCTGATGTGAGACTAATGTTTATGTTGAGCGTTTTAAAGAATGCAGACCAAACCCGTGACGTGAACTGGGGACCCCTGTCTGACACAATATCCTCAGGTAATCCATACAGACGAAATACATAGTTACATAACAATTCAGCGGTCTCGAGAGCTGTGGGCAGTTTGGGAAGAGGAATCAGGCGGCAGGCTTTAGAGAATCGATCAACTACAGTTAGAATGGTGGTGTTTCCCTGAGAAGGTGGTAAGTCGGTAACAAAGTCTATGGCAATGTGTGACCAGGGGCGTTGAGGAATGGGAAGAGGTTGTAATAAGCCAGCGGGTGCTTGGTGGGATGATTTTGATGTTTGACAGGCTGTGCATTGTTGGATGAATTTTGTGGTGTCTTGAGGCATGGTTTCCCACCAGAATCGGTTCTGAAGTAGATTGAGTGTAGCAGTGATTCCAGGATGGCCAGAGCTGGGTGAATCATGGACGTGGTGCAGAACCCTCTCTCTTAGTGGTGCTGGTACATAGATTCGGTCAGGTGGACAAGTAGCGGGCGGAGCAGTTTGTTTGTTGGCTTGTGTGAGTTCGGTGATTATGTCCCATTGTATGGGTGCAAGAAGAAGAGCTTCTGGAATGATTCGTTCTTCGGGTTGAACTTGATCGATGTTTTCGGTTTGGCGTGATAGTGCGTCTGCTTTAGTGTTTTTGGAACCAGGTCTATAGGTGACATGGAACTGGAATCGGGTGAAGAACATGGCCCAGCGTGCTTGGCGGGGATTCAGGCGTTTTGCGGTGCGGAGGTACTCTAGATTCTTGTGGTCAGTGAGAACGGTGAATGGATGCTTGGCTCCCTCCAGCCAATGACGCCACTCTTCAAGGGCCGCCTTCATGGCTAACAGTTCTCTGTCCCCTACGTCATAATTCCGCTCAGCAGCGGATAGTTTGCGTGAGTAGAAAGCACAAGGAAACATTTTTTCTGGGTTGCCCTGCCATTGAGATAAAATAGCCCCAATGCCTGTATTAGAAGCGTCCACCTCGACTATAAAAGGAAGTTCAGGGTTTGGGTGATGAAGTATAGGAGCGGTAGTGAAATGGTTCTTTAATTCTTGAAAGGCTTGGGTTGCTTCTTCAGACCAAGACAGACGAGAGGATGACCGTTTGGTCATGGCGGTCAAGGGAGCTGCTATACAGCTGAAGTTGCGAATAAAGCGTCTGTAGAAGTTTGCGAAACCCAGGAATCGTTGTAGTTCCTTCAGAGTGTGTGGTCTGGGCCAATCAAGTACAGCTTTCACTTTGTTGTCATCCATGGCCACCCCATCTGAGCTGATGACGTAACCTAAGAAGGTAGTGGAGGTTTGATGGAACTCACACTTTTCTGCTTTGGCGTACAGGTGATGATCGATCAATCTTTGTAGAACCGTCCTTACATGTTGGATGTGTTCTTCGATGGAATCAGAATAAATCAGAATATCGTCAATATATACTATGACCCAGCGATTCAGCATGTCTCTGAAGACGTCATTGATGTAGGACTGGAACACAGCGGGACTGTTGGACAGGCCGAACGGCATAACGAGGATCTCATAGTGTCCAGTGGTCGTTGAGAAGGCCGTTTTCCATTCGTCCCCTTCTCGAATGCGAATGAGATTGTAGGCACATCGGAGATCAAGTTTTGTGAAGAATCTTGCCTGTCTGAGTTGTTCAAGGGCTGCTGGTACGAGAGGTAGGGGATATGGAAATTTCACTGTCATTTCATTTAGGGCTCTGTAATCAATGCATGGTCTCAACCCTCCGTCCTTCTTGACGAAAAAGAACCCAGCAGATGCGGGTGACGTGGATGGACAGATAAATCCCTTAGCCAGCTCCTCTTCTATGTAAGTTTGCATGGCCGCAGTTTCAGGCTGTGACAGGGGAAAAATCCTACCCTTGGGGAGCGTTACTCCAGGTAACAAATCGATAGCACAGTCACTGGGGCGATGTGGATGTAATTCGGTGGATTTCTGCTTACTAAAAGCTATCGCCAGATCAGAATACTCGGGGGGAATGTTCAGTCTTTCGGGAGTTCCTTCTTCGATTTTCACTGAGTGTAGCGGTATGGGCTTTATGGAACATAAGCATGCAAGTTTCTTGTGGACTGAACTTCTGTTATTACCTGGACTGTCTATCTCTGCTGAACCTTGCCGCCTGCCTCGACTCTTGCTTGTTTATCGACCTTGTGATTGTTAGCCGCCTGTCTTGAACTCTGCCTGTGACCTGTTTATGCCTGTCTGCTGCCAGCCCCGACCATTGCCTGTCCCCGATTACGGTACTGTCTTGCCCTTGTTTAATACTAACGTTCTTAATAAAACTGCAAATGGATCCTCTGTCTTCCGACCCATCATTACAGAAGACTTCGCCATCCAGCGATCCAGCAGCTTTGGCCCAGATTTCCACTGAATTGTCTGCCCAGGCCAATCAACTGGCCATGCACCACCTCCAGCTCTCACGCCTCACGTCCCTCACAGAAGAGCTGGTGAAAACGCTCCAGGGCCTGCGTCACAATCCTGCCGAGACTTCCACTCCAGCACCTGTTGTTCCGCCCACACCTCTGCACAGCAGTCCACCGGCCATGAACCCTCGTCTGGCGCTTCCAGAGAAGTTTGACGGCACACCAACCAAGTGTAAGGGCTTCCTTTTACAATGTTCATTATACGTGAATCAGCAACCTACCTTATACTCCACGGAGGCCAGTCGGATCTCCTTCGTTTGTTCTTTGCTGACCGGGAGGGCGCTGGATTGGGCCACCGCCGTCTGGCAGGACGATGGTTCCGTGTTCCCCACCTTTGCTAACTTCCTACAACGATTCCGGGAGGTGTTCGATTCTGCAGGCGGTCTGAGTCCAGGCGATCAGCTACTCTCACTCACTCAAGGTAAAGCCACGGCGGCAGAGTATGCTTTACAGTTGATTGGCCTGGGCAGACAATTCAGTGGAAATCTGGGCCAAAGCTGCTGGATCGCTGGATGGCGAAGTCTTCTGTAATGATGGGTCGGAAGACAGAGGATCCATTTGCAGTTTTATTAAGAACGTTAGTATTAAACAAGGGCAAGACAGTACCGTAATCGGGGACAGGCAATGGTCGGGGCTGGCAGCAGACAGGCATAAACAGGTCACAGGCAGAGTTCAAGACAGGCGGCTAACAATCACAAGGTCGATAAACAGGCAAGAGTCGAGGCAGGCGGCAAGGTTCAGCAGAGATAGACAGTCCAGGTAATAACAGAAGTTCAGTCCACAAGAAACGCTCAGAAATGATCACTACAGCGAATCAAGACTTCACGACTGAGAGCGTGTGTGTGTGTCTTAAATAGTGTGAGTGTGATATGGTGCAGGTGCATGGGTGATCAGTCCCAGGAATGCGGGCCTATGGGAAATGGAGTCCAGATACGAACAGTCAATATTCAGGGGATGGCTCCCTCCGGTGGTCCGGAGGATGCGCCAGAGAAGCTGTATTCGTGACAGAACCGTTGCCATGACGATGAGGTAAGTCTCCTGCAAAGACAGCTGTTTGATCGTGCCCGCGCCTCACACACAACAAAGTACTGGCACAACAAAGTACGTGACATCGCAGCTTGTTCGTTATAAAAAAATAAAATACAGTTAAAAAAATAAAAATATACAAAAGGTACAATAGTCCATAGTGCAATCCATGCCATTCAGCAAGAGCAGCTGCTCCACTTCACCGAAAGAGAGAGGTAACGTTAACCACTATGAGAGCAACGCAGGTTTACCTTCAGTTTCGTTTTTAATAATTCGTTTTGGCTTGTTTAGCTACATGGTTGTATATCTATGGGTCTCGTCAATAGAAAGGGTCGCGCTAAAAAAAAAAAAAGTTTAAAAACCGGTGTATACCAACCAATAGGTTACGATCAGATCGATGGCTACAGCGCTTCGGATTTCAGGTATTTTTGTTTTGCCTCAATACTTTAATACAATGAAAATATATATGATACTATATTATTAATATAATAAACTTGCCTGACAATGTTGTTAACATGGTTACATATGTAGTTGTGGAATTTTCCCAGTCAGACTCGTTTGTCGGTGTTTGTTGGGGCGGTGTGAACATGACAGTTTTTTCTCATAGAATTCTAAATCCAACGGCCAACTTGTTCGTTGGCGTTTGTCGGTGCGGTGTGAATTGGCCTTTAGAGCATATGATTGCTATAAAAGGAGTGCCCGCTAGTGTTAATTTCGTCAGACGAGACGAGACGAAATATGTTCGTCAACGACCTTTTTTTTCATGACTAAGACGAGACGATGACAAGACTGCACCACTGTCCAAAAACGCTGACTAAGACTAAATTAACATGCATTATTGTTGAAGAAAAAAGACGAGACGAAAATGTTTTGTATAAAATAAAAACTAAGATAAAATCTCTCTTCATTTTTGTCTACAATCGTCTCTGCTTTTTCATCAGCTGTTACGCCTTTAAAATATTCAGAACGAGTTCGCGGCTTCATGCTGTTGCTCAAGTTACAGGTCTCATACGCCTGTGGCTGCAACACGAAACTGCTGAACACACAACACCCAGAGAACACGAGTGACGAGCGACGACGACATGCTAGGTCGAAGAAAGAGGCTCAATATTTGGTCGCATTTTAAGTACAATGATAATGACAAAAAGTCAGAATGTGTCATCATAACTGACGGGAAACACTGCGGACAAAGAATCGGGGAAAAAAACCACCAACCTTAAACGACATCTAAAGGCTAACCACCCACAAATTCAGGTAAGTTAACCTAAATTAACGTCTTATAAGCTAATGCTGATTTTAGGCATCTATGCTGTAAATCAACCAGTTAGCTATGGTGTTTTGGCACATTAAGCAGGTTATATATATTTTATGTTAACTTACTTATTTTGCCACATGCATGTGTGGGTCTTCACATCACGGGCACGGAAAGTGGGGGTGCTGTAAATGCATGTTTGTTCAATAACATTTATTTGTAATAAACACTCTGAGTTGGCTATTTAAAAAGTTTTATTTTTATGTTAAATTATGTAAGGGATAATGTAGAGCGAGGCGGTTGTTATATGGTGCGTTCAAGTCATGTCGGAAAGATCGTATTTACGAGCACAACCGACATGAACGCCACCACAATGTCGTAAATAACAGTGGGAAGCTCGTAATTTCTTTAAGCTCCGATTTGTACGAGTTGGGGGCGTGTCAGTCAGAAACATAGTGAAATACAATACTTACAGGTATTTAGCAGTGACATTGTCAGGCTTTTCTATTTACAACGAAGTAAGCTGATTACCAGCAAAAAAATACGATAGCATCACAATGTAAAAATGTATATGTAACAATAAAGTTTACAATGGCTTCATAAATTAATTAAAAAACATAAAAAAACAAAATACAACTAATGCACATTCTTTGCTCTACATTTTCTAGAAGCAGAAGTGTTGTTATTTTGTGTAATTAATTTAGAGAAGGCACACCGCCATCATACTCCGACGAAAGTGACTTGAACGCACCTACCGTCGTACACACGACTTCCCACCTCGTAAATACGAACTTCCCAGGAGGACTTGAATGCACCAATATCTACCCCAACAGGCTGATTAGGACCCCGACGCGAAGCGGATCCCGCTTATTACATTGCTACCTACCAAATAAATCAATTTGACACAAAATGATGATTTAAAGAGGAGTTTATTGATTTAAAAACGATTGTATTGCTTCCGCTAAAGAAAATAGTGCGCTCGTCTCTACGGTTAGAATCTTGTGTGTCCATGGCAACGCTCTGTTTTTCATGGCAACGGTGTGTTATAGTTAGCAGCGGTCTGTTATCAAGAAATAAAATAGTGTGTGCGTAGTTTTATAGCCTTGATATTGTTTCTTATTCAAAAGTGGTGACAGAAAAAACTCAGCACCCCCAACCTGAAACCTCTTCCCATGCCCCTGTCACAATCACATCATAATCAAAATTAATAATTAGGCTTAAAAGCAAATGTATAAGGGAATCAAGTTTAACAATTACATGTAATATTGCTCCAAATATCATCAATAATGGTGTGTGCAATACCATGTATAACTTGCATTAAGTTGGTAATTTACTTTTGACTAAAACTAGACTAAAATGACGAGACGTTTAGTCGACTAAAACTTGACTAACAAAAAAAGATATGTGAATGACTAAATATGACTAAAACTAACAAGGACATTTGGCACAAGACTAAAACTAAGACTAAATTAAAAATAGGTGACAAAATTAACACTAGTGCCCGCGCTCGTTTTTCCAGGCATGCCTATGCCGCATGAGATGAAAACACTGCAACTTTTCAGAATGCCGCAAACACACTGCAGGTTATGTGACAAGAACCAACCGATGAGCTTTGGCCTTTCCTTACCAACATCGAAAGCTCAGCTGATCGTAGCTGTACAGGGCAGGTTTTTATTTCTCATCTCCATAAATATTAGCCACAGGAGCGAAAGCGGTTTGGAAAGAAGGAGAAAGCGGCACGGCCGCTTATGTGACGTGATATGTGAACAGCGATTTTTCTTTGCATATCAGACAGGTAGCATTTCCATTAAACTCCATCCACTTTCCTTTTCGGTTTGGAAAAAAACATCTGTCATTCACATTTTGCAGCCAAACAAAAAAAACTAAGAGAGCCCCGAACCAGCTCTCATCAAATCTGCCTGTGTGATTTTTTCTTTTTCTCATTTTTTATAGAATCATGACATTCTTTTGAATATGGAATATGGTATGAGACAACTAGAGAATAATAATAATAAATATAGCTGCAAGCAGCAATTATGGGGCCAAGCAAAAAGCGGCACAACAAGCCAGCCAACATGGCTGGGAGAATCAGACCAACTGCAACAGTGAGCAATTAAAAACCTATTAAGATAATTTTAGGCAAAAGAGCTGAATAATGATATATACAGTCAATTATAAAGATTTACTGGTTTATCACTTTTGACCAATAGGTGGTGCTGTGACCAAATTAATGTGGTATGGTCAGAGTGAGGTAACAATGACACTCGCAAAAGATATGACTCCCGTGAAATTAAGCCAACCAGATCAAAAGTTATAAGCATATGAAAAAAAACACTAGGTGGCGGTGGTTTGAAACTTCTCAGGCTCCTTCAGGGACCCAGTGCTGATGATCCATACAGAGTTTCATAATGATACGCTAATGCGTTAATAAAATACAGCATTTTTGCCCAAAATTCAAAATGGCTGACGGACAAACTGGGTGATATGGGAAAATTGGATATCATTCAACTTGGCATGATGCCCTGTATCTAACAAGACCAAAATTTTGACAAACCTATCTGAAGCTACAAGCAAAAATAGCCATTTTTTGTATCTCCAGACCAGTAGGTGGTGCTGCACCGAAACTCAGCATGTAGGCTCTGGTCTTGCTTGGGATGATATGTACGAAGTTTGGTCTGAACATGACAAAGCATTGCAGAGATACAGCCACAAGTCCAAATTGGGTGCTCTACGTTAAATTAATTTGTGTGATATTTGAGATAGGTTTGATTTACCAAAAAGCTTTTGATAACTTTTTGCCAGAATGGTCTGAAGATGATTTGATTTGATTTTCATGACAATCAAATGAAGCGTCTAGGACGAGTTCGAAAAATCAGTTTTTTTTGCAAAATTCAAGATGGCGGACAAACCATAAGTCGAAACCTTGTTTGGTATCGTTGGACTCAGCAGGTATTCAGTAGTCTAAGGCAGGGGTAGGCAAGTTCGGTTCTAGAGAGCTGCTGTCCTGCAGAGTTTAGTTCCAACCCTGAAAAAATCCTTCACCTGCCTATAGCCTTAGTAATCCTGAAGAGCTTGATAGGCTTGTTCAGGTATGTTTGATTAAGGATGGAGCTAAGCTCTGCAGGACAGCAGCTCTCTAGGACCGAACTTGCCTACCCCTGGTCTAAGGTCATGACTCTTTTGAAAATAAGTTGACCACACCCACACAGTGATAAGCATTTAAATATTTTATTTTACCACTAGGTGGCGCTGGTGCAAAACTTCTCAGGCACCTTCGGGGCATTGTGCCGATGACCCATACTGAGTTTTGTGACAATATGCTAATGCGTTCATAAAATAAAGCATTTTAGCACAAAATTCAAAATGGCCGACGGACAGAATGGCTGATATGGTCATAATGGTTATCATTCGACTCGGCATGATACCCCGAATCTGACGTGACCACATTTATGATTTCTGGACAAACCATTCAGAAGTTATTAGCAAAAATAGCCATTTTTCATATATCTGGACCAGTAGGTGGCACTGTGCCGAAACACTGCATGTTGCCTCAAGTCATGCTTGTAATGACATGTACGAAGTTTGGACAGAATATGATACATCATTTTGGTTAATCGTTAATCATTCGATAAGTCTGATTTTGCAAGCTTTCGTCAAATTCGTTTGTGCCCTTTTCGAGAACGGATGGATCTATCAAAAAGCTTTTGAGAAGTTTTTGCAATCATGGTCTGAAGATGATCTGGTTCAATTTTGGTGATAATCGGAGTTAGAAAAAGTAGGTTTTTCGGAAAGATCAAAATGGCGGGAAATTTTTGTTTCTAACCCTTATGGTTCAAAAGTTATTAGCACAAACAGAAGTGCAAGTTTGGACAGCTGGTGGCGCTAGAGAGATTGAGTTAGAGACTCCAAATTGGCTATAGACACAGTTCAGACTGTCCTCTATCAGTGTGCAAAATTTCACAACTTTTTACCATACGGTTCTATGGGCTGCCATAGAGTTCAAGAGCGGTAGAATAATAATAAGAAGAAGAAATCTAACGATTTCAATAGGTGCCTATGCACATTCTGTGCTTGGCCCCTAATAATTTTGCTGGCCGGATTATGTTTTATTTTTGAGATCAGTTGCGGGCCGGGTGGAGGGTGAGGGCGGGCCGTAAATGGCCCACGGGCCAGCAGTTTGTGACCACTGCCCTAGACTGGAATGATTTGCCCATTTCAATTAGACTGGCTTCATCTTTCTCTGTTAAAAACATATTTGTTTGACAAAGCACATAATACATGTTGAAGCACCTTTACATTGTATTTTATTGTAATATTATAATGCTGAAGCACTAATTCTAGTCTATTTTATGATATTTATGGTATTTTATGGTATTCGACAATTCTGTTTTATTGCTTAATTTTAATTTATTTTTAATTTCGTGTTTTTAGCTATTGTAAAGCACATTGGACAATGTAAGTTGTATTTAATTGTACTAATAAATTGCCATTGCCATGTGCTATGATATATGATTATTGAAATGATGTTAGCTGTTCATTTTGTTCCACAGGCAAAACATTTTTTGTGATAAAGCTGATTTTTAAAGCTTTTTGCACTTGTTTAAAATGTGTCTGATCACTCTGTACAATAATCTAGAAACAACATGAATCAACACAACTGAAGCAGGAAACTTTGTGGAAAAAAATATCTGTCATTATCTTTGTGTCATTACCAATACTTTTTGGCTAAAACCTCTGTTACTGATACAGATGGCAGTTTAATTTATTTAAAAAAAACATGTAGATTTGACATGCAATCTCTCACACTTGGACATTATAGGGAGAAAACATTTATATTGTTATTCATGCTTCATTGATTCACCTTCATCATCATCATCATCATCTTGATTTGATCTGATCTGAAGTAACTTGCTACTTGATCAGTCATCGGATACTTTTCACTCTTACTCAAGTAATTATTAACATTTTTACTTTCACTTCTGGATGAAATTTTTTTTTTTTTTTTTTTTAAATATTTGTATTTTTATTTGAGTACAGTTTTCAGGTTTCTCTACCCCCCTCTGCTCACATCTCCAAACACTGACAATCAACAACATGATCAGACGTGTGTTTATCACTGGAACTTTAACCTGAAAATATCCTTATGTTGTACTTTGCCCTGTTTAAACACACCCATGCAGGGGCGTAAATCGCGGGGGGGACAGGGGGGTCAGGACCCCCCCTATCTGAGTGCTGTCCGCCCCCCAAAAAAATATAACCACGCTAAGTATTGTACATAAATTATATAAACTTAAAATAATTATGTAAGTAGTGAAGCAATACAAACGCAAACGGGCGTTTTAAGTTTAGAAACATTTTGAGTCACCCCTCCCTTGCCTCACAGTGGTTTGGTCCACCGCGCACGTCACACTCGCGTGTGTGTAGATTCTGTAGAAGTCCGGCGGCGCCGGCGGGAGAGAACAGTTCTACAGACAGATGAGTTCCAGTAAGTCGGCTGTCAAGGCTATTTTATTCAAAAAAATTGGATGAAGTGATTATTTTCTCTTTAATGCTGACGGTGCTGAGTAATTAGTCATAACAACAACAAAAAAAGATGATAACTGATGATTTTTTTCCCCGTGAGTCCGCTATTTTAGCGATTATAATGTTACCTAGCTTGTTTACCATAGCTTGTTGGATATTATAAGATAAGTCACCCACACCAACAACAATTAACATTGTAAAAAGAATATGTCAACTGTAATAAGGCTAATAGATTTTCTGTTGTGTGTTCGGTTATGCTCAGTGTGTATTCACAAAGACTAAAAGGAACTTTGGTATTCATCGTATTTTGGTGACTTGGTTGTAAACAACTTAAAATAAATAAATAAATAAGATTTTGAAGAATATTTTGGCCAATTTAGTCAGTTTTTTCATTGAACCAAAGAGAAACAATGAGCATAATGGCAGTCTCCATGCTACACTAATAATAGTAGGTTTTCTTCTGTGTAACATTACATATATTCTTTATAAGTAAAATTTTGGCCGTGTTATTTGTGTCCCCTTTAAAAATTGCTCTTAAGAAATTTTATGTTTACTCCACCCTTTTACAACAGGAAGAGACTGACTTGTTATTTCTCCTTCCTACCATAAGGGCATCCTTAAAAATATTGGAGTTCAGGGGGGGACCGTGTCAAGATGGCGGTGTGAGCGCACTTGCGTTTCGGAGCTGGTCACCTTCAGACTTGCTTATTAGTGATTCATAGTTACGTAAAGTATATTTTCGGAGATACCTAAATGCAGAGTTAAGTGCACCGTATCATCTTATTATTAAGCTTGTATTGTATAGAATTTTCACCTCGTTAAGATTAACGACACACGTGGGGAAAACCTAGGCTAACAGCATCGCTAGCTAGCTTCCCACAACTACGACAGTATGCAGGTATCGAAAGACAATCTGCTCGTGAACAATCTACACGACTACTGCGCGGCAGGTGGTCCTGTGATCTCCCTCGGGGACCCAGATTTCCCCTCTCTCCCCATAACTCCTTCCACAACTCCGTCCAAACCTCCTGCACCAAAAAAAATGAAGCCGCAGCGCTCCGTGGATCTAGACAGTGAAGGCATTGTGCAGAGAATCTCAGTCATTTTCAACACGAGAATCGACTCTCTGGAAAAGAATGTGGAGAAAATGATTTCCAACAACACACTGAAGATTGAGGGGCTAAAGAAGACTGTTGATTTTGCCTGCGCTGAGATCAGTGAAGTGAAAGGTAAAGTGACGCACATTGATAACCGAGTCAGCGTGGCGGAGAAAAAGACGAGCCTACTGGAACAACGAATTACTGAGCTGGAAAACTATTTGCGACGGTGGAATCTGCGACTCTTCGGTGTGGCTGAAAACAAAGACCAGAATGTCCGTCAAGAGGTTATACACATCTGTCAGTCCATCCTACCGGAACACAAGGCCAAACTCCCTGATGTTATTGATTCAGTGCACCGTCTTGGCCAACTAAAGAAAGGTGCCACCAAGCCTCGAGGGATAATTATACAGTTTAGTGCTCGTATTTACCGCAATGCTGTCTGGAAGGCTGCAAAGAAGTCCACTTTCCTGCAGAACAACAAGCTACGTTTTGCCGAAGACCTGTCCTCAGCAGTCAGAGAGCGTAGGATGCAGCTGTTGCCGCTGGTGGCTAAAGCATGAGAACAAGGGAAAGCCGCTTACTTCATTGGAGGTCGAGCTTTTGCCAACGGAACTGAACTTTTTCCAGATACCTGATTATGGTAAACGTCACAACTGTCAATATGTGCCTTAAGTCGAGTTAAGCTATAATATTCAAAATACTCATTTTTCGTTGTGTATATCTTTCTATCTGTTCTAAGAAACACTATATTTTTCAACTATTTTTATAAAGGTTGAGTTTTTTAATGACACTCAACTGAATGTGTTCACAAGACAACGTCTTTTACATCCTGTTCATTTATTTGCAATGCTCTATATAGCATTTTATGTCTATTTAGATGCTAATTTCTGTTATGTATTAAGTTGTCGACTGTGAACCTAGGTATCTCCTTAGTTTTCAGTGTTTCACTAAGTTTTGCTATGCTCCTTAAAGTTAATTGGTGCAGCTCCTTACTGTAAGGTTAAAGTCTAATTTCTTCTAAACTTTACCTTTTTATATTGTTCTATCAGTTGTTGTTAATACGTCTTTAGCTATCATTACTCTCAATGCCAGGGGGATAAGGAATATTGTTAAGCGCAAGGCGTTATTTTTGTTTCTCAAGCAGCACAAATCTGATTTCTGTTTCATTCAAGAATCACACTCAGTTCTGGACGATGGTAGATTTTGGAGATCCCAATGAGGGAATGATCTGTGGCAGGCTCATGGGTCTGAACACTCTGCTGGTGTTGCGATTCTAAAATATAATTTTCCAGGGACTATTCTTTTATCTGTCAGTGATTCATCAGGTCATTTTATTTTTCAAGTATTAACCATTGAAAACTTTACTTTGATAGTTATTAATATATATGGCTATAATTCTAACCATGAGAATAACATATTGCTTGAAACCTTAGAGGAGCATATACAAAATACCCTTAATAACTTTCCAAATTCAGGTATAATAATAGGGGGGGATTTTAACATGATTCTGGATCACAATATTGACTGTTGGCCTCCACGTGTTTCCACTACAGTAAATGAAAACTTAATATTATTTATGAAAAAATTTAACTTGATTGATGTATGGAGATTTAACAACTCTAACATAAGTACTTTTACTTGGAGTAATAGAAGTACCACCAGACGTTCACGTTTGGACTATTGGTTAGTTTCTGATCATTTGAATATTGAGAAAATATCGGTTAATATCATCACAACCCCATTAACGGATCATAATGCAGTCTCCATCTTTATCCCTTTGCACTCTGCCCCCTCCACAAGATGTAGGAATGCTTACTGGAAACTAAACAGTTCGCTTCTAAAACACACTGTAGTAAAATCACATATAAAGAATTTAATAATGAAATTCTGGAATAAAGCAAAGTCCGAGGGTGCTTTTTGTAGCAATTGGGAACTTCTAAAGTTTAAAACTGGCCAATATTTGAGGAATTATGGTAGTATTTTATCCAAAAATCGTAAATTGGAGGAAGAGAGAGTGGTTTCTAAAATAATTTCCTTGTACCAGAAGGACCCTGCAGATATATCAGAGGAGGATCGACTAACTTTAATTTCAGAACAACTTAAATTAAATGAGATCTTCTCCAACAAAGCAAAAGGTGCCTTTATAAAGTCAAGAAAAAGGTGGATTGAAGAAGGGGAGCAGAACTCTGCCTATTTTTTTGGTTTAGAAAGATATCATGGGAAATTTAATTTGATCCAACAACTTAATATTAATGATACTGTAACTGATAATCCGAAGAGCATAGCTGTTTTTTGTGCAGACTTTTATAGTAATTTATACAAATCTAAATATTGCCATCAATCATCCACCACATTCTTGAACTCTCTTGTCGTCACTCCAATCTCTCAAGATGATAGGAAACTCTGCGATGACCCTATAACTCTGCAGGATATTACATTTGCAATTGAACATTGTAAAACGAACAAATCTCCTGGTGTTGACGGCCTCTCTGCAGAGTTTTATCAGGCGTTTACACAAGAGTTAGCTCCCTTTTTACTTGAAGTAATTTTAGAAAGTGTTGGAAAAGGTTCTTTACCTCCTTCGCTGACCCAGGGCTTAATTACCTTAATACCCAAACCCAATAAGGATCCACTGTTTATAGATAATTGGCGACCTATTTCATTACTAAACACTGACTACAAAATTTTTGCCTCAATTATTGCAAAACGATTAAAGAATGTTTTAGACCCTATTATTGATGAAGTCCAGTCAGGATTCATGAGAAAAAGACACATCTCAAACAATATTCGGCTTGTCTTAGATATAATTGATTATTCATTTTTATGTCCTGATGATAGTTATATCTTTTTTTGGACTTTTATAAAGCCTTTGACACAGTAGAACATAACTTTATATTTCAAACTATTAAGAAATGTGGTTTTGGTGATTTTTTTTGTAAAGCTGTTAGAACAATGTACTGCAAAGGCAATAGCTCTATTAGACTAAAAAATGGGACTTCACCTAGATTTGAGCTGCAAAGAGGCATCTGACAAGGCTGCCCTGCCTCCCCCTACCTATTCATTTTATGTTCTCAACTTCTTTCCACCCATATTAAAAATAGTACCCTAAAAGGAATTTCAATTGCTGAAAGAGAAGTTATCCTCACCCAACTCGCAGATGATACTACGTTATTTTTAAAAGATGCCAACCAAGTGCCAATTGCTATCAAAACAATAGAATTATTTTCAGCAGCTTCTGGACTCTGCTTAAATCTGAAGAAGTGTGAACTTTTTTCCCTTAAAGAAAGCGACACTTCCCAGATCTGTGGCATACCAATCAAAGATAAGATCACTTATCTAGGGATTACTATAATGAAAAATGAGTAGGAGAGATGCTCTGTAAATTTTAATTTGATTAGTGATAAGACAAAGAAAAAGCTTAATCATTGGCTGCAGAGGGATTTATCCTTGAAAGGACGAGTATTGTTGACAAAGGCAGAAGGTTTATCCCGTCTTACATATGCAGCTATCCCCTTGTTTGTCAACAAAAAGCTCTGTAATTCCATTGACAATTTACTTTTCAATTTTATTTGGAAAAACAAGACGCATTATGTGAAAAAATCTGTTATCATGAACTCCTTTGAACGTGGTGGTTTAAACTTTATTGATTTTACAACCCTTAATAATACTTTTAAAATTAATTGGATAAAGCAATTTCTAAATAATCCCACATCTACATGGAATTTTATACCTAACTATATCTTCTCTAAGGTTGGTGGTCTAGAATTCTTACTTTTATGTGATTCTAAAATAGAAAAAATTCCCTTAATTTTATCTAAATTCCATAAACAAATGCTCTTAGCGTGGTCATTAATTTACAAACATAATTTCTCCCCACATAGGTGCTTCATCTGGAATAATCGGCTTATTAAATTCAAGAATAAATCCTTATTTTATAAGACTTGGTTCAATGATAACATAATTTTAGTGTCCCAACTAATAAATGATAGTGGATCATTGCTGAATTATTCTGAATTCCTTAACACTTTTGGCATTCCAATCATCCCAAGAGAGTTTGCAATTGTTTTGGATGCCATCCCATCTGGTATTTTAACTCCTTAAAAAGGGGCTGGAAAACCAGCTTGCCTACCAGATCTGGACCCTAAGTTGACCTCAGTTGGTAAAGTATGTTTTGCAACAACAATGAGGAATAATAATCATAATATTCACTCTTTATTCCAGAGAGATGTCTCAAGCATACCTAATGTTGTTTCCTATTGGTCTAACTTTGTTGACAACCTGAATTGGGGGAACATTTGGAACCTTCCTTACAAATACCTTTTTACGAATAAAGTAAGAGAAGTCTCTTTCAAAATCATACATAGGTATTATCCTGCTAAGCATTATCTCCTTAGGTTTAAGTCTGACATATGTGTTAACTGTTCCTTTTGTGGAATATGTCCAGAAACAATGGTACATCTGTTCTGGCAATGTCCCTATTCCATCACTTTCTGGAAAGATCTATCCCGATACATTACTGTTAAACTTGTTGCTGATTTTTCTTTGTTTTGGAAAAATGTACTGTTTGGTTTCCATGATGATAAGAATAAAAAACACCAAGAAATATACCTAATTAATTTGTTGATAATCTTAGGGAAATATCACATTCACAAAGCCAAATTTAGCAATTCTAAACCTTCTTTTATAGCTTTTGGTAAGGAGACGGAACAGTACATAAATTCCATTTATGATTCAAAAAATAAGAAGGCTGCTAAAACCATTCAGTTATGCTCTATCTTTAATGTATTTATTTGAAATTCCCCCTGGCTCTGTTCTTATCTTATCTGATATTTCTGTATTAATGACTCTATTTGTTGTGTTCCTATTCTTTGTATCGTAAAGATTTAATAAAGAAAAAAAAAAAAATCCTTAAAAATATTTTGGTTTGCAGTAACAGTAAAAAAAAAAAAGGGTCGGTAGGTAGGTCTATATTTTTTTTTTCAAGTTTCAATGTAAAAAAAAAAAAAGTACAATTTTGGTGATGGTGATTAAGTAGGTATGAATTTAAACAAATTAGCATATCGTGACGTCACTGACTGGGTCTTTCAACCCGTGCCTTCGGGCGCAGCCGTTTTTCCACTGTCGGGCCTAAAGAGGGGGTGCTAGTGCGTGCCAGGGCCAGTCGCGTTTCCACTGTCACTTCCGGGGCTTGATCGTGCCTCATCGGGGCTTCCTCGGGGCCAACGGCCCGGGTTTTTCGGCCCGCCGAATAACTTGGTCCAAAGCGGGCCAGCTCGGGCTTGAGGAGGGAGTGGTTACGAACAAAGGCGGAGTTTATCTGTGTGTGGAGACGGAGGCGCCGATGATTACATGTAGGTTACCAGCTAACACCAGCATTAAAAGACTTTTAAAATCATTTTAGCTCAAAACTCACTTTCAGACAGCAGCAAGTGTTTTAAATAACTTATGTTTGTGATCCAATGTGGATTCTGATCACCAAGACTATGCGCGCTATTACCATAGTAAACATGGTAAATACGACGGCTTGAAGAAATCAGACAAATATACGTAGGCTATCACAATCATGTAATTATTTTATCTGTCAGCACGTCTCGTCTCTCAACGGGTTGAGTGAAGCGAACGCACCGGCCATAGTGTGACATCCGTTAACCAATAGTGTAAACGCCACGATCGCGGTAAAGTTGGTTTTATATTGGACATTCGTTTGACATTCGGACTTTCCTTACCTTTACTTGAATAGACGCACTCGAAGTGGCCGTCTCTATGTTGTTATGTATAGATATAATGGCATGAAGTGATAGTTATGTCGTGTAATGTTCTTTCTTCTTAAAACGCCTTTTAAATGTGTGAAGCCTGAAATAGTGATCTCCACCTATTGAATAAGTAAGGGAGTGTGGCAAAAATGCAACACTGTCTAGACTGTCGTATTTGGTGGAATTGCATCAATTTTCCCTGTTGTTAATCTTGCTTGTCTTTTTTTTTCATCTAGGTGAAAAGAGCAATTGTCATCATTTCAGTTGTTCTCAAGATGTTCGCTGTTCCTGCAACCTTGAAACAATTCAAAGTGATTTGTTTAATATATTGTTTTTCTTTGTTTAAATATTGTAATTGCTTCTTTTTTATGTTACTTAGAATAAAATTGTTACTTTAAATTGGTATTTTGTATTGTGGAAAGTAAAGTAGGCCTAATGTTTTGCCACTATAAGAAATCTTTTTTGTATAAAGGTTGTTCTTTTTCTGTTTTATCAATTTCTAAGCAGTAGGTCTACATTTCAGACATAGGCTATAGCTATACACAATTAAATCTTGTGTTTCTTAAAATGATTCCATAAAATAAGTATAAATAGCCTATTGAAAATGATGGACAGACCCTCAGTGGCGTCAATTCACAAAAAGTCAAGGTATGGCAAGTTCAAATTACGTTATTTAATAATATTACGTGACAATATTAATTCAAGTAAATCTACAAGATAAGAACAAGACAAAACTGCAGTTACAACATGAACCAACTGCACCAACCGATTAAAAAATAACCTAATAATAATAATAATAATCACAAATTTGGAAATAACCTGGCATGGTAACAGGCAGCTATATGGATAAATAAAAATAACAAAAAAGTCAGTTTACGATTCTAAAAAAAAAATGTGACAAACGCACACACATTAACCCGATCACTTTAATTAGCGTTCATGTAAACACACGTTCAGATTCATCGAATGAATTTATTTATTTATTTAAGAAATTAATTAAAAACAGAATATTGCTTCAGCCTTATTCAAAGGCCGCAGAAACATGTTCGTTTGTTACGCACTTCAATCAATTCCACTCGACGTTCTTGGTTTTCTTCCTATTTATTAAATATAGGCAATTGGTTGATGAAACATTGATTGAAATTAAGATACAATTTCTACAAAACGAAATTCACTTTAAAGAAAGGCTTACTATAAAACAAAACTTAATGAAGTGGTCAAACTCATGTCTGTCCCGCTGCATGTCTCCCGACATTGCGCATCCGTCATGCTATTCACTTTTCATAATCAACATAGGTGAAATTTAAAAATAATATTAGGCTCTATAGCCTAATATTTAAATATAAATATGAAACTAAATTGGTTATTTTTATCCCTATGGCCGACGAACGCGCCGGCGCGTTCTGATGGATTTTTTCCTCATGACAGAAACAAGCCTTTCGTCAAGACTACAAATGGTCTACTTTTATTCGTGTACGCTCACAATAACAACAAAACCTTGTACTTTTGTAAAATAAAATAAATAAAAAACAGAGTGCGCTTTCAGCTGTTTTTTTCTGCGAGAATCTTTCTGAAAGGTCACAAATGAACTTAAACACAGCGAACAATTGTACCTGAAAGAAAGAAACATCTCCATTCGAAGAAATTCGTATGTCTGTGTTAAATAAGAGGTGATCTATCCGCTGGAATGTGTTGTTTCTCAAATCATGGTCAGTGTTGCTGCTGTTATCAGTTCTCTTGGCGCTCGTAAGCACAAAACAAAATGCACACATCGTGTCCTTGCTCTTGATGTACAATCACTGATGAACACCTTTGGTTTTAATGAGAACAAAAAAAAAAAAAAAAAAAAAAAAAAGATATGAGGGCGGATTAGAACCCAGAAACGCTTGCCAAAAATTCTACCACGAGAGTGAGACCATTACATTTTTACATTACACAACATTTTTTTAAAATATATGTATATATATTTTCCTGGATCTGACTGGGTGGGGAAGCTGTCAATCCACCCAGGCCCACCCGTAGCTCCGCCCCTGGTGCAAAGGGCAGTGTGGGTACACGATCCGTTCCACCTGCACGATCCGTTCTACGCATGCGTAGTAGACTCTTTAGAAAACGCACATGCGCAAATGATAATTCTGTTTTGCGACGACCAGCACGATCCGTTCTGTGTGTGTGTGTGTGTGTGTGTGTGAGGGAGAGAGAATGTGTGTGTGTGTGTGTGTGTGTGTGAGAGAGAGAGAGAGAGAGAGAGAGAGAGAATTTTTACTCTTAAATAAAACTTGTGTGAATAAAACTCTTAAGTAAAATGTGTGCACACATGCTTCTTTCAAGTCATTTCCATTGTCAGTTTGAAATACTCTATAACGTTTCCCCACACTTGTTTGTAGTTCTTAGTTCTTTCTTCATGTAAGTGCAGATAGTCTTGGCAGAAATGCATATTATGTTCCTTATTGTCTTCTGTAAACAACATTGAAGGGGTTATTTTCCTCATTTAGATTATATATATTAGTCTATATAGACCCATACTAATACAAAATTACTCAACTTAAAAGTTAACTATTAGCAGCTTTTAATTAAAAAAACGACACAAACCGTCTTTGACAATACTGACCTCAGACCAAAACACGGCAAGTTAAGTAAGTTAAGCCTTATACCAGCAATGAATCGCAAAGGAGAGTATGGAGGAAACTGATCATGTATGTTCATGTAACGACTCACAACTCCTTTATTATTTTGGATTGGCAACCACATAATGCATAGCCTAAGCTACATTTAAAAGCATCAAAATAGACCCACTGTTAAATGTTAAACACAATACAACTAACGTTACACAAATGTGCCGCCTTGCCTTCAAGTGTTTCATTAGTAGGTTTCTGTACGTAATTACGCTCATGCGTGAAACGGATCGTGCAGGTGGAATGGATCGACAGGCAGTATAACTGTAATGACACTCGAGATTGAGCGGGTGACCAGTTGCACCAGCTGTGCGCAAGTTACAACGTAGACTAGTTTTGACGTAAATAGGCACTAAGTTACAACTTACGCACTACTAAATATTTTTGTGTTGCACCATTAAACTTAGTTGAAGCGTAACTCTACGTATACACTAAATATTTACGGAAGCCTCCTATCAGGAGTAACGGTTGGAATAAAATAGCAGACTGACTGAACTGCATCAATAAGCTCTTGTTTTACCTGACAGACTTCATTCTTTACACATATATGATGCTGCTGACATTTACACTCTCTTAAATTTTAAGAGAGAGAACATCATGTGAAAAGATTACTTTGTTAGACACTCTTCAACACGAACCCGTTAAACAGCGCGCCGCTGTGTGCATCGGTCCTATCACTCCGTGTTGTGCATGTCAAATAAAATCAGTCATAATCAATAAATGTAATTTCTTATGTTTTTGTTGTTGTTGTTGTTTCAGTATTTATTTATTGATCCTTATTAATTTCGTTTCAAATACAGTTTCTGAATGTTATTTACATATAAAAACATTTATGATTAAGTAGTAGGCTATTATATTTAATGGGAACTTATTTTTACTGTTAGCTACGTGAGGCAAAATAAGTCAGAATGAAGGATAAACTGAAATTCACGGAATTTCAACAACTTCTGCTCCTGTATTTGAAGGATCACTGAAGGTAAACGTCATATTATGCGACTACGCATTACTTTACGGAGACCTTACGAGCTACTAGCTACGTTCTGCCTTAAGAACAAATGGTGCAACCGAATAAAGTACAGAGTTAGTTACAAACTAGTTAGTAGTTACTAAGCCACTAGTGTGGACTTTACGTTCCAATTTAAGAAAGAACTTACGAACGGCTGGTGCAACCCTACCCTGCTGTAACGTTAGGGGCGGCGCCACGCTCGGTGCGTCATCGACAGTTATGCACGTGACGTCACCGTCGACCGTTACGACTGCGGTCACGCCCACTGAGTGGCACAAAGACTGAGCGGCAGCATTGGTTTTTAGCGTGAATGCCGCGAAAAACACATCCAAAACGGGAAAGAGCTTTGTGATTGACTGTACAAATATCTTTGACAGAAAACCTGAGGTATATATTTAAAGACTGCTGAAAACTACAGAAAAAAAAGAAGCAAATGGATCACTGCAATTCACAGAAACAGCTGGACTCCAGGCAGAGAAACATGGATTTGCAGTTATCATTTTGTGTCAAATTGTTGGATTTTGAGGTAAAATCATACCGTATTGTTATATATTATGTTGACAAATCATCAATTAAATATTTTCCATCTTATATTCTGCATACTTGTGTGTTTAAATAAACAACACTGACAAAAACTATACTATAAAACTATATATGTTTTAGGACTGGACAATATCACGATATAACATTGATATAAGTGATTACGCGGGTTTAAACCTACCGATATTGTAGTTATATAAAATATTCACAGGCAGATTTGCTTTATGTATTTCCCCGGCGTCGAAATCAGGCACATAAATGTCAGGAAACAGGACTCCTGGCTGCATGTCAATATCCATGAATTAGGTTTATTTGACAGTTGTAAGAAACACTTTCGAGTCCAACGTTTAATGTAATCGTTTGTTTTACTCGCGTTTTCGCAGTTTCCTCTATTAAATCCAGTCATGCAGCAGGTTCTTCTGCCACTCAGTCCAGTTAGTGTTAGGGGAGGGGCTATGCTCGGGGGTCCAAGTGCGTCATCAGACCCCCGTTTTAGCTCCGCCCAAAAAATCCTGAACAGAGACTTGGTGAAAAACTGTTTAACGCTCTAACTTCACAATTAAGCATTGTACAATTCACAGTCTTTGTAATGTGTTTCAGCAATACATTTGTAACAATTATAAAGTGTTTAGAAAGAATTCTTAGAATTGACTTTACAGGGACTTTACTGTGTAGGGTCAACTGTGTGAAATGATGTGCTTTAGCACTTCTATCATTCAACCTTTTTCATTGATTTACAGTGCATGTTTGCGATGCAGCAAGTGAACTCCACCAGACCAACTCGGACTCCACTCAAATCCACTCGGATCTCGGTGTTTTGAGTGGTATATTGATTTAGGGATTTATAAGGTAATATTTCAGCACTTGAGAAACGGACAGCAACTCTTAAGTAGCACATAGAAATGCATTTTTGGAATTGCAGGGAGTGTTCATAACCTCGCTCGTAGAAAGCACTCTTAAGAGATAAGATAGGCCTACATCATTATTGGGAAACCTGGCCCCTAGGTTTAAATTCCAGCTGCACAGGGTAGCGTTTCCCAAAAGCATCGTAAGCCTAAGTTGATCGTAGCTCCATTGGTTTAAATGGAGCTACAATCAACTTAAGCTTACGATGCTTTTGGGAAACGCAGCCCAGATAGGGTTCGTTGTAACACTGCGTTAAGGCCCCGATATACTTCAAACGAAATCGAAGAACGAACTGATGTGACGTCATTTCGAACACAAAACAGGCCAAAATGAAGTTGGTTTTGTGTTCTTTTTGGAAGTTCGAAGCGGCTTGCCGAAGCAAACTCTCAGGAAAAGTTCGCTTCAGCTGCAAACCCCTTCATGCCACCATTGGTCCGTGACAATAACGTAATACACTAACGTAAAGTAATCCGCCTACACTTGCCTGGAACTGAACGCGTCTCTGACTCATATGATCTTTTGAGTTCGTTGAGGTAAGATCTCCGCGGGTGAAAACACAATGGAGGATAGGGGCTTTATAGTACAAAATGAAGTTGTGCTTCTGATGAAATGAGGCACTGACACTGTTTTTCGTGTTTGATACTGTAAAGCTGCTTGATTTTAAGCAATCTATTGAATAAACATCCATTATATATGCTATATAAATAACCGTGGCGTGAATAGAGTGCTAATTTGCAGAACTGCGTTTTCAAATATGGAGAACGTTTTCATAAAGATCCGTTTTCCTTGTATGTTGCTGTCGGTTGTTGTTTTGTGTGTGTGTGTGTGTGTGTGTGTGCGCGCGCGCGCACGCGTTTCCCTCCTACCCATCTTCTCTTTCTTTGGCTCTTTCCCCTGTCCCATTTGTCTCTCTAATTGGACGTGCAAGCTGCATGCTCGGTGATTGGAGATGAGGGGTGAAGGCATCTTTTAAAAAAGGAATGAATGGGCGGTATTCGGGAGGAGATAGAAGCCAAGTGATTGAGATTTGTTGTAATTAATTGAAAGAATGTTTAGCGATTGTAAGCGTTCCTTTGCTTCAGTTGTTTGGCCCGTCTATAGGTATAATGTCAATACTTTGTGCCATCTTTCTAAATTTTTTTCTCCCTTGTGTTTGTTCAAGTTCAAGTGAAGTGAGTGCGTTTTATTTTTTTTAAATTATTCTTGTGTTAGGTCATTTAGTTGTTTTGGGCTGTGATAAACTAATCCTTTGCCTGGCCTAGCCTTGAAGTTTAAAACGGTTATTTTAGGCCTGATTTACCTATCCTCACATTAAAATGTGAAAACTCGAATAAAAAAACTTACTAAACTATCTAATTATTTATCATTAACTTTATATTATGCACTTAATTTTGTGACAGTACATTTCACAGTAATAATGAACTTTATTAACTTATAAAATCTCTGAATATCATTCAATGTTGAGTTGGACATACCAAAATAATCGACTAAAAATTCAACCGTTAATTTTGTCTAAAATTTACAGTTATATTTAAGTTTTCTTTTTCACTCAAATTAATTTATTATTTGACTAAACAATTATTTTTTTAATAATATATTTGTGAATATATTAGTGGCTATTTGTGAAATTATATTAATTTGTGAAATTGTATTAATCAATATTATTAATCTTTAACACACACTTAAATTGTTTACTCAATTAAAACAATGCTCCCCTCCTCCGCCCTCTGACGTGACGACGGTGAGTGTCGCAGAATTGGTGAATTTCCTCTGTGAAATTCAGGTTTGAGTATGTTTTCTTTTATCTATAAAATCATTGCTGTACTTTAAATCATTTTATTTATTGCAAAACAACATACAGGGACGCAATGTGAGTCACCTAAATGCATAAAACACATGACTTTATTCTGAAAGATAATGAATAAATAATTCGGATGATAACATGTTCTCAAAACTGTGCACTGTTTGTTTTTTGGCAGGTTAAGGAGTCAGTCGCGTTGCAGCACCTTTCGGCTATGATTGAAACGTAGGACGGCGGTCTGAAGTAAGAGGTTCAACCGGAGAATCCATCTCAGCCTCAAGAACCAGCGCTGATACGAAGGAAATGTGATAACAAACCGGTCGATTACACTTGAATTAATTTTAAATGTTTAATTTTTACTTGTAAAATGTTTAAATGTAGGCAGAATTGTATAACGTTACATGTTAAAACAGTATAAAAATGTTGTCTTGCTGTAGGCCTATCAATCGACAACAAAGGCCAATGTCATGTGTACTACAAAGGTTTAAAGGAAATTAAGTCAATTTTACTCATGAATGAAAACAGTTCATATTACTCATAAATATTGGCCTTTAAATGTTTTCCCCAAAATATTTCTATACTCAATTTTTATTTTGTTGTACCAAATGCAATTACTCAGGGGTGCGTTTCCCGAAGCGAACTACGGTCGCAAGTTCCATCGTTACCAATAGAGTTCAATGGGACTTACGGCCATGGTTCACCAACGATGCTTTCGGGAAACGCACCCCAGATCTTCTTTTTCTTTCTTTTTTTTACTTACATTTACTTAGTTCATACGCTATATGTAATTGATTAAACTGCTTTACAATTTAATCAATATTTTTAAGTGTAAAAATGTTGTACCACAAATCATAAAAATCATAGAAAAAGTTTTAGAGTGTGTCTAAAACCCCTAGATGGGGTTATAACAATATTAAAAACAATAAGTAATTGTGCATGACCTAATATGAACATGAATAAAGGCATTTTAAACACTAAGACATTGCTCTTTGTACATTCTGATAATTGCTAGGCTATTTCACCCCAAGTTTGGGTAAAATATGGACCAACTCAGAATTTTCAGGGTGTAGTCTTAAGCTCGCAGCTGATGATATATTAAGATATGCGTAATGGTGGCGAGGTGAGCATAACCTGTTGCCACTGTTTTAGTATTGACGAAATTGCAATAACTATCACCTGTAATACACAACTGCCTCACCTGCTACAAATCATTTCAAATTTTAGGTAATGGTTATAAAGGTGCCACAACTAGTGTTTCAATGCTATTGAGAAAGTCAACCACTAAACAGTGTAATCATGGCAAAAACGAAAAGGGGAAAGGGAGCTGTCAGAAAAGACATGTGGAAAGCAGCTGGAGGTAAAGAGGTAATTGTAAAGTTTTTCAAGACAGCAAACATAAATCAGCAAGACACAACTCAAAATGCACCAATCTGGCATATGCTGTCCACTAACATATTTGGTCAAAACACGCAAAACAACAGACAATGGCTTTATGTTGTGTGGAGATACAACAGGAGGGACTTGAGAACAATTGTTCAAAAGGAAGATGAGTCTACTGATTCTATGCCCTCCAACTGGCATCCAAGAGAAGTAATTCAGGGTAATCAGAAGAGGGGTCAGAAAGGGCCTGAGAGAGTGAAACCAATGGAGCGTGAAACTGACGTGCCTCCTCCCAGTGAGCTGAATGTTCAGAGTGAAACTGATGACGTGCCTCCTCCCAGTGAGCTGAATGTTCAGAGTGAAACTGATGACGTGCCTCCTCCAAGTGAGCTGAGTGTTCAGAGTGAAGCTGATGATGTGCATCCTCCAAGCAAGTTCCAAAGTGGTGAAAATGAAGATTTACATGGTACAAAGGATGACTTTCGAAAGATGTTAAACCCACCACCAAAAACCTTTAAATTGATCATAGAACCAAAAATCTGGAAAAAAATCTGTCCTTTGAAAGGAATAAATAAACTTAGACCGCCATGGACTCACTACATATATAAAAAATTTCGAAAAATCACTCCTTGCTGTCCAATTAGATTCACATACCAACACGTTCGTGTAACAGGAAGCCGAAAACGGCACTGTCCGTACATAACGGTGCGGGCCAAATGCACCTTCCCTTCATGCTCCGCTAATTACAAGTTTGTCATCAAACGCAAACCCTTGCAACACCAGTACGTTCCAGTGTCAGTGTGCCGTTCTGGGGAAATACTCCATCAAAAATCCCATCAGCGCTTCCGACAAGCAAGTAACATCAGGCGAGGAGCTATTGCCAGAAGTGTCATTGAAGGCGTCAGCAAAGAGTATTACACCAGACTGCGAAACACCCCAGTGGAGGAGCTTGTGGCAGGTAACATAACCCACAGCCTCAATAAAAACATCTTGAAAGTAATCTCTCATGAAATAAAAAAAAACATGCAGCTTCATGACAACATTTTAATTGAGACACAGCTGACACAGTCAATAATCAGGGCAACGGACACTGCATTCTACAGCACACCGGGATATGTGCACAATTTTCAAGTTGACCCGTTTGGGGCCCACCTCTACACGGAAACTGGAATGACGATTTTAGCACATTGCTTAAAAAAATCCCGAGTGACGCTGTATTTAGACGCTACAGGTATTGTAATCTCCAGTATCCCAACTCAAAAAAGGAGAATACTCTACTATGCTCTGACCTTACCAGGAAGAGGAAGAGATGCCCCACCTTTGCCAGTTAGTGAGATGATTTCATCAGAGCATTCTGTCCCGCCTATAACATTCTGGCTCATGCAGTTTTTGCTGAAATTGTCTGCTTACACCACGGTGCAAGTACACCGTGTAGAGACAGACTACAGCTGGTCTCTTATGCAAGCAGTTCTTCTTTCTTTTAACAAGGAATCAGTGCTTGCATACCTTGATAGTGTGCATGCGATCTGCCAAAAGCAGAAAAAATGGTCAGAAATTAGATCTAAGACCATTTTACATCTCTGTGCAGCACATGTAATCAAGGCTGTCTCTTCTGCTTTTAAAAAAAAGACGAGCGATAAAGGCTTGCAATCATTTGCCACGTTTGTCTTTGCGAGGTTGCAAAACACGGTGTGTGTTGAAGATGCCCTGCACATTTTCAAGGACCTGTGCGTTGTGCTGCTTTCAAAACATGTCACTGACAGTGTGTCAAGCAGTATAGCATTCTTGCAGGAGGTAATCGATCAAGGTCTACCTATGCAAGAATCAACAGAAGAGTCCCCAAACTGGGAAGATGATGAAATAACATCTAAAACAATCACTGGTAGTTCTCCATACAGTAGACTCTTCCGAAGCATCTACGAAGGGGTACTGAAGGCTTTGGAAGTGGAACAACCTGAGGAATGTGAAGCAAGTCCTTATTTCTGCCCAGGTATTGTCACATTCCTTTTGGAGAACTACATGCCCATCTTCCCACTTTGGAGTGGCATACTCTTGGGCAACCTACAAAGGTATTCCGTTGATCTTGCTGCGACACTGCCATCTCCTGCAGACTTGCACCAAACTAGAGACACCAACTGTCACGCAGAAAACTGGTTTGGAATTGTGAAAAATTCCATTCTATGCAGACAGCGCAAACTCAGACCAGCAGAGTTCATAACGTCTATGTACACCTCACTGAAGGGGCGATACAGGGAATACATCTTAAGTAATGGTCTTCCTCAAGATGTACTTACCCGACCAAGGAAGTCATCTAGAGATGTGTCATTTGCTGAGGAGGGGTGGGCTAAAAGATCCAGAAAAAGAGGCAAACGAAAATCCCGCTATTTCAGTGCCCCACATGAAATGCCAGTGCCAAAAAAACATTCACCTGAACACAGTCGTGAAGATGCTGTTAAAAGGGTAATTTCAGAGTTATGCAGATATATGAAGTATATAAAGTGAGCGACAATTTTAGTATATTTTTTTTTTTAAACAGGCCGCAACAGTCCAACAGCCTGGCACTTCAAAAATGCCGCCCAGCAGTCCATCCACATCCAAAGACGATAAAGCAACTGCTGCACAAGAGGTGTTTTATATATGTATATATATATATATATATATATATATATATAATATTTATTTTCTGGCTATTCATTTGAGTTCCAAAATTTTCCAGATCAAAACACACCGACAAGCTGCCATTCCAAAGAGTCGCAATAAAGGCAAAAAACCCCCCCCCACATCAGCGAAGTACAATGAGCCAGCTACTGCGGGAGAAGCTGAAGAAGGACAAATTGCAGATGAGGTATAAGCACTATAGCATTTATAATAAGTCTGACTGCGCTTAATTTTATATTTATTTATTTTGCAAAAGCGAGACTAGGGGACCTGTACTTCCTTCAAATGGTTGCACTATGTTTTTAAACCTATGATGACTGTTTTACTTCGACTGGAAAAAAGTTGTGAAAAGTAAATGCGGTCTTTACACCGTTTTGGACAGCAAGTTGAGAGGCAGTTGCACCTCGGGCTTCGTTTTTATTATGTGAAAATTTATGTGAAAAAATAAGCCCATGGTTATCCACTGAATAATGTCAAATAATACATCTACAGGTGGCAGCCCTCTGGCGACGTAAAGAGAGTGAGCAGGTTGTTGCACAAATAAAAGCTGTGCCTTATAAATTTAGTATTGTTTTAAGGCACGCAGACCTACTCACTCTACGACCCCACGAGCTGTTAAATGGAGAAGTAAGTGCAGATATTCTATGGCTTTCAGAAAGAATAGCTTGCATGTGTATATACTAATTGTGTTATTAATATTCTGTAGGTTATGGAGAGTTACATTCGTACAGTCCTCAACAAACATGACAAGTCTGGGAGACTGTACCAGCTTAACCACTATACCACCGGGGTGATTTTGCATGGGCAGAGAGACCAGGTCGCTCGACAAGGTTTGAAAAACGTAAGTATTGTGGAAACAGACATGTGTAATGTAAGTTATGTAAGTTATACATTTAATTTAAGTATAATGTAAATAAAAAGAAAATAGTTTCATATAGTAACAAAAAATCATGCTCATTATACAGGTTAATTTTGAAAACTTTGATGGAGCAGTTTCCTTTGTAAATGTGCAAGGCAACCATTGGATGTTTGTGGTAAGTGAAGAAACTTCATGGTTTCACAGTATGGACCTTTCAAGTAAGTGAGTAAAATGTAATTTAGTGACGTTCTGTGGCCCTTGTCGCTATATACATAATGGAATTAAGTTCCACTCAAATAAAAGCAATTCTTAACAAAAACATTCGGCTCAGGACAAATCTGTTTATACTTAATGACTCTACAGGACTGGATTAAAGCACACCTGCGGTGATCGCTCTGATCGGTTGCTGTCCGTGGTGCTGAAAAATGCACTGCCACTAAGTTGCTAAAATTCTGTTCTGCACGCACGCAAATCAGATTATTACAACAAAGTTCAGACATTATGTAAATAAGAGATTCGTTGTGTAGTGTAGACAGCTTCATAGATTGTAACGGAACTATATTTGTGTGTCAGCTTTTTAAAGGGACCGCTCTTTGCGCACTTTTTAGGCGATTTTTTTTCATGTTTGGCCATCCGCTAAATTCATATTATTAGCGTAATAAAGTGCGTCTCATAAACTCATTTTGGCGTATATATTCTACGAGATTACAGGTGCGTATTGATATGCATTCTCAAGAGAATAGGTTCAAAATTCTCTCATTTACTCATGTCAAAAAGCGAGACATTGATAGTATGATGGTGGGTAGCTTTATGGTAGCTTTATCTTTTTTAACTTACCATCCAATATTAACTTGCTAATATATTTATATAATATAATAATAATAATATATATATTTTAATTTTATATATATATATATATATATATATATATATATATATATTCTTTTTTCTTTTTTTTTGATTACTTGTGTGTTTGTTTGTTTGTTTGTTTGTTTGTTTTGTTTTAGTATCTTCACGTTCCAACAAAGCAAATTTTTATTGTGGATCCTGCAGTTGCTGAACCGGACATGAAGATGCTTACAGCCGCATCTCAAAAATTCCAGTAAACACTGACCCCCCTCCCCCATCCCTCCAGTTTCCAACACTCATGTGAACACACCCACAAATTATTATGAATTGCTTTGCAATAAATTTTATTTTCTTTCGGATACTTTGGAAAACTGTGGTAATTGTTTTCAAACATAGGCAATATTTCAGGATGCGTCTGAATCAGCTGGGAAAGGAGGGGTGGATCAACATTCAGTGGAAGCCTGGACACATACCTCACACTGTCCAGCATGATGCCACAAGCTGTGGGGTGTTTGTCTTGCAGGTATCTGTTTAATGAAAAGATTTAGCTTTCAAAGTTGTAATTAAATAATTTGGGTCACTTTGAATAACTGACTTCTTAAAGATGTTCTAGAAGTGTTCTATTGACCTTTTTAAACATTTGTCTCTTTTTATATGCTTATTGTTATAATAATAATAATAATAATAATAATGTTTTTCTTTTTTTAAAAAAAAAAAGATGGCAAAGGAAACTATAATCCAGTTTCCTAATATTCCTGAAACATTTTGCATTAACCCATCGAGAGACAATATTGAACAAGTAAGACTGAAAATGGCAGTGGAAATCTTCCTTGCATCAGGTTAGTTGCTCAAAACTGAACTATTTTGGGGAGGGGGAGGGGGGGGGGTTCAGTTAAACGGTTAACAAGGCGGGTAAATCATTCCCATCTATCAATTTTAGAATCAAAGGAGGACTACTGTTCCATTTGTGCACTCAAAGACCTCCGTCAAGACATCATAGACTGGGTAATTTCCTGTATTTGTTTTAATTATTATTTTTGCTAAAATTTGTATTTCATTAACAACTAAAAAGAGCACGCAGTTTTTCTGTCCATCAGAGTGAAAGGCATGTGAACCTTCTGCATAAATGTATCCTTTTGTGCTATAAGGAAGAAAGTCATTCAGTTATAAAAGAATAGGAAGGTGGAAATTTGGACAATTTGTGATTTTTTTTTTTTTTTTTTTTGGGGGGGGGGGGGGGGTGAAGTTTAAGTGGCCTTCAATAATAACCACACATTGCAGATTATCGTTAAATAGGATAAATGCTTTATGTTCATTTTGTTTAGCATACAAATGGTATTTGCTAATGATATCCTGACACATTGGGCTGACATGGTAAATTGCCCAAAGCCAACACCGGCAATAAATATGATCATAACTTTGTTGATATTTTCACCATCTGTCATTCTCCTGCAGGTTCAATGTGAAAAATGTGCACGATGGTTCCATAGTTCATGTGTAGGCTTTAAAGCCACAAAGCCCTCTGTAATGGATTCGCCATGGTTCTGTGAACTGTGCAAAATTTAAAAGGTAATTGACAAAGTGCATATAGTATTTTTATATTTTTAAAAAAATCATGCTTGTATAGACGCAAATAGACAACAACTATAGATTTTATTAATAGTCCATGTAACTGCATTTTGACATTGATTTAGTTGTATAAATACATAATGTTTTGTTTAAACAAGCATTTGCTCATTTGCTTCTCTTATTTAGAAAGGCTGAAGGAAGTCTGAACAAACATCAATTTGTGGTGTTTTCAAGATTCTGGCCATGCTTGCTACTTTTTCTTTGAGAGAACTTTTCGGTGAGAAAAGTGTTTTTTTTTGTTTGGTTTTTTTGTTGTTTTTTTGTTGTTGTTTGTTTTAAATAAAATCCTTCTGATTGAGACATTATGCTGTTTGGTCATTCTGAACTGAATTCATATTGAAAACTTAAATACAGTTATTTCACTGGGTGGTGAAAATAAACTATACATTCAAAATGAATTAAACGATTCTAACAACTTCTGCATAACAGAGATTAGTAAACAATGCTTTTTACTAACTGCTCTTGCACTTTCAAATTTCCCCTTCATAAGTCATTATCATAAGTTATTTTGGGCCTAGTTCATTTCGTCCTTCATCTGAAAAAAAAAAGTGATGTCATCGTCCAACTCCTCTCAGTTCACATGCAATCAATGAAGTCCTGATCAATAATATTGTTAAATGGTAGGTGTCCCCATTACATAATTTCACCACAAAGACACCTATAAATAGTTATGTATATCTAAACTTGGTTGTAAATCAATGAGTACTAGACAAATTAGGTCACACTTTTTTATAAGGTGTCCTTAACTACTATATATTTACTAGGGCTGTCAATCGATTAAAAATTTTAATCTAATTAATTACATACTCTGTGATTAATCTAAATTAATAGCATACATATTTTTTTGCTGTGAAAGTATTAAATATTTCAATTCAAATGAATCAATGAATAATCAGCATTAGTGACATTAAAGTTCATCTATTTGATTATGAAAAGTGAATAGGCCTATATCGGGATACGTGGAGTGGGTCAGACATGAGTTTGACCACTTCATTAAGTTTTGTTTGGTAGAAAGCCTTTCTTTAAAGTGAATTTCGTTTTGTAAAAATTGTATCTTAATTTTAATCAATGTTTCATTAACCAATTGCCTGAATGTAATAAATAAGAAGCAAATATAGCAGAAAATATAACCATGACATGGAGGCGCGGGCGCGATCACTGGGGCGTGAACTGGAACGCGTCTTACATGAATGAACCGAAACTCAGCGTATAAGCTTAAAAACGAAAAGAAATAGGCTACACTGTTTATGTAGAATAACCGAATAAAATGTGTTTTCTCTCTCTAGGCGCGTCCATGAGGAGATGAGGAGAGTGAATGTCAAGTTAATCTTTGCCGCCGACACTGATTCAGAAAACATTACTTTATTAATAAACAATTAAAAATGTCTCCTTGCTGTTTTGGTCACATTTATAAGACCAATATCGATTCGTAAATCCCAGGCTATGTTTTCAGTTGATGAATAAACAGTAGCTACATAGTGCGCCTCCCACCCAATAAATCGCAATAGGCTTAAAGCTTTGTGTTGCTTTTGATATGGAACAAAGTCTCAGATTTAAAATTCTGTCCATTTCATTAAGAAATTCAAGCAATAAATACCGTTTTGGCGCTCTTTAATGTGTTATATATATATAGTATATAGTTCTATCTTCTGGGTACTTCGCCTGTGCGTTATCAAACGCATAGCAAAAGATTCGTGCCAGTTTAATTTTTGTTCTGGATCCAGTGCTCTGCTGCTACATTGGAGCGAACTCGCTACCAACTGAACAGGGGTGTGAATTACAGTTACAATTTACAATAGATCACCCTCAGTGTAATCTGTCAACGTGACGGGCGGCCTTCAGATTTTTCCGTCATTGTTAAAAAATAATTTTTAAACTTCCTTGCTGCAGACATTGCAGACTAGTTTATTTTGATCAACACTTCCATCAGGCCGTTTTTTATAAGTAAATGTTCCAGTCAATGATCCAGGCAGCGCCAGCGCGTTCTCGTCTCCCTCCTTCATTATACAGTCGAATGGTGGCTAGAACGGCTCCAGGTTCAAAGGTCAATACGGAATGGATTCATCTGCGTTATTTTTTAACGCGTTATTTTTTCTCAGATTAATTCATCGAAATTAACGCGTTATTTTGACAGCCCAAATATTTACATTTAAATTAACCATTTGATACAATGCACTTAATGTGTACATACTTGTTTTTACATAGTACTTGTATTTAAAAAAAAATTCTGTAATTACATACAATTACACTGTTGTATACACCGTTGTACCTACCCATAGCACCAAACCTGTCCCTAACCTTACCCGTTTCTGCCTCAATAGCAGTGTTTTGCAATACAATATGAACACAATAAGTACATTGTACTTATTTTTTTATGTAAGTACATAGTAGTTAAAGCCCACATAATATAAAGTGGGACCAGAAATTATGTTTCCTCTTTGTTTAATGCAAAACAAATCCACTGAAAATTGTATTGTAATGAGGAAAACCAGTTATGATGTCATCGGATCACATGACCAGGAGGTTTAATAGAGTTCTATGCTGGAAAAATTCATTAAAAATACATAAATTATTCTTTTGACGATCCGAGTCGTGTATGATGGAAAGGAAATGTGTGTGAACAAAATGCAACACTTGTGATGTCATCAGGTCACATGACCAGGAAGCTTAATAGAGTTCTATGCTGGAAAAATTCATTAAAAATACACCACTTATTCTTTTGAGGATCTGAGTCTTGTATGATGGAAAGGAAATGTGTGTGAACGAGGTAGACCTGTTGTGATGTCATCAGGTCACATGACTAGGAAGTTTAATACAGTTATATGATAGAAAAATTCATTAAAAATACACCAATTATTCTTTTGACGATCCGAGTCGTGTATGATGGAAAGGAAATGTGTGTGAAGAAAATACAACACTTGTGATGTCATCGGGTCACATGACCAGGAGGTTTAATAGAGTTCTATGATAGAAAAATTCATTAAAAATACACCAATTAGTCTTTTGACAATCCAAGTCATGTATGATGGAAAGGAAATGTGTGTGAACGAGGTAGAGCAGTTGTGATGTCATCGGGTCACATGACCAGGAAGTTTAATACAGTTATATGATAGAAAAATTCATTAAAAATACACCAATTAGACTTTTGACAATCCGAGTCATGTATGATGGAAAGGAAATGTGTGTGAACGAGGTAGACCAGTTGTGATGTCATCGGGTCACATGACCAGGAAGTTTAATACAGTTATATGATAGAAAAATTCATTAAAAATACACCAATTAGACTTTTGACAATCCGAGTCATGTATGATGGAAAGGAAATGTGTGTGAACGAGATAGACCTGTTGTGATGTCATCAGGTCACATGACCAGGAAGTTTAATACAGTTATATGATAGAAAAATTCATTAAAAATACACCACTTATTCTTTTGACGATCTGAGTCGTGTATGATGGAAAGGAAATGTGTGTGAACAAAATACAACACTTGTGATGTCATCATGTCACATGACCAGGAAGTTTAATAGAGTTCTATGATAGAAAAATTAATTAAAAATACACCACTTATTCTTTTGATGATCCGAGTCGTGTATGATGGAAAGGAAATGTGTGTGAACAAAATACAACACTTGTGATGTCACCATGTCACATGACCAGGAAGTTTAATAGAGTTCTATGATAGAAAAATTAATTAAAAATACACCACTTATTCTTTTGACAATCTGAGTCATGTATGATGGAAAGGAAATGTGTGTGAACGAGATAGACCTGTTGTGATGTCATCAGGTCACATGACCAGGAAGTTTAATACAGTTATATGATAGAAAAATTCATTAAAAATACACCACTTATTCTTTTGACGATCTGAGTCGTGTATGATGGAAAGGAAATGTGTGTGAACAAAATACAACACTTGTGATGTCACCATGTCACATGACCAGGAAGTTTAATAGAGTTCTATGATAGATTGTCAAAAGAATAAGTGGTGTATTTTTAATTATTTTTTCTGAGTCGTGTATGATGGAAAGGAAATGTGTGTGAACAAAATACAACACTTGTGATGTCATCAGGTCACATGACCAGGAAGTTTAATAGAGTTTTATAATAGAAAAATTCATTAAAAATACACCACTTATTCTTTTGACGATCCGAGTCATGTATGATGGAAAGGAAATGTGTGTGAACAAAATACAACACTTGTGATGTCACCATGTCACATGACCAGGAAGTTTAATAGAGTTCTATGATAGAAAAATTCATTAAAAATACACCAATTAGTCTTTTGACAATCTGAGTCATGTATGATGGAAAGGAAATGTGTGTGAACGAGGTAGACCAGTTGTGATGTCATCGGGTCACATGACCAGGAAGTTTAATAGTTATATGATAGAAAAATTCATTAAAAATACACCAATTAGACTTTTGACGATCCGAGTCATGTATGATGGAAAGGAAATGTGTGTGAACAAAATACAACACTTGTGATGTCATCAGGTCACATGACCAGGAAGTTTAATAGAGTTTTATAATAGAAAAATTAATTAAAAATACACCACTTATTCTTTTGATGATCCGAGTCATGTATGATGGAAAGGAAATGTGTGTGAACAAAATACAACACTTGTGATGTCATCATGTCACATGACCAGGAAGTTTAATAGAGTTCTATGATAGAAAAATTAATTAAAAATACACCACTTATTCTTTTGACAATCTGAGTCATGTATGATGGAAAGGAAATGTGTGTGAACGAGATAGACCTGTTGTGATGTCATCAGGTCACATGACCAGGAAGTTTAATACAGTTATATGATAGAAAAATTCATTAAAAATACACCACTTATTCTTTTGACGATCTGAGTCGTGTATGATGGAAAGGAAATGTGTGTGAACAAAATACAACACTTGTGATGTCACCATGTCACATGACCAGGAAGTTTAATAGAGTTCTATGATAGATTGTCAAAAGAATAAGTGGTGTATTTTTAATTAATTTTTCTGAGTCGTGTATGATGGAAAGGAAATGTGTGTGAACAAAATACAACACTTGTGATGTCATCAGGTCACATGACCAGGAAGTTTAATAGAGTTTTATAATAGAAAAATTCATTAAAAATACACCACTTATTCTTTTGACGATCCGAGTCATGTATGATGGAAAGGAAATGTGTGTGAACAAAATACAACACTTGTGATGTCACCATGTCACATGACCAGGAAGTTTAATAGAGTTCTATGATAGAAAAATTCATTAAAAATACACCAATTAGTCTTTTGACAATCCAAGTCATGTATGATGGAAAGGAAATGTGTGTGAACGAGGTAGACCAGTTGTGATGTCATCGGGTCACATGACCAGGAAGTTTAATAGTTATATGATAGAAAAATTCATTAAAAATACACCAATTAGACTTTTGACAATCCGAGTCATGTATGATGGAAAGGAAATGTGTGTGAACGAGATAGACCTGTTGTGATGTTATCAGGTCACATGACCAGGAAGTTTAATACAGTTATATGATAGAAAAATTCATTAAAAATACACCACTTATTCTTTTGATGATCTGAGTCGTGAATGATGGAAAGGAAATGTGTGTGAACAAAATACAACACTTGTGATGTCATCATGTCACATGACCAGGAAGTTTAATAGAGTTCTATGCTGGAAAAATTCATTAAAAATACACCAATTATTCTTTTGACGATCCGAGTCATGTATGATGGAAAGGAAATGTGTGTGAACAAAATACAACACTTGTGATGTCATCATGTCACATGACCAGGAAGTTTAATAGAGTTCTATGATAGAAAAATTAATTAAAAATACACCACTTATTCTTTTGACGATCCGAGTCGTGTATGATGGAAAGGAAATGTGTGTGAACAAAATACAACACTTGTGATGTCATCAGGTCACATGACCAGGAAGTTTAATAGAGTTCTATGATAGAAAAATTAATTAAAAATACACCACTTATTCTTTTGACGATCCGAGTCGTGTATGATGGAAAGGAAATGTGTATGAACAAAATGCAACACTTGTGATGTCATCAGGTCACATGACCAGGAAGTTTAATAGAGTTCTATGATAGAAAAATTAATTAAAAATACACCACTTATTCTTTTGACGATCCGAGTCGTGTATGATGGAAAGGAAATGTGTGTGAACAAAATGCAACACTTGTGATGTCATCAGGTCACATGACCAGGAAGTTTAATACAGTTATATGATAGAAAAATTCATTAAAAATACACCACTTATTCTTTTGACGATCTGAGTCGTGTATGATGGAAAGGAAATGTGTGTGAACAAAATACAACACTTGTGATGTCACCATGTCACATGACCAGGAAGTTTAATAGAGTTCTATGATAGATTGTCAAAAGAATAAGTGGTGTATTTTTAATTAATTTTTCTGAGTCGTGTATGATGGAAAGGAAATGTGTGTGAACAAAATACAACACTTGTGATGTCACCATGTCACATGACCAGGAAGTTTAATAGAGTTCTATGATAGAAAAATTCATTAAAAATACACCAATTAGTCTTTTGACAATCCAAGTCATGTATGATGGAAAGGAAATGTGTGTGAACGAGGTAGACCAGTTGTGATGTCATCGGGTCACATGACCAGGAAGTTTAATAGTTATATGATAGAAAAATTCATTAAAAATACACCAATTAGACTTTTGACAATCCGAGTCATGTATGATGGAAAGGAAATGTGTGTGAACGAGGTAGACCAGTTGTGATGTCATCGGGTCACATGACCAGGAAGTTTAATAGTTATATGATAGAAAAATTCATTAAAAATACACCAATTAGACTTTTGACAATCCGAGTCATGTATGATGGAAAGGAAATGTGTGTGAATGAGATAGACCTGTTGTGATGTCATCAGGTCACATGACCAGGAAGTTTAATACAGTTATATGATAGAAAAATTCATTAAAAATACACCACTTATTCTTTTGATGATCTGAGTCGTGTATGATGGAAAGGAAATGTGTGTGAACAAAATACAACACTTGTGATGTCATCATGTCACATGACCAGGAAGTTTAATAGAGTTCTATGCTGGAAAAATTCATTAAAAATACACCAATTATTCTTTTGATGATCCGAGTCGTGTATGATGGAAAGGAAATGTGTGTGAACAAAATACAACACTTGTGATGTCATCAGGTCACATGACCAGGAAGTTTAATAGAGTTCTATGATAGAAAAATTAATTAAAAATACACCACTTATTCTTTTGACGATCCGAGTCGTGTATGATGGAAAGGAAATGTGTGTGAACAAAATACAACACTTGTGATGTCATCAGGTCACATGACCAGGAAGTTTAATAGAGTTCTATGATAGAAAAATTAATTAAAAATACACCACTTATTCTTTTGACGATCCGAGTCGTGTATGATGGAAAGGAAATGTGTGTGAACAAAATGCAACACTTGTGATGTCATCAGGTCACATGACCAGGAAGTTTAATAGAGTTTTATAATAGAAAAATTCATTAAAAATACATTAATTATTCTTTTGATGATCCGAGTCATGTATGATGGAAAGGAAATGTGCGTGAACAAAATACAACACTTGCGATGTCATCGGGTCACATGACCAGGAGGTTTAATGCAGTTTTTCTGCATAGATAAATTAATTAAACATGCACCAATTGTCACAATCCGAGTCATGTATGATAGGAAATGTATGTGAAGACATTACATTAATTTTGAAATCATAATAGTAAGTTTATTACATGTTAACATGGTATGATAGCACGTTGGCCTATGATCGGGACTTCTCACTAAAACCCTTGTTCAAATCCAGGTCAAAGTTGAATTCATCTTCTTATTCTGACTTATCTTCCCTTTTACAATGTCCCATAAAATTAATATATTACGTACAATTTTCGTAAGGGCACATTATCAGGGAATTTGAGTGTATGCGTTACAAATTTTAACAAGCTGTCTTTGTGGTGTAGTGACAGTGCATTAGCCTATGAACGGGACGTCTTAAAAAGTTGAGTTCAAGTCCCGCTCATGTCAGGTTATTTTTCTATTTACAACGTCCTATATAAAAAATCATAAACAAAACTATATGGTTTGTGACACGTGTGTGTATCTGTCTGAATGTTTTGCTAATGTTCTTACACGTGGTTAATATACTAAAAATGAATACATTTTATAAAATTAAGCTTATGTGGTTTTTGTACCAAAACTTTTTTCGTGTTAATCATCTTTTATTTTATATTTGCATAACGCTTAATCTGTTTTATAGCCGGAGAGACAAATATTGCTGTTTTTTGTTTTTGTTTTGTTCTGTTTTTTTTCTCCATTTTACACTTTAGAGACGCTCCCTAACTTTCCAAGCCGAATGTCAAACGAATGTCCAATATAAAACCAACTTTACCGTGGTGACGCCACGGGTTTTTATTTAAAAGAAAGAACGTAGCCTTCGTTTGTATGTAGGCCTAGGCTATTTATACATTTACAATACTTACTAAAATATAATTAATATTATTTTATTGCTTTTGTATTAGTTGTTTGAAGAGTAAAAAAAAAAAAAGGTCGGTCTTAACGCAAATTTACAACCGGCAAGTCGGTCGGACTTCAAGCAAAAAAAAAAAAATACAAATTTGAGTCGGTCCTAAATTGACAGGGTCGGTCGGGTTACGGCAAACAAGAATATTTTTAAGGATGGCCTAATAACTTTATCTCGACAAAAGCATAGAAGAATAGTCTATCAATGAAGAACAAAGAGAAAAACTTTAAAGAAGGATTTTTGAGAAGGAAGTTTGTTTCTGAACAGACAGGAAATCTTTGTGGTTATTCGTTTTTGAAACCATCATTCAGAAAGTGAAAGTAAAGTTTAGACTGCGGGAGCTCAAACAGTGAAAATGGCTTCACTATCTGAAGATGATTATATTTGTCCCGTGTGTCATGAAATCTTCAGTGTTCCTGTTCTTCTGTCATGTAGTCACAGTTTCTGTAAAGAGTGTCTTCAACAGTTCTGGAGAACCAGAGAAGCTCAGGAGTGTCCTGTCTGCAGGAGAAGATCCTCAAAAGAAAATCCTCCAGCTAATCTTGCGTTAAAGAACTTGTGTGAGTCGTTCCTGAAGGAGAGAAATGAGAGGCGTTCATCAGGATCTGAGGAGATCTGCAGTTTACACAGTGAGAAACTCAAACTCTTCTGTCTGGAGGACAAACAGCCTGCGTGTGTAGTGTGTAGAGATTCAAAACAACACGACAATCATAAATTCAGACCCATCAGTGAAGTGGTTTCATCATATAAGGTAAGACGAATAAACACTTGTTTAAGCTTATGTATTACATATATGAACATATTACAGAAATCTCTGGTGTCTTAAAGATTTTCACTTTAAATTTTAGGAGGATCTCAATACAGCACTGAAGTCCTTACAAGAGAAACTTAAACACAATGAAAACATTAAAGGAGAGTTTGAGAAAACAGTTCAACACATCAAGGTGAGGATTGATTCTTTTGACATATTCAAGAGTTTGATTAGAAGAGCTGAACTGATTTGTGTGATATAATTACATGTTGCTTTATTGACTGGAACACACACACACAACTGTAAAGTCGTTTGTGTATATCGATGATCAACATCTCTGTCAGCTGGCTAATAATGTGTCAGTGCTAATCTCATAGGCCTTTATCACATTGTCACGTTCGAAAAACGGAAGCTTCGATTAGGAACGTAAAATAACTTCCACTGCATTCTTTAGTATTGGCTGTGCCCATAGCACGGGAATGTTGTGTTCCCTTTCGAAAGGGAACTTCTACACTGCATTTACCGCATACGGGGAACGTCACACGTGAATCGGTGTCTGAAAGCAAAGTATCAAACCACTCCAATTCTATTGGTCGGCGACAGCCTATGACATCATCATAGCCCGACCCGGAAGTATATAAGGAGCGCCTAGAGAACCAGCCATTATCTTTTCTTCTTTCGGGACTGTTTTGTCTGATCGCGATTTCATTGAATCCGGTAAGGGAATCTTATATTATGCCTTACAAATGTTTCAAGAGAGTGTGCTCACCCGTGTCCCAGGTTTTTGACACTTGGTGATATACAGATTCTGTGCGTTTCTGTCTAGAGAGGAGCGCATAGACATTGCTTGAGGGCGCTGTCTGCATTTTTCTGTTATCTATTGTGAGCGTCTCCTTATCGTGATGCTCCGTTCTCGTTTGGCACTCTTCTTGAGGGAAGAGGTGTCCGCATCTGCGCCTGGTGATTCTGGCCCCGTTTGTGCTGAGGCAAAACAAAACGGTGGCTGCAATCATGAGCCTGTTGGGAAGTTTGAGAGAGTTGTATTCTCTCTCAGCTCCTCCTGGGCTGATGAGGATGAGTTGTTGGATGACGATGACATCCGTTTTTTGACGTCATTGCATCCGGCAGCGAGCGATCTTCTGGCTGCTGTATATGTGGAGCTGCTGGTGTTTTTGGGACGCGCTTCTGGCAGGCTGCAGCTGCCGCGAGGGCGCGTTAAGAAAGGGGCCGCACGCAGACGGCTCGATGAGCGGTTGTAGCGTGTTTTGGGTATTGGAGGTTGTAGACTAGAGTTTTTGCTTCATATAAAACAATAGAGAGATTTAAATTTTCTAAAACATCTTTGGTCAAGAAACACAGTATGCGTGGAGGCGTGAATAATCATGAATAATGGATGATTCTCACCTGAGAAGACAAAAGATCCGCATAAAAGAGCTCTAATGACCTGCATAAATAATGAGGCCTTTCAGTCAGATAGGCTGTGAAAAAACCCTCTGTGATCATGTCTCAAGCTCATCATAATGTAAATCAAACATACAGCAAAAACAGCAATACTGTGAAATATTATTACAATTTAAAATAATGGTATTATATTATTAAAATATAATGCATTTCTATGATACAAAGTGTCTGAACAGTTATGTTACCTCTATGGCATTTCATATAGGCTTTTAGCTTAAAAGCATGCACATTTGGAGAAATATTGATGGATTCTCATGTTTATGTCAATTTTCTATACAGAGGAGTATTTATTCATTATTTATTGTCGTCACTGTGAACGCTGGATTCTGTTTTTAATTCATACTTGCAGCCGGAGGGCGCTCTGTGCACTTTTAGTCCACAAATGCCAATGCTAAAGAAGAATAGGCAATCCAGGAAATAACTGAACTAACAGAGGCCAGAGATCGCTAAGCTAACTATGGGTATTCAAAACACTTTTCAAGACAATAAATACACTATTGAGACGATGAATGCATGTATTGACTGAATTTGCCTCTGAATAGCGCTGACTCCGTGGGCGTGGCCGCATTAGCGGATAATGAGCTGAATCACGGACTTCTGACATGGCTCTCTTTTCATACAGATTACATAAACACAGAATGTTTGTTTTCGATTTGACTTACACGATTTAAAACCTGACATTTCAACATTTTTTTAGACACAAGTCTAATTTTTTTGTGATTAGTATTCACTAAGTTACAGTTTTCTGAGAACTATCAGATTAGACTTCGTTCAGAGGGAGACGAGAGATCACGCATCATGTTAGTTTTCTTTATTTTACAAAAAGCACAACATTTTGTTTTTACTCTGAGTGTACACAAATAAAAGAAGATATTCCACAGATTAAAATGGTGTATAGCTCTTAATTGTATGTGCAACATTGACGGAGTACTTTGAGTCTCTTTCACACTGGTTAGAAAAAAAACGCGGTGATCACGCCGATGACCGAGGGAGTTAATCAATTTTTGGAGGCATATTTGCTCCAAGCCCCCGTTAATTTCCGACCTTGATTATGATAATCCAAATGTAGTATTTACAATTAATTTGGCTGCAAAGAAACAGCGGTCTGGTAAGTGCGCGTGGCTGCGTCACACCGGTTGCACCTTGTAAACAATCTTTTAAGTGTAGTCCGGAGTGCACATCTTTTGCACTTGCTCTGCTGTGCTGACTGAAGCAAAGTCTTTGAATTAAGGCATGCGAAGCAGCCGATTGCAGTACAAAACATAACTGTTGTTCAGTTTAGATGCATTTTGGGAGTTTTTATTCCAATTGTAGATCTATTCATTTGAATTGAACGGGTCACTCGCGCCAGTGCGCCTAAATATATTTTCACAGTCGCACGCAGTTATTTTCAGGAGCAAATGCGAGTGAAATGGGGGCACTGTAGAGCCCTGCACAAAATGGCCGCCTTTCAACCACCTTTGGTAGAGTAGCTTCTCCTCTGGGTTTTCAGTACGTTCAGTATTCTGGATTTCAGGATGGTATGTATGAATAGCAAAGCATTGTATTACTTTGGGTTCTAGCTTTGCCCTACACATGTGTGAGCTTAACTCTTTGCTGCCACAGGTTAGCACCTGTTCTTATGAGTAATAGGCTTGTTTTTAGCCTCTGTTAGAGCATGGTGACTATTCATACTCCCCTTGCTTTAGGGTTTCTGGTGTTCTACTGAGTACATGACCTGATGGATTGCATAGCTCAGTTTGAGTGGTAGGGAACCTCACTTTCAGCTTGGTTCTTTTTAGCTCGCTTTAGAGTTGATCACTGCCACAACAGCTTATTGTGTCTGTGAAGTTGAAGGCTCGGATAATCTGAGCCTCCTTCTAGCATGCTAGCTTGTGGTTTCACAAGTGTTATTGGTAGATGTTCATGAGTTTTGCTTACTTAATTTAGCACTGCCACAGGTTTATGCCCGTGTCTGTCCGAAGTAGTAGGCCACTGCAGGCCTCCTTCAGACCATGGTAGCATATGTTGAGTAGAGTTGCCTGTTGGAATGTGTAGACTTAAGCTCAGGTTGAGTTAACTCCCTCGGGTCGGTGGTTACGCCGACGTGATCACCGCGTTTTTTTTCTAACCAGTGTGAAAGAGACTCAAAATACTCCGTCAATGTTGCACATACAATTAAGAGCTATATACCATTTTAATCTGTGGAATATCTTCTTTTATTTGTGTACACTCAGAGTAAAAACAAAATGTTGTGCTTTTTGTAAAATAAAGAAAATAAAGAAAACTAACATGATGCGATTAACTGACAATTGTTTGTTGAGTTTTAGAGCTGGTTCCCTTTGAGCTTGGTCACCTGTAGAACCACTAGCTGGTGCCACGTGTCTTTTGGAGTTGCAGGCCCCGCTTGGGCCTCCTTCAATTAACATGTTGGCACAGTTGTGTTGGTTTTGCTATCACTGCCACTGGCTACGCCCGTATCTGCTATAGCAGGCCTGGTTTGGGCCTCTCTTTCAGAGAATACTGGCAAAGTATGTACTTCTCTTGCTTTAAGAGTAAAAAGTGTTTTACTGAGTACATGGCCTGTTGGCTTGTGTTGGAGTTAGTGGCCACTAGCTGGTGCCACGTGTCTGTGAATTATAGGCCCCCTAGGCCTCCTTGGATATCATGTTGCCGTATGTTTTGTACTCCTCTTGCTTAAAGAGTAAAAGGTGCTTTTACTGAGTACACTGCTTGTTGGATTTTGTTAGGTGGACTGTTTTGTGGGCACTCTACAGTCTTATCTGCTGTTACAAACTCGGTTTCTCCCGCAACGGGTTACATGTGATGGGTTCTTGCTCTCAGCAAGATAGGTGTTCGAGGTGTGTGGCCTTGACAGGCCGCCCTTGGATTTTCCCACCCCCACTTCTGGTGTTGTAACTTAACCTATTAAGACCTATTAAGCAAAATTCACTTTTGCATGGTGTTTGGACATAAATGTGTGTTGGCAGTGTGTGTACACAACCACCCTATAGTAATAAAAATCCAACCACTCCTTTTTTTTAATCACCATAAATCATAAGCAGTGTCTCAGAACAAGCATTTTCCAGATCCCTGGCAGTGTGATGTCAGCCACAGCCACAGCCACAGGCCCCGCCCACAAATTTTGACAGACACTGCCATTTGAACATAGAACCACCCTTAGAGTGTTCACAGCGAGTCTGCCATTGTTGCACTGACGAGAATGTCTGCCAAGCGTTTTAGGTGTTCTGTAGCTGGATGGATTAATCCACATAGCTCTTTTCATTTACTCCCTAAATCTGAGCTGCTGAAAACGAGGTGGATTAACTTGGTTTTCCAGGAAAATGCTCCCTCAGTTCTGTCGAAATTTGTTTATGCCTGCGTGAATCATTTCACACTGGACTGCTTTGTGAACGAATATCAATACAAAGGGACAATACAAAACGGAGACTGTGCTAAAAATGTGCTACTCAAGGATATACAAGTAAAAACTGTTTGTGATCCAGCTTACAGTCTCCAGAGTGATACTGGATACGGCAGTAATGAAGGTGAGAGCACTTTATTACAGTTCATCTGAGTTTATTTATGAGTATAAAGTTTATTAAGCACCACCCAAAAGGCATAAGGTCTTTATATATTCATTTACTGTTAGTTGTAACGAGTGTTTCTGCGTTATTCGCTATGTATGTTGATGATAATACAAGGGAAAAGAGAGAGTTCATGGATAATATTTTAATGCACACTTGTATGGAAGGCCGTTTCAGCATAAAAACGTTCCAGTGTTACTCGTCGTAATTATATTTTTACTAGTAACAATTAAATTAAAGAGCTCTATAATTCAATTTTTACTAGTAACAATTACAATTATAGAGCTCTATAATTCAATTTTTACTAGTAACAATTATGATTGTAGAGCTCTCTAATTGAATTATAGAGCTCTGCAATTATATTCTTACTAGTAACAACTGAATTGTAGAGCTCTATAATTCAGTTTTTACCAGTAACAATTCCAATTAGAGAGCTCTACAATTCATTTATTACTAGTAAGAATTCAATTGCAGAGCTCTGTAATTCAGTTGTTACTAGTAATAATCCAATTGCAGAGCTCTACAATTCCACTAGAGAGCTCTCTAATTCAATTGTTACTAGTAAAAACTGAATTAGAGAGCTCTCTAATTGTAATTGTTACTAGTAAAAACTGAATTAGAGAGCTCTTTAATTCAATTCTTACTAGTAACAATTCTAATTACAGAGCTCTATAATTGTATTATTACTAGTAAAAACTCCTATTCATGAGATGCAAAACAGATTGCAGATTTCCCGCCTACAAAAGTGAGTTTCAAAATAAAAGCCCTGTAGCGTGGTTCTAAAGTATCCTGAAATATTTTACAGACTTAGGTAACATATTAATCATGTTCACATTAAAGCAAAATTAAGATGATGCCTGAGATGAAAGCCTATATTTAGTCGTTATATTCATTCACCTTTGTATATTGGTAAAGCTAAGAGCCAAGAACACTCCATATCACTGGACATAATATAGGGTGAAATGCCCTAAGCCACCCAGTGTTTTGACAAACTTGATATTAAGGAGTATAAATTCATTTTAAATATTTACAGTGTTTAGTATTGTTATGCAATAATAGAATGATTATCGCGGATATCTAATACAAAATAAACACCTCTAGTTGATTATCAATTTGTGTTAATAATAGGCGATTTGGCGCTGGGATGTGTTGTTTTTGAAATTATGTTGTTGAGTGCTCGTTGTCACTGTTATCAGAGGCGCGTGCAACAGGGTTCACAGCGCTCGTGCACACGGATTAGCACTTCAATCTATCGCTGTTGCGGAGACTCTCTATTCGATATGTTGAAATCACAAAAAACAAAATGCATATAAACGTATCCCTGCTCTTGATATACAATCTCTGATGAAAATCTTTGGTTTTAATGAGAAAAAAAAATTACACATAGTTGGATTAGAACCCAGAACCCCTTGCACCCTAAACGGAGAAACTGCCACTAGTCCATCAGGACATTCAATTATCAAAGGCGGATCGTCGTATTTATTAACTAATTAACTCTCGAGACTAACGATATTGTATTATAGCAGATGTAGGAAAACTATCATATTTGAACACATTTATCATTTTAATATCATATTATTATTATTATTATTATTGTAATAATAATACAACATACCCCCCCCCCCCCCATACACATTCTTGTCCCACCCACTTTGTAAAACAAAGTTATGCCACTGACCCCAGTTGAATATGCATAAGGCACGATTAGCATAATGATATGTCGCCGAATACAGAGCTCTGTAATGCAATTGTTACTAGTAAGAATTGCTATTGTAGAGCTCTGTAATTCAATTTGTACTAGTAAGATTGCAATTACAGAGCTCTCTAATTCTAATTGTTACTAGTAAGAACTGAATTATGGAGCTCTGTAACTTAATTCTTACTAGTAACAATTCAATTAGAGAGCTCTGTAATTCAATTAGAGAGCTCTATAATCAAATTGTTACTAGTAACAATTGAATTAGAGAGCTCTATAATTTAATTATTACTAGTAAGAATTGCAATTAGAGAGCTCTACAATTGAATTCTTACTAGTAACAATTTGATTATAGAGCTCTATAATTCAATTACAGAGCTCTCTTATTCAATTGTTACTAGTAACAATTATGATTAGAGAGCTCTGTAATTCAATTGTTACTAGTAACAATTACGATTAGAGAGCTCTGTAATTCAATTATAGAGCTCTGCAATTACACATATCTTTAATGTGTATTTTTACTAGTAATAAATCAATTAGAGAGCTCTGTAATTCAATTGTTACTAGTAAGAATTCAATTAGAGAGCTCTATAATTGTAATTGTTACTAGTAAGAATTCAATTAGAGAGCTCTATAATTGTAATTGTTACTAGTAAGAATTCAATTAGAGAGCTCTATAATTGTAATTGTTACTAGTAAAAATTTAATTAGAGAGCTCTATAATTGTAATTGTTACTAGTAAGAATTCAATTACAGAGCTCTATAATCCCAATTGTTACTAGTAACAATAGAATTACAGAGCTCTATAATTAAAAGTCAATGGAGACATATGACTAGTAATAAATGAATTGTAGAGCTCTCTAATTGGAATTGTTACTAGTAACAATTGAATTAGAGAGCTCTATAATCATAATTGTTACTAGTAAAAATTGAATTATAGAGCTCTATAATCATAATTGTTACTAGTAAAAATTGAATTATAGAGCTCTATAATTGTAATTGTTACTAGTAAGAATTCAATTAGAGAGCTCTACAATTATAATTGTTACTAGTAAAAATTGAATTATAGAGCTCTGTAATTGTAATTGTTACTAGTACAAATTAAATTATTGAGCTCTTTAATTTAATTGTTACTAGTAAAAATATAATTACGACGAGTAACGCTGTGTAGCAAATTAGCTCAAAATAAATATGAATAATTAATCATAACTAGTTATAATTAATTATTAATATTTGAATCAGTTAATAAAATTAACTTAATGTAATAAAATCAATATTACAATCAATTAACCTGTTGTTCAATGAACACACAGTGTTAATTGTTTATTAACTAAGAAATGTTCATTTCCAGGTTATGGGAAATAACAATCTTATTCTACTAAAAGCCTGTAGTCAGGACCGACATGAATAGGGACTCCCGTATATGAGCGCAAAACACGGACAACCTTACGTGTGACATGAACAAGACTTTATTAACTAGACTAAACACTTAAACTACTCTAACATTCACACACATACATGCATACAGTTTACCAAGAGAGAGAGAGCTAAAGCAGAGTACAGGAAGCAAGAGGTTACAGCATTGTTGGACATTCAGCAGATCAACAGCCTTGAGCAAACCATCAGTTTAGTTTTAACAGGCCCTTCTTTAAAAGGGGTAAGGATACTCAATGTATCCGATAATGAGACTAAGTTTGATACTTGCATGTCTCTCCAAGTTGAATTAAACTGTCCTGATGCAATTTGTGGAGGCTCCCGTTGAATCTTTGCTGATATTGTCTTGATGAAAGAAAACCAGTTGGATTCAGAGGATCTTTGGTGAATGGAAGGTCTAGGCCGAGGCCTGGCACAAGCTTGGGGTTCCTTAGAAGCTTCTAGCTTCTTAAAGCATCATCTTGACGTCAGCATTTGTCAGTGAAAAAAAGAAGAGGAGGAAGAGCAGGAAGAGAAGCTTGATCTTGTGTTCAGTGAATATAAGAGGTGAAGATGTCACACCCTCTTAAGGTGTCTGAGCCAATAAGGAGTTGCCCCCTCGGAGGGAAGTTTTACGAGTCTTTGTTCTGTAGCAAGATATTAGCATAAGACACTGGATTGGATGAATGAGAAAAGAACCCTCTAAATTCTTATAATACTAATGTGTCACAGAGTTAGTAACATGTAACATAAATTACCAAATAGGAAATTAAAGTTGGAGTCCGTAGATACCAAACATGCTGCCAATGTGATCTCAGTCAACTATACATTTGCAACTATGGAACATTAATACCAAAATAGTTCAAAAGAGAGAATTAATACATAGAATAAAGCCTATAAAAGGAAAGTCATGAGATGGGAAAATTGGATACATGTTTATACATTTCCCAAGTGGTTATATAGAGAATACATAGGATTAAGAGAGTTTATTTGTCCCTCTCAGAAAGAATGAGTCACTGGTCTCTGCAAAATTGTTCCTGATCGTAAACGGTCCAAGTATCTGTAACAGGACACCTAGTTCTTCCTGTAGTTTAGCTAGTTTGGGATGCTAGTTGCAGTTTTAGGGGGATGGGTTCACAGAGCTTTGATAAAGTGAGTTCATAGGTAATTCATTAACTATATTGAATAATTTTGTGTGCCTGATTAGTCCAGACGCTACATATATCCCCCCTTTTGATCGTTGTTGTTCTTTCTGTGGACAACAGCGAGCGACATTGAAGGTGCAGAAAGATCAGGCACACCACTAGCACACAAGGCTGGAAGGCTGTGATGGACTCTGGTTGTATGTGTCTCCTGGAGTGGTGATCGTTCCATGGCGGTTGATGTAGCCAGTAGGCAAGCTCAGGTCTCTGAGCTGGTGCTGCAGGAATCAAGGCAGCCAGTGCCTTGACCGTGTGTCACCTGTCAGTTAGTGTTTGTACAGTTAATGCGGGCAAGATGTTTGCTGGTGGCAAGGTTCAGGTCTCTGAGCTTGCTCAGCAGGTGTCGAAGTAGCAGGTGCCTTGACAGTGTCACCTGTCGTCTGGACGCCTGTGGAGCAGGTGGTTGTAGGAGGAGGTTACAGGAGTTGTAGTGTGACGAGGGTTTCAGACTCACCTAGGTCTGATGGCAGAGGAGCAACCGGTGATTGTAGCCTCTGCTCTCAGTCAGAAGCAGTCTGAAGTTTGCAGTGTCACTCTGCTCTTGTGGTGTGGCTGGCTTGAGCAGGGCTGCATGGTGTTGTGTGAGTGGTCAGAATCTTGTGCTTCTGAGTACTTCTCAGGTAAGAACTGTTCAAGAAGCTCTTTTACTAGCATTAGAAGCTCCTGTGGGTCCAATGCAGGCATGTCCATTCGTCCTTGTGCAGCATCTGGATGGCTGCTGTGTGAAGGGCGTGGATGAGGAGGTGGTTGCTGCCTGCTGTTGGAGGTCCTGCGGGGTCTGCAGGATGAGGATGCTCCCATCCATGGCTTCTTCCTGTGGTAGGTCTGGTACCTGGGTCTGTCTGAATTAATCCTTCTCCTTCTGAAGCTGCAGAGGATTTCAGGAAATTGTCTGATAAGGTGTCAAGCAGAAGGCTTTGGCTCCCCCCTCTGTACCTCTGTGCTTGGCTGGGGGAGGTTCTTCTGCTGACTCCATGTGGTGAAGTGAGATGTTTCTCCTGCAGTGGTTCTGTTTGCTGCAGGTAAGAGAGTCTCAGTTCTCTTTTCTTCTGTGTCTCTATTCTGTCAGGGTCCTTGTGTCTGTCCCGAGCCTCCATCTCTAGCTGGTCTATGTGGCTTTTAGCATGCATCAGCTCCTTGTGAGTCTCTGTGATCTGGAGTTTGAGGTTGTTCACCTCCTGTTTCAAAACAGCGAGGATGTGGGCCAAGAAGAAGTTGACTTAAGTCAGATCATTGTGATCACACCTCTGGTTTGAATCATCTGCCTTTACTTCTCTTCCATCTTTGTCCAGTTGCTTTTGGCTCTGGGGCTGTAATTGATCAGCTGCACTGGTTAGGAGGGTGTTCCTCACGACACATAGCCAGTCCTTTTGGTCTGCCATCTGGGCAGTTAGGCTGAGCATCTGCAACATTTAGGCACGCTTGTGGTGAGAGTAAGGGCAAGAGACTACTGCAAGATCAAACAGAATTTAGGGCTAAAGGCACAGTGAGCAGCCAGGTGTATAAAATACAGCTAGGTTTAATAAATGACTTAAGATGGTTCTTGTGGTCAAATTATTTCTTAGTATTTCTTACTGATGGCTCACAACAGGCTTGACCTCTGAACAAATGGAAAAGAGAAAGAGAGAGGAAGAGGAGAGCTTTCCTATTAGATTGTGCTTATTAGTGGTGCTCAAAATTATGCCATAGCAATCATTCAGATTCCTTTGTAACTGGCTCATAAAATTGAAGCAACTGTTGTAAATAAACAAAATCAAGAAGGAGAGTATGTCTAGTTGCTTGTGGTTATATTGGGAAATTAAACCACACAATATTAAAAAGGGAGATGTAAATAAATCACAAAGATGAAAGAAATAATACTAGTAAAAATTAATAGCTGACTGCTATTATAATTAAAATCAATAAAAAGATTTAAAGAAGTGACTAAAACAGCAGAATGACCTGGTATTGGGAATAGTCAATAGCACTAGTGATTAACAATTAGATTAGCTTTGGAAATCACTCTATAGTTGGTCACAGCTGCAGCGTGTTCAGGACCACACCATGTGTGTGTCCCTCCCAGAAGTTTAGTCAACGTGCTATTGAAAAATCTCAATAAATCCTAGAATTCTTCTTTAGTTAAACAGTTTACATGTAATTCAATTTAGATTTAATTACCCTAGTAACTGCAGATTTAGCTGAACAGTGTTCAGGGAGAAATGCACCTAAGTGCAGGTGAAATTAGCTGAGAAGAATTAAAGGTAAGGAAAGAGAGAAATCAGAAAACCAGGAATGTGGTTAAGGGAAATTGGTTTAGATCAGTTCACACTGCATACACACAAGCTATAGTTAAAGGCTTCACGTAAATGATGCTAACCACTAACTGTAGAAGCTATTATTTAGCTTAGCCTGAGGTGCAGGGCTGCTAGGTGAGGTTAGCTTAGCCACCTAGCCTGGTTTGTTTACAATATGGCATCACAGGGTGATGAGTTAGCACTTCCTGTGACAAGTCGTTGTCATGGGAACCAATGCACATCTGGGCAATTCAAACAGTTTATTGAGACTGTCTGCTCATTTCAAACAAGTTACGTATAGAGTTAAAATGTGACGCTTATACTTTCAGATTTTCAAAAACTTGATATTACATTCAGTAAAATGCAAATATGTTTTGGCATTTGCAAATTTTACTCATGTAAACTCTTCTCTCTACTTTAAACAATGTCTTGTACTTGTTTAAAGGGTAATTACACAGTTTGCTGTAAGTCAAAGCTTGTTTAAGCATATATAGTTAAGTCCGTCTTGTGCATGAATACTGATATTCCTTTCAGCGAGTGAAACACAGTTTTGGTCAAAAGGTAGCTATGCTTGTAGATGCAGCCAAAGTTTAGATGAATGACATCAATCTTAACTATAAAAGGGGAGCATTACCCAAATCTACATTTATATAACACTGTACTGAGATTCATTCATCAGAAACAGGTTAAGCAATACTGCAATTGGTATTTCTCCAACCAAAGCAGAATAATCAATTCTGGTACAGTTTACATGCCGCTGAGCTGAGATTCCTTCGTCAACACAGGCTTACGCTCTAATACTGAGATTAGGATTTCTTCGCTAAAATCAGATTAACTTTACACTGATACCATTTGAACATATGCTAAAATGTGTCAAGAGTAGACTCTTTCAGTTACAGTAGAGATGTCAATTCAAGCTATCACTTTATCAGCATCTAACAAGCCAGCAATTAGTGACCAAAATGTGCATCGTCTGACATATTCTGACTGGAATTATCAAATGCACACTTTTAAGTTGACAGTGGTTTAAGCTCATAACCTTTGTTTATTCATGCCCGCATTCTCCACCATTTGTAGCAAATTAGCTCAAAATAAATATGAATAATTAATCATAACTAGTTATAATTAATTATTAATATTTGAATCAGTTAATAAAATTAACTTAATGTAATAAAATCAATATTACAATCAATTAACCTGTTGTTCAATGAACACACAGTGTTAATTGTTTATTAACTAAGAAATGTTCATTTCCAGGTTATGGGAAATAACAATCTTATTCTACTAAAAGCCTGTAGTCAGGACCGACATGAATAGGGACTCCCGTATATGAGCGCAAAACACGGACAACCTTACGTGTGACATGAACAAGACTTTATTAACTAGACTAAACACTTAAACTACTCTAACATTCACACACATACATGCATACAGTTTACCAAGAGAGAGAGAGCTAAAGCAGAGTACAGGAAGCAAGAGGTTACAGCATTGTTGGACATTCAGCAGATCAACAGCCTTGAGCAAACCATCAGTTTAGTTTTAACAGGCCCTTCTTTAAAAGGGGTAAGGATACTCAATGTATCCGATAATGAGACTAAGTTTGATACTTGCATGTCTCTCCAAGTTGAATTAAACTGTCCTGATGCAATTTGTGGAGGCTCCCGTTGAATCTTTGCTGATATTGTCTTGATGAAAGAAAACCAGTTGGATTCAGAGGATCTTTGGTGAATGGAAGGTCTAGGCCGAGGCCTGGCACAAGCTTGGGGTTCCTTAGAAGCTTCTAGCTTCTTAAAGCATCATCTTGACGTCAGCATTTGTCAGTGAAAAAAAGAAGAGGAGGAAGAGCAGGAAGAGAAGCTTGATCTTGTGTTCAGTGAATATAAGAGGTGAAGATGTCACACCCTCTTAAGGTGTCTGAGCCAATAAGGAGTTGCCCCCTCGGAGGGAAGTTTTACGAGTCTTTGTTCTGTAGCAAGATATTAGCATAAGACACTGGATTGGATGAATGAGAAAAGAACCCTCTAAATTCTTATAATACTAATGTGTCACAGAGTTAGTAACATGTAACATAAATTACCAAATAGGAAATTAAAGTTGGAGTCCGTAGATACCAAACATGCTGCCAATGTGATCTCAGTCAACTATACATTTGCAACTATGGAACATTAATACCAAAATAGTTCAAAAGAGAGAATTAATACATAGAATAAAGCCTATAAAAGGAAAGTCGTGATATGGGAAAATTGGATACATGTTTATACATTTCCCAAGTGGTTATATAGAGAATACATAGGATTAAGAGAGTTTATTTGTCCCTCTCAGAAAGAATGAGTCACTGGTCTCTGCAAAATTGTTCCTGATCGTAAACGGTCCAAGTATCTGTAACAGGACACCTAGTTCTTCCTGTAGTTTAGCTAGTTTGGGATGCTAGTTGCAGTTTTAGGGGGATGGGTTCACAGAGCTTTGATAAAGTGAGTTCATAGGTAATTCATTAACTATATTGAATAATTTTGTGTGCCTGATTAGTCCAGACGCTACATATATCCCCCCTTTTGATCGTTGTTGTTCTTTCTGTGGACAACAGCGAGCGACATTGAAGGTGCAGAAAGATCAGGCACACCACTAGCACACAAGGCTGGAAGGCTGTGATGGACTCTGGTTGTATGTGTCTCCTGGAGTGGTGATCGTTCCATGGCGGTTGATGTAGCCAGTAGGCAAGCTCAGGTCTCTGAGCTGGTGCTGCAGGAATCAAGGCAGCCAGTGCCTTGACCGTGTGTCACCTGTCAGTTAGTGTTTGTACAGTTAATGCGGGCAAGATGTTTGCTGGTGGCAAGGTTCAGGTCTCTGAGCTTGCTCAGCAGGTGTCGAAGTAGCAGGTGCCTTGACAGTGTCACCTGTCGTCTGGACGCCTGTGGAGCAGGTGGTTGTAGGAGGAGGTTACAGGAGTTGTAGTGTGACGAGGGTTTCAGACTCACCTAGGTCTGATGGCAGAGGAGCAACCGGTGATTGTAGCCTCTGCTCTCAGTCAGAAGCAGTCTGAAGTTTGCAGTGTCACTCTGCTCTTGTGGTGTGGCTGGCTTGAGCAGGGCTGCATGGTGTTGTGTGAGTGGTCAGAATCTTGTGCTTCTGAGTACTTCTCAGGTAAGAACTGTTCAAGAAGCTCTTTTACTAGCATTAGAAGCTCCTGTGGGTCCAATGCAGGCATGTCCATTCGTCCTTGTGCAGCATCTGGATGGCTGCTGTGTGAAGGGCGTGGATGAGGAGGTGGTTGCTGCCTGCTGTTGGAGGTCCTGCGGGGTCTGCAGGATGAGGATGCTCCCATCCATGGCTTCTTCCTGTGGTAGGTCTGGTACCTGGGTCTGTCTGAATTAATCCTTCTCCTTCTGAAGCTGCAGAGGATTTCAGGAAATTGTCTGATAAGGTGTCAAGCAGAAGGCTTTGGCTCCCCCCTCTGTACCTCTGTGCTTGGCTGGGGGAGGTTCTTCTGCTGACTCCATGTGGTGAAGTGAGATGTTTCTCCTGCAGTGGTTCTGTTTGCTGCAGGTAAGAGAGTCTCAGTTCTCTTTTCTTCTGTGTCTCTATTCTGTCAGGGTCCTTGTGTCTGTCCCGAGCCTCCATCTCTAGCTGGTCTATGTGGCTTTTAGCATGCATCAGCTCCTTGTGAGTCTCTGTGATCTGGAGTTTGAGGTTGTTCACCTCCTGTTTCAAAACAGCGAGGATGTGGGCCAAGAAGAAGTTGACTTAAGTCAGATCATTGTGATCACACCTCTGGTTTGAATCATCTGCCTTTACTTCTCTTCCATCTTTGTCCAGTTGCTTTTGGCTCTGGGGCTGTAATTGATCAGCTGCACTGGTTAGGAGGGTGTTCCTCACGACACATAGCCAGTCCTTTTGGTCTGCCATCTGGGCAGTTAGGCTGAGCATCTGCAACATTTAGGCACGCTTGTGGTGAGAGTAAGGGCAAGAGACTACTGCAAGATCAAACAGAATTTAGGGCTAAAGGCACAGTGAGCAGCCAGGTGTATAAAATACAGCTAGGTTTAATAAATGACTTAAGATGGTTCTTGTGGTCAAATTATTTCTTAGTATTTCTTACTGATGGCTCACAACAGGCTTGACCTCTGAACAAATGGAAAAGAGAAAGAGAGAGGAAGAGGAGAGCTTTCCTATTAGATTGTGCTTATTAGTGGTGCTCAAAATTATGCCATAGCAATCATTCAGATTCCTTTGTAACTGGCTCATAAAATTGAAGCAACTGTTGTAAATAAACAAAATCAAGAAGGAGAGTATGTCTAGTTGCTTGTGGTTATATTGGGAAATTAAACCACACAATATTAAAAAGGGAGATGTAAATAAATCACAAAGATGAAAGAAATAATACTAGTAAAAATTAATAGCTGACTGCTATTATAATTAAAATCAATAAAAAGATTTAAAGAAGTGACTAAAACAGCAGAATGACCTGGTATTGGGAATAGTCAATAGCACTAGTGATTAACAATTAGATTAGCTTTGGAAATCACTCTATAGTTGGTCACAGCTGCAGCGTGTTCAGGACCACACCATGTGTGTGTCCCTCCCAGAAGTTTAGTCAACGTGCTATTGAAAAATCTCAATAAATCCTAGAATTCTTCTTTAGTTAAACAGTTTACATGTAATTCAATTTAGATTTAATTACCCTAGTAACTGCAGATTTAGCTGAACAGTGTTCAGGGAGAAATGCACCTAAGTGCAGGTGAAATTAGCTGAGAAGAATTAAAGGTAAGGAAAGAGAGAAATCAGAAAACCAGGAATGTGGTTAAGGGAAATTGGTTTAGATCAGTTCACACTGCATACACACAAGCTATAGTTAAAGGCTTCACGTAAATGATGCTAACCACTAACTGTAGAAGCTATTATTTAGCTTAGCCTGAGGTGCAGGGCTGCTAGGTGAGGTTAGCTTAGCCACCTAGCCTGGTTTGTTTACAATATGGCATCACAGGGTGATGAGTTAGCACTTCCTGTGACAAGTCGTTGTCATGGGAACCAATGCACATCTGGGCAATTCAAACAGTTTATTGAGACTGTCTGCTCATTTCAAACAAGTTACGTATAGAGTTAAAATGTGACGCTTATACTTTCAGATTTTCAAAAACTTGATATTACATTCAGTAAAATGCAAATATGTTTTGGCATTTGCAAATTTTACTCATGTAAACTCTTCTCTCTACTTTAAACAATGTCTTGTACTTGTTTAAAGGGTAATTACACAGTTTGCTGTAAGTCAAAGCTTGTTTAAGCATATATAGTTAAGTCCGTCTTGTGCATGAATACTGATATTCCTTTCAGCGAGTGAAACACAGTTTTGGTCAAAAGGTAGCTATGCTTGTAGATGCAGCCAAAGTTTAGATGAATGACATCAATCTTAACTATAAAAGGGGAGCATTACCCAAATCTACATTTATATAACACTGTACTGAGATTCATTCATCAGAAACAGGTTAAGCAATACTGCAATTGGTATTTCTCCAACCAAAGCAGAATAATCAATTCTGGTACAGTTTACATGCCGCTGAGCTGAGATTCCTTCGTCAACACAGGCTTACGCTCTAATACTGAGATTAGGATTTCTTCGCTAAAATCAGATTAACTTTACACTGATACCATTTGAACATATGCTAAAATGTGTCAAGAGTAGACTCTTTCAGTTACAGTAGAGATGTCAATTCAAGCTATCACTTTATCAGCATCTAACAAGCCAGCAATTAGTGACCAAAATGTGCATCGTCTGACATATTCTGACTGGAATTATCAAATGCACACTTTTAAGTTGACAGTGGTTTAAGCTCATAACCTTTGTTTATTCATGCCCGCATTCTCCACCATTTGTAGCAAATTAGCTCAAAATAAATATGAATAATTAATCATAACTAGTTATAATTAATTATTAATATTTGAATCAGTTAATAAAATTAACTTAATGTAATAAAATCAATATTACAATCAATTAACCTGTTGTTCAATGAACACACAGTGTTAATTGTTTATTAACTAAGAAATGTTCATTTCCAGGTTATGGGAAATAACAATCTTATTCTACTAAAAGCCTGTAGTCAGGACCGACATGAATAGGGACTCCCGTATATGAGCGCAAAACACGGACAACCTTACATGTGACATGAACAAGACTTTATTAACTAGACTAAACACTTAAACTACTCTAACATTCACACACATACATGCATACAGTTTACCAAGAGAGAGAGAGCTAAAGCAGAGTACAGGAAGCAAGAGGTTACAGCATTGTTGGACATTCAGCAGATCAACAGCCTTGAGCAAACCATCAGTTTAGTTTTAACAGGCCCTTCTTTAAAAGGGGTAAGGATACTCAATGTATCCGATAATGAGACTAAGTTTGATACTTGCATGTCTCTCCAAGTTGAATTAAACTGTCCTGATGCAATTTGTGGAGGCTCCCGTTGAATCTTTGCTGATATTGTCTTGATGAAAGAAAACCAGTTGGATTCAGAGGATCTTTGGTGAATGGAAGGTCTAGGCCGAGGCCTGGCACAAGCTTGGGGTTCCTTAGAAGCTTCTAGCTTCTTAAAGCATCATCTTGACGTCAGCATTTGTCAGTGAAAAAAAGAAGAGGAGGAAGAGCAGGAAGAGAAGCTTGATCTTGTGTTCAGTGAATATAAGAGGTGAAGATGTCACACCCTCTTAAGGTGTCTGAGCCAATAAGGAGTTGCCCCCTCGGAGGGAAGTTTTACGAGTCTTTGTTCTGTAGCAAGATATTAGCATAAGACACTGGATTGGATGAATGAGAAAAGAACCCTCTAAATTCTTATAATACTAATGTGTCACAGAGTTAGTAACATGTAACATAAATTACCAAATAGGAAATTAAAGTTGGAGTCCGTAGATACCAAACATGCTGCCAATGTGATCTCAGTCAACTATACATTTGCAACTATGGAACATTAATACCAAAATAGTTCAAAAGAGAGAATTAATACATAGAATAAAGCCTATAAAAGGAAAGTCGTGATATGGGAAAATTGGATACATGTTTATACATTTCCCAAGTGGTTATATAGAGAATACATAGGATTAAGAGAGTTTATTTGTCCCTCTCAGAAAGAATGAGTCACTGGTCTCTGCAAAATTGTTCCTGATCGTAAACGGTCCAAGTATCTGTAACAGGACACCTAGTTCTTCCTGTAGTTTAGCTAGTTTGGGATGCTAGTTGCAGTTTTAGGGGGATGGGTTCACAGAGCTTTGATAAAGTGAGTTCATAGGTAATTCATTAACTATATTGAATAATTTTGTGTGCCTGATTAGTCCAGACGCTACAGCTGGAACGTTTTTATGCTGAAACGGCCTTCCATACACTTGTACTGTGTTTTATTAAGCTCTTACAGAGATTTTCTAGAGTAAAAACGGATGCTTCATATTTTGTGTGAAGTACAATAAACATCATAAAACTCATCTGTATAGTTTTGGCCATAATTCGGATGGTACAACAGGCTTGTACTAATATAGTGGATAAAAAAAAGGAAGGCAATATAAGTTATAACCGTAATTGAACTAAACTTTAACTGTTCTATCTCCATGCAGCATATATTCGCAGTTTCTGACATTATTGCGCGTCCTGGCTGAATCCTGACAGGGGAGAACGAGCTCGTAAAGCTCCGCCCTCTTAGGCCGATCGCAGCAGCTCATTTGCATTTAAAGGGCCCACGCTGAAACAGCATATTTTTGCTCAACCACTAAAAGTGGCAATTTTAACATGCTATAAAAATTATCTGTGAGGTATTTTGAGCTAAAAATTCACATACACACTCTGGGGATATCAGAGACTTATTTTACATCTTGTAAAATGGGGCATAATAGGTCCCCTTTAAGCAGAATAAACATGTAGTTCTCAAATTTTGGCTTTGACAAGGCTGTTGTGTTATGAATTTTTCTACGCTATGTAGAATTATTGTCATGTTGTAGGCCCCTTCTTAGGCCTCCATGATTGTGTGCCAGTATGGTCTATCTGTTAGGTTGAGCTTTGTACTCCCCTGTTAGGGTTGTCCTATATAGTGCTTAGCTCCCTAAGCTGGTCATTGGTTGAAGGCCCTATGAGGCCTCCCCCATGAGGACCAGCCCTCAGGCTGGCTAATGCGCTTTCTTGAGTGTGCAGCCTCCTCATTGCAAATAATCAAGCGCTGAGTAGATCCTAGGATTGAGCAGAGTTTACTCCCCTCAATAAGAGGGTAAAGAGCACTCAGCTTAGTTCTGCTCTCCTGGATGCCCGTCTCTATGCTCGGGTTTGAGTTGCTTACTGCCTTCTGTAGTTGCTCTTACTTGCTGTCTTTTTTGAAGAATGCGTTTTTGAGGCTCTGTGTTCAGACATGTTGCTGGCCAGAGACTATGTTATTGTCGGACCTGGTCGGCCTCCCTGGTGGTGTTTAGGGTGACTATGTCCCCCTACTAGTGACTGGCTGGGGATCCTTTTGGATCCCTGGCTACATTCCCTTAAAGGGACTTTCTTTCTTCTGAAGATTTGGTCCCAGAAGACTTGGAGCAGCCTTGGTAGGCTTTCTGCGGAAGGCCTCTTTAAGGCTTATAGGTTGGGCTGTTGGCCGTAGGGAATGCTGTCACTGACAGCCTTTGCATGACCCGAGGGTGAGTTGCTGGCGTTTCTTGTGAAACTGCTATTTACGTTTGTCTAGCCATTGTGGCATGCACTTCCCTCAAGCATGGCGGTGTGGGTATATCGTTCTCCATATGCGGTAAACGCAGAGTAGAGTTCCCTTTCGAAAGGGAATGTCTCAGGTTACATATGTAACCATGGGTCCCTGAGAACAGGAAACGAGACACTGCGTTCCTTGCATTGCATCGGGGCTGCCTGCTGTACAGTCCCTCAGACGATAAGATACTGACTGTTTCTCTAGGCGCTCCTTATATACTTCCGGGTCGCGCTATGATGATGTCATAGGCTGTCGCCGGCCAATAGGATTGGAGAGATTTGATACTTGGCTTTCAGACACCAGTTCACGTGTGATGTTCCCCATATGCAGTAAACGCAGCGTCTCGTTCCCTGTTCTCAGGATACCATGGTTACATGCGTAACCTGAGACTATTTTTTTTCGTAAAATTTAGCACAGATACCTATTCTAAAGACACCAACCTCTGTTTACAATCATTAATTGAGTATTGTGAAATAAAGAAAAAAGGCGTCATAATATTCTGACGCATATTTCGATATTTTAAAGGGGAGCACGGAAGCCATTCTGTATGTGTATGTGCAATACTTCAGTGTCTTATCACCTTACAGAACTTCAAAAATACAATACAAACAACATATCACTTTAAAGAGCTTTAATTAAACAAAGCTTAAAATATTAATACAACTAAAGTCTATTTTGGGTGGATTAAATTAAAGGTTTGGGGGAAATTTATTGTATTAAACGAAAATATTAACTTTTTTTACTTTACGATGCTGGCATCAAATTGAAGTTGTTTAAATAAAGGAACATGTCCAGGCCATAGATGATTATTCACAAATAACAGGTTTGATCATCATAAACAAATCATATCCTCCGTGTTTGAGTGCAATATTGGATAGCATTATGCTGTAGACAATAATGGGTGGTTATATATTGCAAAAATAAACAAAATAACATTACAAATAAAAAGAAATCAATCCGATGATTCCTCTGGCAGTAACTTTAATGTTAATCTTATGCAGTCAGTACACCGGCAGCGTTGATGATCGCCTCACTCAGATAATGTTACACATTAAAATGAAAGATGACATACATGGTAGGACTTTTGTCTAAATAAACAGTTTTAAATATTAAAGTTTATTGTTAAGTTAAACGAAACAAGTATAATTTTCTTCTCAAAACTGGCATCTGTCCATTGACAATAATACAGGTGGAAATTCCTTTACGCTTCTAATCAAAGCCGGATGTGACGACACGCGTACTGTGAGAAAAGCCCATTGGCTAGCACTCACCTTCCATCTTTTCATTTGGCCAAACAGACAAAGTGATTAATATTCATGAGCCCTGAACTGAACTGCTGACATTATGAATCTACCTGAAGATGTGATTGATGTGTATTTTTCAGAGGTGGGGAGAGTATCCAAAAACTGTACTCAAGTAAAAGTACAAGTAATTATAGAAATATTTACTCAAAGTAAAAGTGAAAGTAATAATCTTAATAGTTACTTGAGTAAGAGTAAAAAGGTATCCAATGAAAATCTACTCAAGTAGCTTGTTACTAGATACTTTGTGCAAGTATAAATGTATATATATACACACACACACACACAATACAATAGCATGTTATTATTTAGATAGATATTTAAATTATTATCATAATTAGATATCTTTGCAACAAACACAGAAGAGACAAGCATTAAGCATTTCTGGCATCTGTAACTCGAATATCATTGCATGTCCTTTATTTTGTATAATAATAACTAGCTACATTTGAAAGAAAGAGAGAAAACTCTTTACATGTGCTCGTGCTCATAACCCCAAAAATCTGAACACAAACAATGATCAAATGCACATTGACGGATCTTCTTCTGTCTGTTCTCCAAAATGTAATCAAATGTATATTTCTGCAGGCGCGTGTAAACTGGTTAACTGTGTCAACACAGAAGCGTTAATTTTCAAGACGAACAGGTCACCGGAGCCGCCGTTGCGCAATAGGCTATCCACAAATTACCATTTCATTGGCCCTGTCCCAAATGGCACACTCCGGACTCGTGGACTTCCTCAGAGACCTACAGGGCTTATAGGGCCCTTGGCGCGAGTCCACGAGGGCGCATTGAGAGGTATATTTGGGACAGACTCGATTGTCACGCCGGAAATAACGGTCTGGTTGTTTTTTAACAGGAGCTGCAGGTTTGGGGAATATGCTGCCTATTGTTGTTGTTGTATATCACAACTATCTTATATAAATATTATAATATTTAGCATGGAGAACAGGTTTCTTTTCTTTTGCAAAATATTATCTCCATGTCAACTGCACAGCCTGCTTTTGCTTATGCCACCTGGGCATTAGACAATATATACATGCTTATTTAAATAATGTATACAGTTGTAATAATACAAAATGTTCCATTTGAACTAAGATTACAATTTTAACACATCATAAACATGTGCGTGAGTTTCAGATGAATTTACAGGTTTAAATATAAATACTAGGTTTACATATGACTCAGTAAAGCCCTGACATTCGGTTCTATTTATTTAATGAATCATAATGCGATCGTATTATTCAACGCGCTATTATTATGTTTGAGATATCAACCACTGGTCGATGACCATAATGTTTGTATAAACTGTAGGTAACAACTGGTAAAACTACACCTAGGTCATAAAAACCGTAATGATACACTTAAATATTTTCTTCTCAGCCATGTCATCAATTGCTCTTGAGCGAAATCTCCTCCCATCCTGAGCACACTTCAGAGCGTTAAAATGCTGAATGGGAAGGCCTACGGACTCGTAGACTCTGCGAGTACGCGCAATTTAAGTCCACGAGACCGAAAGTCCACATGAAGTGCGCCATTTGGGACAGGGCCATACTCTCTGAACAATGGTAGCTTATTTAATGTATAAATTAAGATATATGTTGTAAAAATCAGCCAAATCGTCTGATTTAAAAAGATTTAAAAATGGGGTCAGATTTTACTGTGTGAGTTTGTTAGTGGTTAAAAGAATGAGACATAAAACAATGATAAAGTTAAATAAGAATTGTGTATTTACAATATTCACAGGAACTTTAAAACAACACAATAAAACCAGGAAAACTCAGTCTGTTAAAAGCATACAGTTCAAAGTACCATACCCTAAAACAGTCCAAGAATCCTAGTGTGCTGTTAAAGTCCTAATGTGAGTGTCCACTGGTGTATATACAAATGTCCACAGAAGTGATAATCCAAAAGTTGTGAGTGGAGAGGTAAGTCCGCAAAATGGAAACTCCACAATCCAAGTGAGTTGTTGACTGTTAGTGAGTCCTTGTTTGTTTGCCATGCTGCTCTCTTTATACTGATGTTTTTCCTGCTTCCTGTCATGTGACTGGTCACATGACAGGCCATCCATTCATTTCTTAAAGACATACACACTTAAAATGTTAAGAGGAATAAAATGGACTAAAACACATGTAAACCAATTAAAACTCTATTATACATAAAATCATTGTAATAAATAGAGCGGTAAAACATGCATTTTATGTGACAGTGTCACAATGTCTATAAAAACCGTAAAGAAATAATACATGCTTTGTTATCGTGACGTAATAATCTGTTTGGTTGTAAAATGTTGGCTATTGGCTGTAAGAATTGAAATTGATACCTGTGTGGAATTGTTCACAGACAGCAAACACAGTTCAACTAATAATAAAGATCTTCATCGCTGGCAAACAATAGGATGCATTTGCAGATTTGTTTTTAATTGACTGTAGTGAGAAACCGCTTCAGACGATTCAGTGCGTGCAGGAACTGAATAAATCATTCAAACTGATTCATGAACCAATTTAGACCAACCAATTTTTAACCAACATGTTTGATCAAGTCTTTGAACAGAATCGAATCAAAAGAGTGATTCATTTGTGAATGGGGCACCGTTCATGAAAAAAAAAAAAAACAGACAGCGCGCTTGGAATAAACTATGCATTTCTTAACATGTACAGTATTGAATTAAAATAAAGTAACGAGAGCAATGTAGTGAAGTAAAAGTACAGATTTTTCATTAGAAATGTACTCAAAGTAAAAGTACCCACATTTAAATCTACCTTAAAAAGTACAAATTTTCCAAAAAATGACTCGTATTGTAACAAAGTAATGTAACGAAGTAAATGTACTTCGTTACTACCCACCTCTGGTATTTTCACCCTACAGACACAGAACATCTACTACTACAGTACTAGTGCTTCAGAAATTAAAGTTGTAGTGAACTAACCCACATTTACTCACTCTTCATGCTGCTCCAGAATCAGTTGGTCTTTGAGATGATTGAAGTGAATGTGATCTGATTTCAGTCTCAAGCTAAGCACACAGAGCGTCAGATTAAACAGCAGTTTGAGAAGCTTCATCAGTTTCTCAGAGATGAAGAAGAAGCTACAATCACTGCACTGAGGGAGGAAGAGGAGCAGAAGAAGCAGGTGATGAAGGAGAAGCTGGAGGAGATGAACAGACACATCTCAGCTCTTTCACACACAATCAAAGACATGGAGGAGATGATGAAAGCCAATGACGTCTGCTTTCTGAAGGTCTGATTTCAGATCATTGGTTGATCATTGGTTCATTGATTGAGTTCTTGATGATAAATGGTGTATTTGTTCTGCAGGAGTTTCCAGTCTCAAAGGAAAGGTGAGTGATCTGCTCCTGTCTCTGTTCTCTCTGGTTCTGATCCAAAGCCACTGCAGTTCTGACTCCTGAATGTTCTTCCAGAGTCCAGATCTCACGGCCGGATCCACAGATGGCTTCTGGAGCTTTGATTCATGTGCCACGTTACTTGGGCAACCTGCCGTTCAGAGTCTGGAAGAAGATGCAGGACATCGTCCAAAATAGTGAGTCTGACTGCAGAAGATCTGAGCTGGAAATGATGGAGGGGTGGAAAGTTAGAGGTGCTTCATGATAAATAGATAGATAGACAGATAGATAGTAAGGCAGATTATGAATGTAATTTGATACTTACGTCTGATCATACCCAAACGGGCCAAGTCAGAGCCAGTTGCGTTCAGTCGGTGTTTAAATTCTGTTTCTAAGCATTTAAATGAGCTTCAGTTGAAGGAAACCGTCATTGTGTGTTGAGCTCAGTCTTAGACTATTTTAGCTAGTCGTTAAAGGCTGGAATACACTACACGACTTTTAAAATCTAAACTGATTTTTAAACAGCAGGCATCATACACTTGACGACTTTGTAAATGGTTACAGAGAAAGGCTGGGGATCATACACTACACGACTTTAAAATCGTTCCCAACACAAACAGAAACGTGTCTCATTGCCATGAGACACGTGACAGACAGGTGAAACAAACACAGGAGTTGAGATGACCTGCAGGAGTAGAAGCGAGTCAAGTGTGTTTGGAGATGGACAGGGGTGGGTAGACACAGTCAGTATGGACAGATTACAACAGGAGTTAGAGGTAACTGGTGTAGTTTTATCTGTGTTGTTACCTTTAATCCATTATCAGTCGCTGTTTATAGTTATATAATATAATAGAATATAATAGAAATATAATAAATAATTCTTTGTCAAGGAACACAAAAAAAAACAGGGAGACGCCACACAACAGCTTTGTTACAAAACAATTTATTAAACTAAAGAAAATAAACATGAAATGTTTAGTAGTCAGTATAGATGAATAGTGTCAGTGTGTAAGTGGTAGTGTAACCAGTTCAAGCAAACAACCAGCGGAAGATTAAGGTCCAAAATCCGTTCTAGGGATAACGGATCAGAACGAGAACTCCTCGAGTGCGGCGGTGGTCTCCCACAACTTCCATATCCCTCGAGAGCACCGGCAGCCTCATGACATACAGACAAACGGCAACAAGCACCAAGTCTCCTTCCACCATCAGTTTGAACAAATCCCTTTTTTAAAGAGCGTTGATTTCGTGCAGGTGCAACAGTAAGTCAGCCAATCACCACCAGTCTGCCAATCATCTGTAGCTCGGGTAGAAACGCACAGTGACTCACTGAGACGTCACACACCCCTCTTTAAAAAATCTTGTACCCCATGAAAAGGATCCTCAAAACACCACAGAACAAAACCAAATAATGAAAAGTTTAAAAGCATACTTTCCTCAAATTCTATTCTTTTTTTTAGCATCCGATCCACCAGTACAATCATGTTCTTACAGTTATCTAAATTCTCCTTGACTGCTCACCTTACCCCCAGCAATCTGGATCCTGAAAGCAAATTAAGGAGACAAAGAGAGCACAGAAAAACAGAAACAACTGCCCAAACACTACACTATTACTCGGTGTGGTCAGGAACATGAGATAACGCATCTGCCACTACTTTATCAGAACCCTTGATGTGTTTTACAGTTAGACTGTAAGGTTGTAAAAAGAGAATCCAATGCATCAACCGCTGACTCAGGGATTGTAAAGAGTATAAAAACATTAAGGGGTTATGATCAGAATAAACCTCCACAGGTAGTCCTCCCCCCACAAACACAACATAAGGCTTCCTTCTCTATCAGAATAGTTCTTTTGATAAGTATCAAACTTACGAGAAAAGAAACTTACAGGGTGTTCATGTCCAGTCTCACCTTGGCTTGCAACCACCTGTATTTTAAACAGCTTATCCAGCCTAGGGGCAGCTAGAACAGGAGCAGTGGTTAAAAAAACTTAAAATTTTCAAAAAGCTTTCTGACAATTTACACTCCAAACAAACTTGACAGAATCCTTGAGCAAATCAGTGAGCGAGGAAACAACAGCTGAAAAATTTTGGCAAAACCCCTGATAATACCCCACCATACCCAGAAAACATATCAGCTCTTTCTTTGTTGATGGGGGAGGGAAATGTTGATGTGATAGATTTTTCCCTACGCACCTGACTTAGTTAAACCGGGTGTCCCAGACACCCATAAATCTATAAGTTTATACTCTACTAAGCGTACTTCAATACCTGTTCGAGTCGGCCGACGTCTCTGCCTGTTTTGGGGCACTATCACCTGATACTAAGCTCTTTAGTGCTCCTCACCTCCACTAAACACTATCACTATAGTATATCACTATAGTCTCTAGTGCTTAGTTTGCTGCAGCCTAAAAACCAAACAGACTCCAGACTATGCCTCAGAATATGCTTTAATCACGGCCTAGGAGAGTTCTCACCAGTTCCAGAGAATCTCTCTCCGAACAAAGGAATACAACAGGTTTTATAGGTGTCACGAATACAGCTCCTCCGGTGCATCCTCCGGAGGGAGCCCTCACCGGAATATTGACTCATACCCATCTGGACTCCATTTCCCATAGGCCCGCAGTCCTGGGACTGATTACCCGACACCTGCACCATATCACATCACACTATTTAAGACGCACACACACACATTTGTTGTTAGTGATCATTTCTGAGCGTTTATCTTGTGGACTGATATCTTGTTACGACCTGGACTGTTTATCTCTGCCGAACCTCTGCCGCCTACCCTGATTCCTGCCTGTGTACCAATTCTGTGCTGATTAGCCGCCTGCCTTGAACTCTGCCTGTGACCCGTCTCTGATTCCCTGCTGCCAGCCCCGACCTCTTGCCTGTCCCTGTTTACGGTATTGTCTTGCCCCTGTCTGTATATTTCTGCCTTTTAATAAAGCTGCAAATGGATCCACTCTCTCCTGACCCATCATTACAGAAGACTTCGCCAACCAGCGATCCAGCAGCTCTGGCCCAGATATCCACGGAGTTAACCGCTCAAGCCAGTCAACTAGCCATGCATCATCACCAGCTTTCTCGCCTCACCTCGCTCACAGAGGAGTTGGTGAAAACGCTACAGGGTCTACGCCTCAATCCTCCCGAGGCCTCCATACCGCCGCCCGCTGCACCTGCCACGTCGACATGTTCCACTCCGGCCGCCTCGAATCCTTGACTGGCACTCCCCGAAAAGTTCGATGGCACACCAACCAAATGTAAGTGGTTCCTTCTTCAATGTTCTCTATATGTGAATCAACAACCATCCATGTACCCCACAGATATTAGCCGCATCTCATTTGTTTGTTCCCTGTTGACGGGCAAGGCGTTTGGGCCACCGCCGTGTGGCGTGATGATGGTTCTGTGTTTCCCTCGTTTGCCAACTTCCTGCAACAAGTGTTCCAACATACAGAGGGTGGTCAGAGTCCGGGTGATCAACTTCTCTCATTGACTCAAGGTAAAGCTACTGCCGCTGAATACGCCCTTCAATTCCGCACGTTGGCAGCGCAAACCAACTGGATAGAAGATACCTTGAAACTGTTATTTCGCCGGGGTCTGTCAATGGATTTACAAGCGGAACTTGCATGCTGAGACGAGGGCAGCACCTTAAACTCTCTCATTGAACTGGCAATACACATTGATAATCTGCTACCCACACGGCGTCCTGGTCGAGCACCCGTCTCCAGCAACACAGCCCCAGAACCCATGCAGCTCGGCTATACTCCTCTTCAGCCAGAGGAGAGAGAGAGAGAAGACGCCAGTTGCATTTATGCTTCTACTGCGGCCAAACTGGTCACATCAAGAATAACTGCCCGATTCGTCCACCACCCTCAAACTCTAAAGCGGTGAGTCCTCTTCTACAACATAACTACTCATCTAACTGCCTTAAAATTCCCGTTCAACTCCTTGTTAATGACCAACGTATCACCACACATGCTCTCCTGGACTCTGGGGCGGCTGGAAATTTCATGTCAGACACTTTCATTAAAGAACACAACATTCCATTAATCGACTGCCATTCCTCATTAACTCCCTGAGGTCTGAAAATGCGCCGGCGCGTTTTGCAGGATTTTTTTCACATTGCAGCAAAACAGACTTAAAATACTCAGTCATTTCTTGTCATAGAGACATAAGTAATATATCAATTGAAACTATAGAATGTCTTCTTTTATTTGTGTACACTCAGAGTAAAAACACAATGTTGTGCTTTTTGTAAAATAAAGAAAACTAACATGATGTGTGATCTCTCCTCTCCCTCTGAACGTCCAATCTGATAGTTCTCAGAAAATGAACTGTAACTTATGAATACTAATGACAAAAAAATGACACTTAAGTCTTAAGAAACGTTGAAATGTCAGGTTTTAAATTGTGCAAGTCAAGTCGAAAACAAACATTCTGTGTTTATGTAATCTGTATGAAAAGAGAGCCATGTCAGAAGTCTGTGATTCAGCTCATTATCCGCTAATGCGGCCACGCCCACGGAGCCAGCGCTATTCAGACGCAAATTCAGAGGCAATACATGCATACATCGTCTCAATCGTGTATTTTTTCGTCTCAACAGTGCTTTCCTGTAGCTCAGTGGTTAGAGCATGGCACTAGCAATGCCAAGGTCATGGGTTTGATCCCAGGGATTGCACATACTCAGATACAAATGTATAGTATAATGCAATGTAAGTCGCTTTGGATAAAAGCGTCTGCCAAATGCATAAATGTAAATGTAAATGTATTTATTGTCTTGAAAAGTGTTTATTTGGATGTTAAAGCAATGGTTAGCGATCTCTAGAAGACATGTCGTTAGTTCCTAGTTCCTTTTCTTCTTTATATGAATTTGTGGCCTAAAGGTGTACAGAGAGTGCCCTCCGGCTGCAAGTATGAATTTAAAACACCATTCCTGAAATGTCCTCTTCTTCTTTAGAATAATTTGTGGACTAAAGGTGTACAGAGAGTGCCCTCTGGCTGCAAGTATGAATTGAGAAAACAGTATCCAGCACTCATAGTGATGACAATAAATATTACTTCTCAGTATAGAAAATTGACATAAATATATAAGAATCCATCAATATTTCTCCAAATGTGCATGCTTTTAAGCTAAAAGCCTATATGAAATGCCATAGAGGTAACATAATTGTTCAGACACTTTGCATCACAGAAATACATTATATTTTAAAGAATATAATAGAATACCATTATTTTAAATTGTAATAATATTTCACAGTATTGCGGTTTATGATGAGCTGAGACATTATTACAGAGGGTTTTTTTTCACAGCCTACCTGACTGATAGGCCTCATTAATATGCAAGTCATTTCAGGTCATTATTATGTGATTCTTTTGTCTTCTCAGTTGTAAATGGTCCATTATTCATGCAGATTCACGCCTCCACGCATACTGTGTTTCTTGACAAAAAGTGTCTTACAAAAACTAAATCAATATATTGTTTTATATGAAGGAGTAGGCAGCATAATTTTTACATAATTCTGAAGCAAAAACTCTAGTCTACAACCTACAATACCCAAAAGTCTTGTGAACACAGATTTAATATACTTTTTTTGGCCTTATTTCAGTGACTTAAGTTTTTTGTTTTTTCAATAACCATGTATAAACATTATTCCTTCAAAAATACAAACATGTACATACATGTTCCTCACATATTATTGTAGCCTAGTTTGTGCTGAATACAGTGTAATGACACTTTTGTCATTTATATGTTTATGAACAACTGAAAAAAGCACAAATGTCAGGGCATGTCAAAACTTCTCCAAGCCCCAAATCAGCCTCAGACTCCAGAGGGTTAACAGTGGAGGCGTTAGGGGAAAATCGCACACATCACCACCGAACTCAAATTACAAGTTGGCATTCTTCACCGGGAGACTATCTGCTTTTATGTAATTCATGCACCTCAGAATCCCATCATCCTTGGTCTGCCCTGGCTTCCCTCACACAACCCTCACGTGTCATGGAAGGAGGGAGAAATCCTCCAATGGGACAAACATTGCCACAATCACTGTCTCCAATCAGTTATTCCAGTACCACTACAATCTGTGGAGATCCATGCAGAGAACCCTGAGAAACAGAATATCCCCGCCGAATACTCCGATCTTGCAGTGGCTTTTAGCAAAGAAAGGTCCACCGAACTCCCTCCTCACAGACCCGGCGACTGTGCCATCGATCTGTTACCTGGTGCGACACCCCCCAAGGGTCGAATTTTCCCTCTCTCTCAGCCAGAAACTACAGCCATGAAAACTTACATCGAAGAAGAATTAGCCAAAGGATTCATTCGGCCATCCATGTCAAGAAAAAGGACGGGGGTCTGAGACCCTGCATTGACTACAGGGGTCTGAATGATATCACAGTAAAGTTCCGCTATCCACTCCCTCTAGTACCGGCAGCACTCTAACAATTAACCCTCAGGGGTCTGAGGCTGATTTGGGGCCTGGAGAAGTTTTGACATGCCCTGATATTTTTGCTTTTTTCAGTTGTTCATAAACATATTAATGGAAAAAGTGTCATTACACTGTATTCAGCACAAACTAGGCTACAATAATATGTGAGGAACATGTATGTACATGTTTGTGTTTTTGAAGGAATAACGTTTATGCGTGGTTATTGAAAAAACAAAAAACTTAAGTCACTGAAATAAAGCCAAAAAATATATATTAAATCTGTGTTCACAAGACTTCTGGTTATTGGAGGTTGTAGACTAGAGTTTTTGCTTCAAAATTATGTAAAAATGATCATGCCTACTCCTTCATATAAAACAATAGAGAGATTTAAATTTTCTAAAACATCTTTGGTCAAGAAACACAGTATGCGTGGAGGCGTGAATAATCATGAATAATGGATGATTCTCACCTGAGAAGACAAAAGAATCAGATAAAGAGCTCTAATGACCTGCATAAATAATGAGCTCTTTCAGTCAGATAGGCTATGAAAAAACTCTGTTGATCATGTCTCAGCTCATCATAATGTAAATCAAACATACAAAAAAAACAGCAATACTGTGAAATATTATTACAATGTAAAATAATGGTATTCTATTATTAAAATATAATGTATTTTTATGATACAAAGTGTCTGAACAGTTATGTTGCCTCTATGGCATTTCATATAGGCTTTTAGCTTAAAGGCATGCACATTTGGAGAAATATTGATGGATTCTCATGTTTATGTCAATTTTCTATACAGAGGAGTAATATTCAGGATTTATTGTCATTACTATGAGCGCTGGATACTGTGTTTACAATTCATACTTGCAGCCGGAGGGCGCTCTGTGCACTTTTAGTCCACAAATGCCAATGCTAAAGAAGAATAGGCAATCCAGGAAATAACTGAACTAACAGAGGCCAGAGATCGCTAACTATGGCTATTCAATTTGCGTCTGAATAGCGCTGGCTCCGTGGGCGTGGCCGCATTAGCAGATAATGAGCTAAATCACGGATTTCTGACATGGCTCTCTTTTCATACAGATTACATAAACACATAATGTTTGTTTTTGATTTGACTTACACGATTTAAAACCAGACATTTCAATGTTTCTTTAGACATATGTGTCATTTTTTTTGTCATTAGTATTCATAAGTTACAGTTCATTTTCTGAGAACTATCAGATTGGAGTTCGTTCAGAGGGAGAGGAGAGATCACGCATCATGTTAGTTTTCTTTATTTTACAAAAAGCACAACATTTTGTTTTTACTCTGAGTGTACACAAATAAAAGAAGATATTCCACAGATTAAAATGGTGTATATCTCTTAATTGTATGTGCAACATTGACTGAGTATTTTGAGTCTCTTTCACACTGGTTAGAAAAAAAACGCGGTGATCACGCTGGCGTGACCGCCGACCCGAGGGAGTTAAGGCAGGCTAAGTACTTCACCAAGCTAGACCTCCGGTGCGCCTATAATTTCATTTGCACCCGGGAGGGGGATGAATGGAAAACGGCATTTTCCACAACCACTGGCCACTACGAGACCCTCGTGATGCCGTTCGGCCTGTCCAACAGTCCAGCTGTGTTCCAGTCTTATATCAATGATGTATTCAGAGACATGTTAAACTGTTGGGTCATAGTATACATTGATGACATCCTGATATATTCCAATTCCTTTGATGAACACATCCAGCATGTGAGAGCCGTACTACAGAGACTTATCGAACATCGGTTGTATGCCAAAGCCGAGAAATGTGAATTTCACCAAACTTCCACTGCGTTCCTGGGGTACGTCATCAGCAGAGACGGGGTCGCTATGGACGATAGCAAAGTAAGGGCGGTGCTGGATTGGCCGAAACCTCACACATTAAAGGAGTTACAGCGGTTCTTGGGCTTTGCTAATTTCTACAGACGATTCATTCGGAACTTCAGCTGCATAGCTGCACCCTTGACTTCCATGACAAAACGCTCATCCTCTCGTTTTCACTGGTCCCCTGAAGCAAATCGAGCTTTCCAGGAGCTCAAGGATCGATTCACGTCAGCACCCATTTTCCGTCACCCTGATCCGGAACGTCCATTCATCGCGGAGGTGGACGCCTCTAACACAGGTATTGGCGCTATTCTATCTCAACGCCAGGGCAACCCCGAAAAAATGTATCCATGCGCTTTCTACTCTCGAAAGTTATCAGCTGCTGAACGGAACTATGATGTAGGAGATCGGGAACTGTTGGCCATGAAGGCCGCCCTTGAAGAGTGGCGGCACTGGTTGGAGGGAGCGCAACATCCGTTCAGCCAAAAGGCTAAATCCACGCAAAGCTCGATGGGCTATGTTTTTCACCCAATTCAATTTCAAAGTCACATACAGACATGGTTCCAAAAACATCAAAGCGGATGCCCTGTCTCGTCAAACAGAGCTCACCGAACAGAGCAAAAACGAGGAACATATCATCCTTGAATCTCTCCTCCTCGCCCCTGTTCAATGGGATATTATGACTGAACTGACCCAAGCCAACGAACAGACAGCTCCACCAACCACCTGCCCGCTCAACCACATGTATGTCCCAGTACATCTACGAGAAAAGGTGTTGCATCATGAACACGACTCACTCAGCTCTGGTCACCCCGGTATCACCGCCACACTCAACTTACTGCAGAACTGCTTCTGGTGGGAGACCATGCCACAAGATGTCACTCAGTTCATCCATCACTGCACCGCCTGCCAGACTTCCAAACCAACTCACCAGTTACCAGCTGGACTATTACAACCACTACCCATCCCTCAACGCCCCTGGTCACACATTGCCATCGATTTCATCACTGATCTACCGCCCTCTCAAGGTAATACCACCATTCTTTCAGTAGTCGACTGCTTTTCCAAAGCCTGCCGCCTGATACCGCTCCCTAAACTGCCCATGGCCTTTGAAACTGCTGAGATTCTATGCAATTATGTGTTTCGACTTTATGGCTTACCTGACGACATCGTGTCTGATAGAGGTCCCCAATTCACCTCCCGGGTCTGGGCTGCCTTCTTCAAACAACTAAACGTAAATATCAGTCTCACGTCAGGCTATCATCCAGAATCTAACGGACAGACAGAACGATTTAATCAAGATCTCACTCGATTCCTCTGCACCTACTGCCAACGCCAACAGACAGAGTGGAGCCGTTATCTCATGTGGGCAGAATATGCACAGAATTCTCTACAAAAACCTTCCACTGGCATCACACCATTCCAATGTGTCCTGGGTTATCAACCACCCTTGTTTCCGTGGTCTGGCGAGCCCTCGGAATTACCAGCGGTCAGTGCGTGGATGCAGAGAAGTGAGGAAACCTGGGACTTAGCTCATCACCATCTTCAGCATGCAGTCAGGAGACACGAAGCTCAGGCCAACCAACATCGGCGACCACAACCTCAGTATGCTGTAGGACAGTGGGCCTGGCTGTCCACTCGAGACCTCCGGTTGAGACTTCCGTGCAGAAAACTCAGTCCCAGGTATGTCGGGCCTTTCCAAATTGTAAAACAAATTACCCCAGTATCCTTTTGTTTAGACTTACCTGCTAATTACCGTGTTTCTCCCACTTTCCATGTCTCGCTGTTGAAACCCTCCGGGGGTCCAGGAGGAGATCCGGAGGAGGCTGAGGACCAACATCCCCCACCGCTGATGATAGAGGGCGAGGAGGCTTATCGTGTTCGAGAGTTGCTTGATTCAAGGCGCCGGGGCCAGAGGCTACAGTATCTGGTTGACTGGGAGGGGTACGGTCTGGAGGAGCGATCCTGGGTCAATGCGAATGATATTCTGGACCCCAACCTCATGGAAGAATTCCATCGGACACATCCGGAGAGACCGGCCCCGCAACCTCGTCTGGAGCTGCTCGCAGGGTGGGGGCTCTGTGACGAATACAACTCCTCCGGTGCATCCTCCGGACCACCGGAGGGAGCCCTCACCGGAATATTGACTCATACCCATCTGGACTCCATTTCCCATAGGCCCGCAGTCCTGGGACTGATTACCCGACATCTGCACCATATCACATCACACTATTTAAGACGCACACACACACATCATCGCAAAGTCTTGATTTGCTGTTAGTGATCATTTCTGAGCGTTTATCTTGTGGACTGATATCTTGTTACGACCTGGACTGTTTATCTCTGCCGAACCTCTGCCGCCTACCCTGATTCCTGCCTGTGTACCGATTCCGTGCTGATTAGCCGCCTGCCTTAAACTCTGCCTGTGACCCGTCTCTGATTCCCTGCTGCCAGCCCCGACCTCTTGCCTGTCCCTGTTTACGGTATTGTCTTGCCCCTGTCTGTATATTTCTGCCTTTTAATAAAGCTGCAAATGGATCCACTCTCTCCTGACCCATCATTACAATAGGATTTCAGGTACACTTCACAGTCAGTATGGCATGATCTATTACTCATTATCATCAGTCTTAATACGATTGGTTTAGATTTAAGAAAAACATCTCAGTTCCTCTGTCCCACATACATTTAGATTAGAACAACTGAATCGCAAGATAATCAAAAAATGTCTCAGGGTTAATAGTTCAGATTACTCAATAGGTTAAAACAATTCCTCAAAGATTATTTTTTATCCTCAGAAGGATGCTGTCTAGCCAGCACAGCAGAATGTTTCTGAATCACGACACTCAGTCCTAGTGACTATTTCTCTATTTCAAAGTTTTATTATTATTACTAGGCCTGTAGAAGAAAAGAAATGTTAGTTCATTATTAATTAGTTCAAAAATTCCATCACATTGAATAGCCACAACTTTGGCATGAATAGGACGCACCTCACCTCGGCCAACTTCTTAGCCCAAATATCTTACAGTCACCTTGGCAAACTTACACTTTGCCAAGTTAACTGTAAGACATGCCTCCGCCAAATGGGTCAAAAGAGCACGAAGATGTACCTAATGTTGTTCCCATGTGTCACTGAAAACAATAACATCATCCAGATACACTGCACAACCTTCCAGGCAGAATACCACTTTATTCATCAATCTTTGGAAGGTTGCGGATGCATTTCGCAAATCGAAACTCATAACAGAGTATGAATATATCCCAGATGGTTGTCACGTGTTTTGGTTTTGTTCATGTTTATGGTTTCATGTCTTTTATTTAGTAGTTTGATTCATGTTGCTTGTTTGTATGTCGGACAACATTTCTTACCGGCATGCACTGCTTCAAGTCAGCCGCCGATCGGTCTTTGCGGCGCTGCATCAAGTCGAACAAGCATATTGGTTCTCTTGTTCCTTGTGTCACTTCCCCATTGGTTGTCTTAGTCATGTGTTCTCTTAGTTCTTGTATTTATACCCATTGCCTTCCCCATGTTCCTTTGTTGTGTATTATCAATGTAACCTGCTGTCGGTGAGTCAAGTCTGTTTAAGTCTGTTCAAGTCAAGTCATGTTTCTGTTCCTGTTCACGTCTGTATTTTAGATTATTCTCATTAAACTGCACTTGGGTTCTCACTACGCTCGCCTCCAGTGGACTCTATGTTACAGAATACACGACCAACCATGAACCCAGCAGTTGCTCTCTTGAACCTTCGCCAAGGCCATCGCATCATCGAGGACTAGGTTGAGGACTTTTGTGAACTCTGCTGCCAGGTAGATTTCAATGACATTGCCTTAAAAGACATTTTTCGTTATGGACTCAGTGAACCCCTGCGTTCACAACTGCCTGGGGGGAAAATTCATCTTTCCCTAGAACAATACATCGACCATGCCCTGTTATTAAGTGGATCATCATTTACTGTGGGATTTGAGGATGATTCCCGCCATGCCTGCCTTGCCTGCCACGCCAGTGTCTCGTCTTGAGCCGGCCACTTCACACTCAGGCCCGCCGGCCGCTTCGCACTCAAGAGCCTCGCCACGCCAGAGCTTCGCCATGCCACGCCAAAGCCCCGCCATGCCGCGGCTGTCACACCAGAGCCTCGCCATGCCACGGCTGCCACGCCAGAGCCTCGCCATGCCACGGCTGCCACGCCAGAGCTTCACCACGCCACGGCTGCGACACCTGCCACACCAGAGCCCCCTCTCATAAAACCTGCCCTAGTTTTCCCCAAGTATTTTTTTGGGGGGGGGGGGGGGGGGGGGGGGGGGGGGGGGGTTATAGGTACCAAGCTCCTGCGGCTGTGGAGCTTTGTACACCACTGAACCATGGCCCAGGTCCTCCAGTTCACCGGGACCCCACGCTCCAAGGCCCAGGTCCTCCCATGCTCCACGGCCCAGGTCCTCCTACGCTCCAGGTCCTCCCACGCCCCACGGCCCAGGTCCTCCCACGCCCCACGGCCCAGGTCCTCCCACAGCCCAGGTCCTCCCACGCTTCACATCCCTGACCCGCCTTTGCCATGCCCCACAGCCCAGGTCCTCCCACGCCCCACGGCCCAGGTCCTCCCACAGCCCAGGTCCTCCCACGCTTCACATCCCTGACCCGCCTTTGCCATGCCCCACGGCCCAGGCCCGCCTCTGCCATGCCCAGGTCCTCCCATTCCCCTGCACTGGCCTGGCCCTCCCATTCCCCTGCACGGGCCTGGCCCACCATCCCTCCCTCCAGGACTGCCTCTTCTCCACCACCCTCCCTGACTGTTTTTGTTTTGTTTTGGTTTTGTTGGGCGTCGGGAGCCGCCTTTAGAGGGGGGGATCTGTCACATGTGTTTTGGTTTTGTTCATGTTTATGGTTTCATGTCTTTTATTTTGTAGTTTGATTCATGTTGCTTGTTTGTGTTATGCTTCCCTTGCTCCTCATGTTCTCCCTTAGCCTATGTGTCATGTTCTCATTGGTTGGCTATAGTCATGTGGTTTTCAGTTCTGTTCTGTCATTGGTTCTCTTGTTCATTGTTTCACTTCCCCATTGGTTGTCTTAGTCATGTGTTCTCTTAGTTCTTGTATTTATACCCATTGCCTTGCCCATGTTCCTTTGTCGTGTATTATCAATGTAACCTGCTGTTGGTGAGTCATTTAGTCAAGTCTGTTTAAGTCTGGTCTAGTCAAGTCAAGCTTGTGATGGCGAAATGAAGCTTTGTGAAGCACTGAGGCTTTCCCCTCAAGTGTATCATAAAAAGGTTCATTACTCGAAGCTTTTCAACACAGTGCACACTAACGACATCTTGTGGTCAAAAGGTGGAAAAAACTGCCTTTGCGTCCCAGACGACGCAGCTATTTTTGGAGTTTTATGTAATAAATCAGTTTGTGCTATGAAAAGCGTATAAAACAATGTAAATTATTATTATACATTAAAAAAAAGTCTTTCACGTGTCATTTCACTTACACAATTTGAATAAATGAGTCTGAATAAAATTTGGGGGGACAAATAGGCAAGCTTTGGCATATATTATAAAAATAAATGATTGTCGTAGAATGAAGTATGAACTGGGAATAAATACAAACTGAACACATGTAAATATTTATTCGTATTATGGCATATTTTTTGGTAAAAAGCAAATGACACTTCACATCTGCGCAAGGGTTCACATTATGTGAATCAGAATACGAAGCAGTCATGTGGTTGTGTGCGAAAACGAAGCTTCGGACGTCACCGATCACATGGTTATAGCAAAACGAATCAAGCTCCGATACAGTGCTTCAATGTGAGATGTTTCGTTTTTTTGATACAAGCTTCGAAGCCTCGGTGTCAAACGTCACATCACTAAGTCAAGCCATGTCAAGCCATGTTTCTGTTCCTGTTCATGTTCACGTTTGTATTTTGGATTATTCTCATTAAACTGCACTTGGCTTCTCACTACACTCACCTCCAGTAGACTCTATGTTACAATGGTGTAATGAATGAAGTTATTTCTTGAGCTCTAGGAGTTAAAGGCACTTGCCAATAGTGTTGCTTTCGTCAATGAAAATTGTGACTAAATATCGTCGTCAACGAACCTTTATCACATGACAAAAACGAGACGCGACGTAGATGCTGGTCATGTGATAATGACTATAATTAAATGTATAATGCAATATTGTTGACGAATAAAAACGAGGCTAAATGTGGTTTACAAAATAAAAACTATGCTAAAGTGTCTCTTCATTTTCATTGACCAAAACAAGATGAGACAAAATGTTATAACATTATTTCATCTCATTTAGTCGCGTTATTATTTTGCAGTATTTCTGTTTCCTGTGTCTCACTTCAGGGGCTGCATCAGGTTGCACTGCGCAGACGTAGGCGGCGTCACTTCCTCAAGCCCCACTCACGGCATTATTTAGAAGATGCAGCTGCAGTGAGTTAGCGTAAACGACAACAAACAAAGTCAAGTCTGACACAGAGAAAGGGACCTATATGTAGGGAAATATGTAGATTTCACGTGCTTATAACTTCAAGAAAAATGCACAGATCATAGAAAATGCACAACATTATTTAAAGCAGATTCTCATGATTAAACTGAATCCAAAATCAACATAATATATTACTGTAACACAGTTCGTATGTACGGGAAGAAGGAGGTGGGAACCGGCGAACGTTCAAACAAAGTTTTTAATTCAAAATAAACAAATACAAAACTAAAGTAATGCCGGCAGACCCTTGTGGACGTCTGCCGGCCACACAAACATAACAAAACATAAAATAATATCCAGGCCTGGTCCTCTCTCGTCCTTCACTGTCGTCGCTCCTCCTTTTATGCTCCCGGAGCTCCTCCGTGAGAGACTCAAGTCCGGTGCGCCTCGCAGGTGATGCTCGTTATCACTTGCGTCACCGGCCTCGCGCCGTTCCCTCATGGCTCTTGCCCGCCCTGCTCGTCACAATTACGTTGATCACGAGATATTACTCATGGAATTATTTAACATACTTGGCTAAAAACATGTCTCTCATCTTTCCGGGAGTGTGTATCCAATGTTCCTGGAACCATCCATGTTCGTTTTCCAACGTGGAATAACACAAAATAGGTATCATCTTACAGCTTAGAAACTCAGCCTTTTAATGCATCTTACCACTTTGAAACTCCTAAGGAGTGCTGAGAAGTGCCTCTAAACCAGAGGTTACCGCCTTTGGGCGCCATCTGACTGTGAACAAATGAATAACACTCTATTCAACTATACTTTATGCTATCACCACGAAATTTGAACCAGATGCAGCTCACATGTAGGAGAGCATCACCAAAAAAGAATTTTTCTTATTGCCTTCCTGAGTTATTCCAAATAAAAAAAGAGAAGAAAAGTTATTTAAAAAATTATATATATTTTTTGTCTTTTATCAGCAGTTTTTCAGCATGAAAATGTCCAAATGTGTGTAATTTATATTTTCTAAATATTTTTAAAGTGTTATATCAAATGATACCTACCTTTTGACTCTTCTTGCTACAGTTTTGGAGTTATGAGTCTTTACTTTTGTTTACAATTTTCATTGACTAAAACTAGACGTCATCAGTTTTCAGACGAAAATAGTCATGGATAATTCTGACTAAAATAAGACTAAAATGCTCAGACTTTTAGTCGACTGAAACTTGACTAGACTAAAAAGAGTATGAACGTGACTAAAACTATTAAAAACTAAAATGACAGCTTGACACAAAAACTAGACTAAAACTAAATTTAAAACAGGTCGCCAAAAACAACACTACTTGCCAATATTCTATTTAAAGGTCCAGTTTGCTTACAAAATTTGCAGTACCAACCTGATCCACACAATCCCTCATTCGAAGAAGTGGAAACGTGTCAGGTTTAGTAATAGCGTTTAACTTACGGTAATCAGTACAAAATCTGTAAGTAGAATCTGGCTTCTTCACTTCACAAGCCCAACTGGAGCAAGAAGGAACAGCTATCTCATTCGCCATCATATACTGAACTTCAGACTCCAACACTTTCCGCTTGCTGATAGGAAAACGCTGACGAATGGGACACATCCACATCATGCTGGATCAGATGCGTACGAGTTGGCACATCTGCAAACAACCTAGAAAAATCAAGCACCAAATTTGTCAATTCTGTCCTCTATACATTAGATAGATGCAAAAACAAAGCATCTAGAATTTGAAGAGTTTCGGAATTCTTTAATCAGGGATTAATTCTTCAGGGACAATCACATCCTCTCCTCCCTCTACAGAAAAAGGTTGAACATTATCAAGAGAGGCACTAGAAACAATGACAACTGGATTAACTGGTTGAGTTTCAGAATTACGAGAATGATAAGGCTTAAGTAAATTTACATGAAAACACTGCTTAGCTTTTCGTCGATCTGGAGTTGCAATCTGAATAGACGGTTTGGCTTGATTGACAGTGTTTTCATGATTTATATACCATCGACCGGACCCCCGTCCCCCCGTCCCCCCGTGTCAACGGTGTATCTGCTTGTTGTACTTCTAGCCGCAAGTAATAACCATGATAACCCTTCCTCCCTGTCACGGGTCAACTCCACACAGTAAGCGCGTAACAATGCTTGTGGTGAAACCGTTCAAGCGCACCATGGCTTTAAGCGTGATATGTGACCAGTCACGGAAAGTAGGGACACAAGTCGGTTTTGGGGCATTTTGAGTTATTCACAGATTCTGAAAGTGCAGTCTCCAAGCTTTCCAACGATGTGTGACACATGGAAATCTGATAATATTTGGAGAAGTTGTGGCCATTTGAAGGTAGGCAATCAAGAAAGCTCAAGAGGGAGAAAAACCCCTTTAAAGTTTGTGCAGTTCTCACCTGTTCTCACCTGCTGGGAGTGACAATAGGGCTCATTTACATCTCATTTAGATAAGCCATACCCCCTGTAAAGCTGCATGGACCGCATACTACTTAATTATAGTTGAAAAATTAAGGATCTTTGGTCTTATGTATATGTCACTGGTGATTCATTGTGTCACTGGTGTTACTGTTTTTTGTCTGTCACATTAAATAAAATGTCATATGTGACATGATAATAATTTTATATTAATTGAATTCTGCTACACTCAAGAATTAAGATGTAAAGGATTGTATCATTACTTGTTTATTATTGTTTTTCAAATATTTTTATTGTTATAGCAAATGCATGGTTGCGCAATTGAATTAACATCATTCAATCACACTTTTAACAAACCTGATTAAAATAAATAACACACAATCTCCTTATTTTTTGCATTATCATTATTATTCTGTAACTCTGACTGCATGTGCTGAAAAAAAATGAGAAATAATTTCATAAAAATGTTTAAAAATGCCAGAGAAGTAAGGTAACACCAGTGACAAAAAGAGGGGACATGCAGTATTTAAATAAATGTACAAAAAAAATTAAAAATCATTAAGCTGTCATTTATGTGTATTCATAAAGTCCAAGTGTAATATAATAATGTGGTCTAAGTTTAAATGTTAAAAAAAGAAATACATTTTAAGACATTTTGTCATACCAAAAGTGGACGTTTCTGTAGAATGACCCACTAACAGAGGCCAGAGATCGCTAACTATGGCTATTCAAAACACTTTTCAAGACAATAAATACACGATTGAGGCGATGAATGCATGTATTGACTGAATTTGCGTCTGAATAGCGCTGGCTCCGTGGGCGTGGCCGCATTAGCGGATAATGAGCTGAATCACGGACTTCTGACATGGCTCTCTTTTCATACAGATTACATAAACACAGAAGGTTTGTTTTCGATTTGACTTACACATTTTAAAACTTGACATTTCAACGTTTTTTCAGACATAAGTATAATTTTTTTATGATTAGTATTCACTAAGTTACAGTTCATTTTCTGAGAACTATCAGATTGGACTTCGTTCAGAGGGAGATGAGAGATCACGCATCATGTTAGTTTTCTTTATTTTTCAAAAAGCACAACATTTTGTTTTTACTCTGAGTGTACACAAATAAAAGAAGACATTCTATAGTTTCAATTGATATATATTACTTATGTCTCTATGACAAAATATGATGGAGTATTTTAAGTCTGTTTTGCTGCAATGTGAAAAAAAACCTGCAAAACGCGCCGGCGCGTTACCCGACTCCAGAGAGGTAATGTCTTATTATGCCGCTTTCATCGTCGCTCAGATCGTCTTCAGAATCAGTGAGCGCTTGTTCATAAGCATCCGGCTTGTCGAAGAAGTACTTCAAACATTTTCGGTGTAACGGCCACGGTTCTTCATTGAATTTTGATATCAGCTAGAGCCGGCCAGAGCGCTGCATAATAAGTAGCCACGCTTCCCAGTATGGAAATACACACAGACAATGACACGCCCCTACTGCGTGCTAGAATCTCCGAAAAACAAGCCGATTTCGACCTCAAAATGTACGCTTTTAAATATACCAATACTGCTATCTCAAACACGGAAAGGCTTCTTCATGATCTCAACTAACAGATTCTGCAAAAAAACGAAAATCACCAATTTTGAAAAAAAATGCTTCTTTCTCATTTTGCTCGAGAGTTGTGCTGCCGACTTGTGTCCCTGGATTCCGTGACGGGTCACATATGCACTTGATAGATTATGTTTCACCATAAGCACTCTCAAAATCTCAGCAAACATGCGTGAAGTGAAATTAGTCCCTTTGTCACTCTCAATAATCTTGGGTATCCCAAAAATAGAGATGAATTGGGTTAGAGCTTTCACAACTGCTTTAGTGGTAATTTTCCTGATAGGATAGGATAAGCTGCCCGAGTTGCCTGACACATCACAGTCAGCAAATATACATTACCTGATTTAGAAGTAGGTAACGGACCTACACAATCAATTATTAGATGTTCAAAAGGCTTACTTGTAACAGCTATAGGACATAGGGGCACTGGTTTCAACGATTGATTCAGTTTGCCTGTTAACTGACATGTATGGCATGTTTTAATAATGGCCGAGATATCCTTCTTCAAGCATGGCCAACAGAATTGTCACAAAACTTACTCATAAGTTTTATTTACTCCTAAGTGACCTGCAACTTTCATTACCATCTCACGGAATTGTTTTGGTACCACAACTTGAATTACAGCTTCTCCAATCAAACCTTTCTTACAGGGAACATATTTCCTCAAGAGTAGCTCATCTTGGACAAAATATCCACTAACAGCACTTCTTACCACCTGTGATGGAATAACATCTTCAAATAATTGCTGTAACCCAGGATCATTCTGTCGTGCCATATTCAACTTCCTATTAGAAATAGGAGAAAGAGTAGACAAACCAGGCACAACATACTTTGACACTTTTCAAGATGCCTCAAGACGACTCTTTGAACGCGTTAACACACGCGATGTAAATACCTCAAGGAACTTTTGCTTTAACACATCAGATTTCTCAACTAATGGAGTGGGCAATACCACAGGTGGTGGTATTACCTCTCGCCATACCCTACCTCCAGCTAAATTATTCCTGAGTATTACCATGACACCATCCACTGGCAATGATGGACGGACTCCCAGAGTTACTTCTCCACATACCAACTCCGAAGTCAAGTTTACTCTGTGCAGAGGAACAGAAAGAGTGTTTAACCCAATCCCCTTGATCAAAACATCCCTACCTTCACTTGATACATCAGAAAAGGGCAAGACAGACTGAAGAATAAAGGATTCCGAAGATCCGGTATCTCTCAAGATCTTAACCTGGGCTTTCTCTTCAGACTTGGTCAAAGAAACAAAACCAAAATGGTTTTCAGTTTCAGATTTTGACTTGCACACTGCATTCTCCTCTTCCACAGAAGCACTACATTCAAGATCATTAACTTTTGTAGTCTCAGTCATTAATACAGGACTAACATTAGCATTTGACTTCTTCTGACTAGACTTTAACTTTGTGGCCAAAACTGGAGACTTATTTTTCCAATGTCCACTGTTGAAACAGTAATTGCATACTAAATCTCGGTCAAGTTTCCCATGACCATTTTTCTAAAATTCTGAAGAAAAAGTTGGTTCAAATTTCCTTGATGCAACTCTATTTTCAGTGAAGTTACCATAGTGACGCCCTGGTCGGTCATCTCTGTATGCAGTTTTATGTGTCAAAATGTAGTCATCTGCTAAAACTGCAGCTTCAACCACATCATGTGGCTTCTTTTCGTTTATATATGTAGCAATATAGTCAGGCACAATGTTCTTAAACTGTTCTAAAATAATATGGTCATGTAACTTCTCAAAGTTATCAACACTGGAAGCAATGCACCTACGGTCAAAGTGCGAAACAGGTTCTCTTACCACCTCAGAATGTGTTTGGCGGTCACCTTTCCTCCAGTTCCTAAAACACTGGCGGTATGCCTCAGGAACTAACTCATATACCTTTAGGATTTTCACTTTTACCTTATTATAATCTCTCCGGTCCATCATCGGAAGCGCTGCATATGCCTCCTGTGCTTTGCCTGTAATCAGTTTGGAGCATAACAATACGGACAGCATTTGGCCAATTCCCTTTTTCAGCAATGGTCTCGAACAAAAAGAAAAACACATCAAGGTCATGTTCGTTAAATTTAGGGAGCAATCTTAAGTTACTGGCCAAGTCGAAACCACCAGACAACCCAGGTGAAAAAAAAAAAAAATTAAAGTGCTCTATTTTTGTGCACTAATTTTGTACTTAATATACTAAAAATTCTTGTTTATTACTTCTTAAGATAATCTTAAGAACATCTAAGTATACTCAACTGTGCTGTTTTGAGACACCATGAAATATGAACTAAAATGTGCTTTTAATATACTATCTCTGTATTTAAAAATATATTTAGATTTTTTAAATACAGAGATCTGTTCAATCAACCAATTTCTCACAATAGAACAAGGTTCATTTTTCTTAATTCATTTATCTACATCAATTTTAAAATGCACTACAAGTTCCCACAACTGTTGCTTCACGACAGTTTTGCCAGATAATAATTATCGTATTTGTACAATAATTTTGACCTCTGTACGATCAATAATGAAAAAAATCCCATAATGTACGATAATTTCAGTATTTTGTGACACTTCAAATAATGGTCGTTATAATCGGTTCATTGATCTAGCTGTGTGGATCCTCTATGTCATGATTGTAAGAAGAACGTGAATATTGTTAGGCATGTCTTCCATCTCATCTCATGTTACGTCTTCTCGGCCAATCATCATGGAGACTCTCTCTCACAAGCTCAAGTTAACATTCCTGCCGCGGCGCTTAGGTCAGTTGTTTCCCACTAAGGTACGCCTAATTATTTATGTATTGTAGTAATTTGCAGTTCATGTCAAAAAGTTGTTGGTCTATAGATAAATAGCTGTATTCTGTATGTTTGTCTAGTCAAGTCACTTGACTACAGCGCGTATTTTTACAGCGCTTTTTACAATGCAGATTGTGTCAAAGTATAGCTTTACAGAGATAGAGGGAACATTGGCTGTACAGCAGCTAAAATAGTGTGATTGTCCAGCTTAAGTTAGTTCAGTATTAATTCTTTCCGTTGTAAAAATCATTAGTTATTCATTTAGTTCATTTACCTATACTAAAAAGTCGTGTATGATAATTTTCTTCCAAATACGATAATTTTGAGCTTCTGGTACGATAATTGGAGATTTCCAATCTGGCAACAGTGCTTCACGAACAAATTCAACATGTCCTCTGATGGAGCTTTAACAAATTCTTCAACAGATGCCATATTTAAATCTTAAGCTTGTTGGTGTCTCATCCATCAGCCAATCACAGCGCACTCCCTCACCGGAGTTCTAACCACACCCGTGATCCCCATCATCACGCCATCACACCAGATACTTTAGCACAGCACTCACCTCAGTTCAATGTCCAGTCTCGTTTGATACAAGGACTTCTGCTCCAATGCTCCTGCATATTGAGAATACTTACCTACTCCACTCCAGCGTTGTTCCAAGTCCTCGTGCCAAGTGCCTGCGTGAGTGTTTCCCTGTGTGTTCACTCCATCTCTGCACTGTCTATCATCCACGAGTCATCCACCTGCAAGAAAAGGACCGTATTACCATTACAATTATCTATATCAACGTTACTACCTGATCATCGGTCTCTCTCAAGCTGTTTGTCAATAAACTCATTCACCTTTGAATACCTGTTGTCTCCTACTCTTCTGTCCGTGACAGTTGGCTACTCTCTCAATTTAAATGCAAGTGCATTTAAATACAACAGCCACAGGCAAAACATCTATCACCCTTTCCCCTTCTACACTGCCTATCCACACACTAAACTATTTTATGCCTAATCTTCGTGCAGCTTTCATGAGTAAAGTGACATTAAACACCAGCATACCGACAAACTGAGCAAAACAGCCCAATCCGTTACCAAGGCGGTGTGCTTCACCCAAAACCCTACACAAAAAAACAAAACAAAAAGGCAAAACAACAAACCAACACAAAGCGCTTGTACCTAATGGGGAAAATGAACAATTTCATCTATAACTTGCACTAAAAATGCACTTACCTTCAATAACGACTACCTTCAAACTCGTCAAGGACATTTTAAATATAAACTCAAGTGTTCAAGTTATGTGCATATCCAAAATAATGCGAATAAACAATGATTTACTTGTTCCTTTCACATTTACATCCAACAGAGCACCGACCAAATAAAAAACCAAATGAGCTAAACTATATCATATTCTCTGCTTGATCGGATCACGGTGATCGCATATTAATGCCAAGAGTAAACGCAGCCACAGTGACTCACTGAGACGTCACAGCAGCTATTGGCATTTTAATCCGGCTACATATCAGGATACATTGTAAAAGTCGAGCCCTGGATAATGATGAATATTAACATAGTTAATAAAGAACTAATCTGGATTTACCTCAGAATGTGGTTTGCTTACTCTCTCAAGACAAAGCTAACAGTACAGTATTGTACTGTGAAGCAGTTTTTCCTTCATGGTGGAGCTCCACTTAGTATTCTTCAGTGATTTTTTCTGTATTTATGAGAAATAATTTCCGTATTTTTCAACCTGGAAGCGACGTGAGCTGTATTAACCCGACTGTGTGACGAAACTGGCAAACGGCAGATTGTGCGTTTTCTCATACATTTATTGCATGTCATGCACGAGCTCGCGGCTCCATCTTGTGGAAGGCGTAAAGGCTAAGTATGTCTTTAGACGTAAAATATGCCTAAATATGTCTTTATGCGTACAGACTTTATACAGGTGCTGGTCATATAATTAGAATATCATCAAAAAGTTCATTTTTTTATTGTAAATTATTTTTAAAATGAAACTTTCATATATTCTAGATTCCCTACATGTAAAGTAAAACATTTCAAAAGTTTTTTTTTTTTTTAATTTTGATGATTAGAGCGTACAGCTCATGAAAGTCCAAAATCCAGTATCTCAAAATATTAGAATATTTCCTAAGATTCAATCAAAAAATGGATTTTCAAAACAGAAAAGTTCAAGTTCTTTAAAGTATGTTCATTTGTGCACTCAATACTTGGTCGGCAGCACATATTACAGCAAATGACTTGCTCCTAGCACAAATTACAGCATCAGTGAAGTGTGGCATGGAAGTGATCAGCCTTGTGGCACTGCTGAGGCACTATTGAGCCTTCAAATCATCTGTATATTGTTGGATCGACTGTTTCTCATCTTTCTCTTGAAAATATCCCATAGATTCAGGGGTCAGGCATGTTGGCTGGCCAATAAAGCACAGTAATATCATGGTCAGCAAACCACTTGGAAGTGGTTTTTGCACTGTGGGCAGGTGCTAAAGTCCTGCTGGAAAAGGAAATCAGCATCTCCATAAAGCTTGTCAGCAGATGGAAGCATAAAGTGCTCCAAAATCTCCTGGAAGATGGCTGCATTGACTTTGCACTTAATAAAACACAATGGACCAACACCAGCAGATGTCATGGCCCCCCAAATCATTACTAACTTCAGAAACTTCACACTAGACTTCAAGCAGCTTGGATTCTGTGCCTCTCCAGTCTTCCTTCAGACTCTGGAACCATGATTTCAACATGAAATGCAAAATTTACTTTTATCTGAAAAGAGGACTTTCGACCACTGTTCACTGTCCAGTTCTTTTTCTCCTTAGCCCAGGTAAGATGCGTCTGACGTTGTTTCTGTTTCAGAAGTGGCTTGGTAGTCCTTTTCCTGAAGATGTCCGAGTGTGGTGACTCTTGATGCGCTGACTCTGGCTTCATTCGACTCATTGTGAAGCTCTCCCAAGTGTTTGAATCGGCTTTACTTGACAGTATTCTCAAGCTTGTGGTCATCCCTGTTGCTTGTGCACCTTTGCCTACCCAATTTCTTCCTTCCAGTCAACTTTGCATTTAATATGCTTTGATACATCACTCTGTAAACAAATTTTAAAAAATAAACTTTTGAAATGTTTTACTTTACATGTAGGGAATCTAGCATATATGAAAGTTTCATTTTTTAAAATAATTTACAATAAAAAAATGAACTTTTTCCACGATATTCTAATTATATGACCAGCACCTGTATACGTAGATGTGTAATTGCGTCTAAACACGTTATTTCGTGTACAGAAGTTAATATTTTGGCCAATGGCAAGGCTGGAGACTTGAAATTTTGCATAAAATTAATTAAACATATAATAGTGATGTAAATATCTACTCAAGGACATGTCATTAATGAATAATGCATATAAATGTGATGCGCCATCATACGTACCATGTACGTGGCCGCATGTCAGCACTATCTATGGTCACATGATAATGACGTTGTGTTACGAATGAAGGAGGAGTAGGTATTTAAAAATACAGGCGGCAGAGGAGCCATTGCGTTGAGAAATTTTGTGAACAACTGTAATTTATATAGCACAATACAGGTTGTTTCAAAGCAGCTTTACAGTGATATCAGGAAAAAAAGAAAAGAAAATATCATATTGTCATTGTTCAGCTGTCAGTTCAGTGCTGAATCAGTTAGCCTATTATTAATTATAATAGTTCATATTTCATCTATAAAAGTAAGTTGGAAGAACCAACATACTTTTATAGATTAAATATGAACTATATTATAGTGATGTCAGCTTACAGTCAGATCAATACAGTTGTTGAATATATAGAGCTTTCAGACCCAAATTTACTTCTGTTTTTTTTTTTTTTGTTTTTTTTTAAATAGATTACAGACAATGCTGGTTAGACTCGAATGCACTGTGCCTTTCATGTATTTCACATTCAGTTTTCGCTAATCCTCACAAAGTCGTGCTTTTTCTAAAAACTCTATTCATGTAGCCTAACATTAAAGGAGTGGTTCATTGCGATTTCACTTTTTTAACTTTAGTTAGTGTGTAATGTTGCTGCTTGAGCATAAACAGTATCTGCAAAGTTACAGCGCTGAAAGTTCAATGCAAACGGAGATATTGTCTTTTAAAGTTATGGCAGTTTAATGCCTACAAAAACGATCGGTTTGGACTACAACGAGCTTCTTCCCGGGTTGGTGACATCATAAAGCCTGCAAAACATGCCCCAGGGAACACGCAACAAAGTGGGCGAGGCCATGTGGCACAGGAAGAGGGAGAGTTGTGTACACCGGACGCGAGCGGCGCGACGCGACACGACGCATCAAAAGATAATAGAACCCATTATAATCAGTGATATTTTCTACATTGGATGTGGTGCTGAAGAAGCTTTCAGAATCTAGTTTAATGCTGGATTTGCACAAAGGCTTTTACTGAAAGATGAAGCAGTTCCCACTTTAAAAGCAGAAGCTGCTGTTTATCGCCCCCAAACTGTAAGTATGTTTTATTATTTGTACATGTCTTTTAAGGCCAATTCACACCGCACCGACAACAGCCAACAAACGCCAACAAACTCGTCTGCTGGAGTTTGTTGGATCGGTGTGAAACCCCTGTTGGCGTCTGTTGGCGTCTGTTGCCGTTTGTTGGCGTTGGTCGGAGTGGGTTTTCACCCAACTGAACATGTTTAATCGGCGTTTGTCGGGTCGTGGAATGTCTGCGCGGTGTGAACAGTTTTCCAACAAACGGCAACAAACTCTGACATTATCTGACCTGACTACGAACCGTTGCCATGACGATGAGGCAAGTCTCCTGCAAAGACAGATGTTTGATCGCACCGCGCCTCACACACAACAAAGTACTGGCACAAAGCTACCTGAAAAATGATGCCCAAGTGTACCTGGACAAGAGCTGTTTTAAATGCAAAGGGTGGTCACACAAAATATTGTTTTGATTTAGTTAATATAAGTCAATTGATAAATAAAATCTATTTATAACAGTATTTTTTAAAAACATCCTCACTTTACAGCATTTTTACACAAGTGCCTAAAACTCTTCACAGTACTGTATCTTTGCAGGCAGGTTTCTTCAAGCATCTTAGAGACACGGCCACAGTTCTCCTGGATTTAGTTTGTCTCAGTGTCATCTGTTTCTTCATGTAATCACAGATGGACTCAATGATGGTGAGATCAGATCACTGTGTGGAGCACTGGCTGATGTCAGACTCCTTGTGTATTCAAAAATCTTACAGGATTATTACAATTAATGGCAAAATGAATGTTTAGAAATGTGAACGGATATTTCCTATTGACACACTACAGCAAAAGATATAAATAACTGGCTTAAAACCTTTTTTGGGGGGTGAAAATACTGACGTGTCTAAGACTTCTGCACAGTACTGTACATGAACAAATATCAAAATAAACTACAGAACATGAGTGTTCATCATCATCACGCGCCTGCCGCGCTTCTGTGAACGAAAAAAAAAGGATTAAATTATATAGACCTAAAAGAAATAAATAGCCTATGTCTATGCGCGAAATTTATTTCACTTAAATAATTAACATATTAACAAAATGAAAGGGAAAAAATGCGACAATAGACTAGGCTACTATATGAGTTTCGGTTCATTTTTGAGAAGTTCACAGAAAGGAAACCGAGAGGGCAGAAAATTCTTTGTTTATTTTACAAGCAAAGTTTTGTTTTTATTGTGAGTGTACAAAAATAATAGGCCTATTTAACCCTTCACAGATTCGAATGGTGTTACACATATGTGACCATAAATGTCTGAGTATTTTAAATTGTTTCTTCTTTTATAAGAAAATTCAAGTGAACGCGCTGGCGCCTCACGCACACACAACATCAGTTTTAGTAACTTGACATCGCAGCCTGTTAATTGTCAAAATAACATACATTCAACCAAATATATAAAATGTTACAATGCTCATTTTAAGTAGTCTGTGTACAATAAAAGTGTTTAAATAATAAATATAATTTAGCCTCCAAATCATGAATATGGAAACATTTGGATTTGTGCCAAATTAGAGAGGTATAACGCCGGTTTCTGTTTCAGTTTAGCTTTAAATGAATTTGTTTTGGCTTAACGTTTATATATTATTTTTTTCATAACTAAAATAGCTATGTAGTGGTGCCCCCTGCCTGCCTACAGCTTTCTAGCACAGCTTTCTACCTTGATTAGCTTGTTTAGGTGTGTTTGATTAGGGACTGTGGCTCTCCAGGACCGAGGTTAGCCACCCCTGATATAGGCCATAGTAACATATTAATTATATAGTTATTATATATTATATAATTATTATGATTAATTATAATTTAGTCATTTTATATATTCTAAACATCTGCAGGGTTTGCAGTGCTAGTCGGTGTGACTTTTATTTTGACTTTCAATGTGACTTTTTATACCGTAAATCTTGTGTTTACGCGTCTACACGCAATTATGCGTCCACATGTTATAATGTCTGTACACAAAACGTCTAAAGACATATTTAGCTTTAAGGCCTCCCATACCATCTAGCGGCTGTAAGCGGTATATTATAGTGTCTCAACATCAAGTCCCAAGCTTGTGATTTGTGAGCTGAATGACTGTAAGTTTTTCCTTTTTACCCGATCTTGTACTGTAGTCTCCATTTTTTTTCTTGACCTTTGTGACATCGCTCCCTGATTTCCATTGTCTGGGCAGCGTATGACTGTACCCTGTACTGTATTTATTAGCAACGCACATCATACACTGAAATGTGTTCTAAAATCAACTCAAAATATCAAACATGTTTGAAATCCTCCGACTGGATGAAATCAAAGTCTGAAGCTAAAGAATCAGAGTCTGTGACCAGTCAATATACTACATGATTTTCCATGAAATCTGTCGGCTCAAATCTGCAGACTGGCTCTGACTTTTGGCAACTAGAGTCAACTTGTTCAGACTGTAAACAGGAGAAAAATTGGGAGAAAAATCGTGTAGTGTATTCCAGCCTTAAGTGTGTCCAAGGCATTAGATTAAATGTCAGTTTAAATGAGTCTAATGGGATTCTGTCAGTTTAGATTTGGATTTTTGTCAGCTGGAGTTTGATCAGTTTTGTCTCATTTGAACTTTCTGTCAGTGACAGTCTGTGGGATTTTACAGAGTTTTGATCGTCATTTTTAGGAAAACCGTAAGTCTGATCAGTTATAAAAGATAAAGTAACCCGAGTCAGAACAGTCTGAGGGTTTGGTGGTTGATTCAGAGGAGTTACAATCAGAAAATTTAATCTCAGAATCAAAGTAATAATAATTATAATTTCTCAAGCCAACGTAATTAGTTAGTCAAACACAACAGACAGTGAGAATAAACTATTTTAAACCAATAAAGACTATAAGAGTCAATAAAATGAAGATGATCAGATGCTGCTGAAGATCAGACACACACTTACAGTTTTTCATCTACAGCATAAATCTCATCAGATCTCATTGATTTATTGTGATTTTAACTGACGGACACAAATGTCTGAATCACACATTTAATGTTTGTAGTTGATGATAAAATGAGTGTGAAACTAATAACAGCACTGACAGTGATCAGAGGAAAGTGTGTTTGATCAACAGTGTCATAATTCATAATAATCTGTGTTGGTTCACTCTTGATCATTATATGAACATCAGAATAAAAGCATCTGTTGATTGTGTCTCATCAGCTCCTGTGATTCTGGATCCAAACACGGCTCATCCACGTCTCGTCCTGTCTGATGATCTGACCAGTGTGAGATGGAGCTCATATCAACCTCTTCCTGATAATCCAGAGAGATTTGACGAGTGTGTCTGTGTTCTGGGTTCAGAGGGAATTAACTCAGGAACACACTGCTGGGATGTGGAGCTTAAAGAGAGTTCAGACTGGTGTCTTGGAGTAGCTACAGCATCAAACCAGAGGAAGGGACGTGATTTCTTTAGCAGTGATGTCTGGAGAGTATATTCTCTACAGTTTAAACAGAAGATTGATCGAGTGAGAGTGAATCTGGACTATGACAGAGGAACGGTGTCATTCTCTGATCCTGTAACTAACACACATCTACACACACTTCAAAACCACCTTCACTGACACAGTCTTTCCCTTCTTCAATTTTTCTGGCTCTCTGAGGATCTTACCGGTCAATAGTCAGTAATCGTCACTCCTGTAGGTCTGGATCTTCTGCTTTCATCATAAATAAATAAATCATGTAATGCTTTTGTAGAAATTATAGTATAATACTCTAAAGCACAAATATGTTAATATAAAAAAAAACTTGTGTTCAATTTTTATACATTAATGGGTGTTTAGGGGTAATTTATGTTGTGTTAATTTGAACTCATTTATTGTGAGTTTTACATAGTTTTACAAATCCTAAACAAAACATTAGCGTTTGACAAAATTAATGTAAAGTCATTGATTGTTTATCTTATTGTCAAAAAAACAAAACAATAAAATTATGATAAAATATCAGCCATTAAATTCATAATTTATAATAAATACGATCTTAAGCAGTCAGAAAGGAAATGTCCAGCTCAGGACTAAGCAGTTCTCTTCACAATCTCATTAGGGATCATGACACATGACCTTCAAAATCATTTCACTGTTACTAAACTCTGTTGGATTGATGAACACTGGAGGCCAAAAGTTTGAATATTAAAGTTTCTTAATGTTTGTGAAAGAAGTCTCTGATGCTCAAGAAACATTTCTCATTATTATTAAAGACAACCTGTGGTGAAAATCAAGTTTTTAATGTTGTTTATATGTCTATGTAGTGTTTTTAATATGCTTTAAGACAAACCATGTGCAAATTCATAAGTCAACACCATTGCTGAGTATTTTATGTTTGAAACTGCAGTAAACCAAAAACCTGCGGTTTGAAATCGGTGGTGTTTGTGACGTCACAGACTACCTTGTAACCAATCACAACAACATGCCGGCAGGCTTTAGCATATCATTAACTACGACTGCTCTGAAGCAGGAAAGTCTCGAGAGAAGCAGGTTATCCCGGTATATTTTCTGTTGATGTGAAAAATTGTGTAGATTTATTAATATAGTGAGTCTATTATGATGTTATGATGAACTATAAGCCTTTCTCCACTGATGTTCAAAGCGTTTGTAAAGATACTGATTGTTAGAAGGCAGCTGTCTGACTCTGAGATGAAGAACAGGAACGGTGTGTGTAACATTAGCAACACATTATTAGCTGTTTGATAACATAGTCAAGCAAAAGGCTAATTATATTAATTAATATTAATTAATGACAGAACCGTCGCAAGGGCTGTGCCAAGTGTACGAGCGCATAGGGGCTCGCGCCAAAGTAAAGTGACAGCTAAATTGAAGTAAAGCCAATATAGTTCATGTTTTTGTCCTTCGAAATATTTTAATACTATAAAACATAGCTAAACAATATTGCTCTGAGCGTGTGACTGTGATTCGTGTTCATATTCAGTCAGTGTGAATCACACGTCAAGTTCAGAGAGAGATATTCAGTCCATTATAAATTCTGATTTTGGCCTCTGGAATGGAGCAAACCATAGATATCATCCGACCTGATGAGTTCAAGTAAATACGCTGGAAATCCGTGCTCATTTAAAGATGTTCATTTAATTCATGTACGGAGAAGTCACGGGCGCCTGCAGGATTTCTTTTTTTTTTTTTTATACTCTTTATTTGGCATTTTTCTTAATTACAACACAACATACAAGGACAAAGAACAAGGGGCACTATAAATTATATAACAGCGAAATAAAATATTAAAATAAAGTATTAAAATTGTTCCGCTTCTTTATATGCAAACCATTTTGACCAGCGCTTATTATATATATGTCCTTTGATACGTAGAAAGTATGTCATCTTCTCCATTGAGTGTATCTCCTCCACTATTTCTTTCCACTGTTCAGTCCGAGGTGGGTCAATCTTTTAACCAAGACCGAGTGATAGCTTTTTTACATGCAATCATTAGAATTTTAAAAAGATAAGTGTCTTCTTTTTTGACCACCTCACCAGGTAGAAGACCTAACAAGAAAATCTTAGGGTCTTTAGGGATGACATAACCCATTATCCTTCCAGTAATTAAAAGGATACTGTCCCAGAATTGTTCTAACTTTGGGCACATCCAAAATATATGAGAGTGATTGGTGTTCCGATGTCCACACTGTCGCCAGCATTGCTGTTGTTCACCCCTTTGTTTATTAATAATATGAGGTGTAATGAAAAATCTAACCAAACTCTTCCACCCAAATTCCCTCCATCTTTTAGAACTAGTAGATGTCTGTTGTGTCACACACATCGAAAGCCAATCACCCTCTGACACTTCCATACACAGTTCCTTTTCCCATTTCGACTTGATATACAATGTATTATTTCCATTTTGTTTCTGCAGTGCTTTATACAATTTAGAGACAGTTTTACTTGGCAAGAGCTCATAAGCATCACTAAAAACTTTAACAATGTCATTGCCCTCAGGAGAGATACCTTTTCTTATTTCACTGTTGTAGAAATGTCTCACTTGAAAATATTTGAAAAGATCTCTGTTCTCTAGTTTGTATTGATTCTTGAGTTGTTCAAATTTTTTGAATGTGTTGCCGTCTAAAAAATGACAGTGCCATGAGGCCTCGATCTTTCCAGCTCAAGAATGAAGAGTCTATTTCACCTAGTCGAAAACTCGGGTTGCAGGAGGGCCAGATCAAAAGTTTAATATCATTAGTCAATTTGTACTTATTTACAATCTCTTTCCAAATTAATAGTGTATCTTCAACTATACGATTCCCATCTTTATTTGAGATAACTTTACCTCCTAAACGGGTTTGAGGTTGGCTCTGTCCCTGGGATAGTTCAATCAGTCTCCATCGAGCCTCGGTTTCTGGGGAACACCAATAAACCATATATCTCATTTGAGATGCGTAATAATAATCCTTCAGATTTGGAAGGGCTAAACCGCCATGATCTTTATCGATCTGAAGCGTCCAAAATTTTATCCTTAGTCTTGCCCCTGACCAAATAAATCGTGATATTAGCCGGTCCCAAGCGTTAAAAAATTCGAGTCAGCAATCCTGATGGGCAATGGCATGAAAAGATACAGAAATCTGGGAAGCAGATTCATTTTCACTATTTCCATTCTAGCATTGAAGTCTAATATCAGCATTGCCCAGCACTTCATATCTTTCTGTATAGAATCAATAAGTTTCTCAAAATTCAAACTGAACAAATCGTCTAGATCTTGGGAGATAAATACACCTAGATACTTTAACTTTTTAGCTTCCCATTTCAGTTTATAATTGTGTCGTATGGATTTATTGGGGGAGTAATTAATGGTCAGAACTTGTGTTTTAGTAATGTTTAAGTGATAGCCAGACAACTGCCCAAACTCTGTCAGAGATCTCATAAGTTTAGGGAGGCTTACATCTGGATTTTGGAGGTAGGTGATAATATCATCCGCAAAAAGTCCAATTATATGCTCAGTATTTCCAATAGTAATGCCCCTAAGCTCTTCATTTTGCCTAATAGCTTGTGCCAAGGGCTCAATGTATAATGCGAAGAGCGCTGGACTTAGGCAACAGCCTTGTCGAGTACCTCTAAACAGTTGAACGCTATCAGTTAGGTGTCCATTAATTTTAATCCTGGCTCTCGGACTATCATACAGTGACTGAATACACCTAATAAATTGATTGTTAAAGCCGAGACGCTCGAGTACCTTGTATAAAAAGGGCCAGCTGACCCGGTCAAAGGCTTTCTCCGCGTCGAGGCTGACTAAAGCAAAACTTAGTTGTTGTTTCTTGCCTTGGTCTATGACATGCAATGTTCGTCTTATGCTGTCATGAGTTTGACGGCCTTTAATGAATCCTGTTTGATCCTCATGGATCAAGTCTATAAGATAATTCTCCATTCTTTTAGAGATTATAGAGGTAAAGAGTTTGTAATCAACATTCAGTATTGAGATCGGGCGATATGACTCACAATATTCCATATTTTTTCCCTCCTTAGGGAGGACAGATATTACAGCCTCTCTCCATGATGGCGGTATCTCTGCTCTACTCAGAGTCCAATTAAAAGACTCCAGCAGAACGGGCGCAAGCTCCTCCTTGAAAATCTTATACCACTCATTTGGAAACCCATCGCTACCTGGGCATTTGTTAGTTTTCAGCTTTCCAATAGCTGCGTCCAATTCTTTTCGATTGATAGGGGCAGTTAAAGCTTTATTTTGTATTAATCCTAGGGAAGGCAGGTCTAATTCTGCCAAATACTGTGTAATAACACTTTCATTCGCTGGTTTTGAGGAAGTGTATAGTGTTTGATAGTAGTTTTCAAAGATTTTATGAATTTGATTAATATCGTAAGTTACACTATCAGTTAAAGGGTCTCTAATTTTGGTAATCGAGTGATTCAGTTGTTGCTTTCGAAGGCGCCTTGCTAGAATTCTTGTGGCTTTTGGACCAGATTCGTAAAAAGTCTGTTTTGAAAATCGTAAATTTTTCTCTATCTCCTCGTGTATCATATTATTTATATTATTTTTAATAGCTGTTATTTGTCCAGTCAATTCTTGATCATTAGTACTTTCTTGTTGTTTTAGTTCTAAACTCCTAAGCATCTTTTCCAACTCATCATATTTTAATCGTTTTATCTTTTTCAAATAGGCAGTTCTTGAGATAAGTCTGCCTCTCATTACTGCTTTAACTGTATCCCAAACCAGAGCAGGATTTACTTGATCATTGTTATTATCCTCTACACATTCTGCTATTTCCTTCTTAATGTCATTCATTGTGGTTTCCCTGTTGAGAATGCTTATGTTCAAGTGCCATAGAGTTGTTTTTGGTTGATTAGATAAATGAATAGACAGATAAACCACATTGTGGTCAGATATATCAGATGTTCCAATTTTGCATTCCTTCATCCTAAACCTGTCAGTTGTGTTCATCAAAAAGAAGTCAATCCTGGAGTGGACTTTATGTGTGAGAGAATAATGGATAAAATCTCTCTCTTTCATGTGGAAATCCCTCCAGACATCATACATACCCATCTCTCTAATTAAAATATTAAGATCTTTTGACCTGCCAGTTTTTTGTTTTTTGAAGCTAGTTGTATCCATAGAATAATTTAGGATTATATTCCAATCACCAGCACAAACTAAAATCCCCTCACTTACTGAAATTATTGTATCAAAAAGCATTTTTAAAAATTTCCTGTCACTTTCCGGTGGGACGTAAATGTTAGCAAACGTAACCACAACATTATCAATTCTCCCTTTTATAATAATAAATCTACCTTCTTTATCAGCCTTTTCAGAAATTAATTCAAAGTTTAAAGAGTTAGAAATGAGAGTAGCCACCCCCCTTTTCCTACTATTTTTACACCAGCTATGAAATGTATTTGAATACCCTAATGTTTTAAATTTATCATGTTCTTGCTTGGACATATGCATCTCCTGTAAAAAAGCGACTTGTAACCCATCTTTTCTCAATTTAGCTAGAACCCTTTTTCTTTTCACTGGACTACTCAAGCCATTTACATTCAAAGAAGCAATTTTTAAATCACAAGACACTGTTATAATAACAAAATCCCTTACATGATATAGCGGCCCCTAAAAACACACATTGAACAATAACAAAAATGAACCTTAATGAACAGACTTCCAAACGAGAAAAGGATTCTTCCTCCTCCTCCTATGAAACCCCATTGGCAGGTCGAGGGTTAAGTCGCTCTGTAGACGAGAGGCCCCGAAAAAGACAGTAGATGTGTCTGTATGTAAAAACACGTCCATCCTATTAGTCCAACGTAAATGATAAAGTGTGACCTCTCCCACGTAGTAGATAATCAAGCCTTGGCCTGAAAAACATCGCGTTGTAGCTTGATGCCCTGCTCCTTTTTAATCGGATTGTTCCCTCTGGAATTCTTGCAACTTGGCCTTCGCTCTGAGCGCCACGACGGGCCCGCTGCTGCTCGCCGGTTGCCAGCCCAATAGCTCCCGAAGACAAGACTCCGCGCTGTTCCCTCCGTCGGCTATAACCGGCTCCTCCACTTGAAATCCGCGTCTCTTCAACTCCTTATAAGCTTCCCGAGCGCTGGAATATGTGCGCACGCCTGTCTCCCAATGAATCCTCATGTTAGTGAACGCCGTTTGGAAACGTATGCCTTTATCCTTGAGTATTTTTTGAATGGCGTTATATTCTCTGCGCCTCTTAACAATCTCGGGTGCATAATCATGGTCGAAGTGTATAAATGCGGTGCCCACCTGTATCCTGCCTTTTTTCCACACTTCCCTCAAGATCATTTCTTTCGTAGAAAACTCCAGAAAGTTTACAATTACCGCCCTCGGCGATGCATCAGGCGGGGGTTTATTTGCAAGAGCCCGATGTGCGCGTTGTATTTTAAAGTTAAAATCCTCCGGTAGTTGTAGCTGGCTCCGCAAAAGCTTCTCAATAAACTGTGTTACAGAATCCCCCTCTTGTCCTTCTGGCACCCCAAAGACACGCATGTTATTTCTTCTGGATCGTGATTCTAAATCAAGCACTTTGATCTGGAGTTTCCTCTGCTGTTCAAGACAGGTGCACAGCGCCTCAGTCGCCTCCTCTGCCCATCCCTCCACCTGGCTCACGCGGGCCTCCGCCTCGTCCATCCGCTGTGATAGGCCTTGTACGTCGGTTGCAATATTGTCCAGTTTACCGTTGATTTCTTGTCCCAGTTGGCCAATATCCTGTTTGAGCTTGGCATTGTCTCCTTTTAGATCTGATTTTAAGTCCTCTATTGCCTTAAGTACCCCAGCAGTGTCTGCGTTTATGTTTACCCCGGGGCTCCCCGTTCCCGCGCCAGCCGTGATGTTGCTAGCTTGGTCCGGTTGGGTGTTAGCTTTTGCAGCTGAGGCACTTTTATCCTGGGCTTTGGGCATTTTTATCGATCTTTTGTGGCCTAGTGTGCTTCTTCTCCCTCTCATATATTATTTTGTTAAAAATAACAAATAGAATAGCGAGTTCAAACGGGATTTTCATGGTTAAAGTGGGAGAGAGGTTTCAATGCGACCAACTACTCCATGAGCACACCCGGAAGTCCATCTTTTTTTTTAAATCTGAAAACTCCAAAAAGCAACGAAATTTTCAAACATTCATTTAGCGCATGTTCACAGAGGAAAACGGCTGCTTGTTCTCTCGATACTGTCTGTTTGACTGAGAAATCACTTCAGGGGATTCAGTGAGAGAGCAGTCCAAACGAAAATATGAAGCGAAGCAAGCTTTTCCACAACACAAACATCAAATTGCACAACACAACAAAATCCACAACACAAACAACAAATTGCTCATCACTATAGCAACAGTAGACTCTCCGAGCTGGCATGAGCGAGTGGAGGCGGGGCTAATTTGCATATTCATTGATCTGTGTATATTAAATGATGGAAGGGTGCAGCGTTACATTCAAGCTATTTTAAGGCATGAAGAATTTTTCACTTGAATTTAAAAAAAAAAAAATGTCATTTTGGTGATCAAAGATTTTTAAGGGATAAAATAATTTACTACAGGGGGACTTTAAATTCCTGTCGTCCAATGGGATTGTAGCCCCCGCAGTGCATTTCATGAACGCAAAGAAGTTGAGATTGTGCACGACATTATGGTTGTCTCACTTCTGACGCTGTGGACGGAGGATCTTCTTCAAAAACTGAAAGAAGCTGGAATACATGTCACTGAAGATGAAGCACAGAAATTCAGAGGTAAGTTTAGTTTTAAAGGGGCTCTATGTAATAATGACACCCAGTGTTCAAAATAGGTACTGCAGTCCAAATTCAAAATATTGTTTGGCTCACCCCCTCGTTCAAAGACGCAGGTTGCCAGCTTTTACAGAATATGGCTGCCAGCGCAATTGACAATGAGGAGACTTAAACACTGTAAGCTGATGAGTTGATTTATCTGTTTTGATATGCTGTTGTTCATAGAGATATTTAGATGGATTCAGAGGCTTTTTAGTAGAGATGCACCGATTGCAATTTTCTTGGCCATTTCCGATTTTTTTTTTTTTTTTTTTTAGTAGTGTGATCGGCCGATACCTATTTTTTGCCGATTCCAATTTTCTTTCTAAGAACTATAAATGACAACATATACAAACAAAAATCTACTTTTCTTCAATGCAGAGTTTTATTTTCATAAAAAAAACAAGTAAAAGTCAGTAATAAAATATAAACAGCTCAAATAAATGCAATAGAATAAAGAGAGCTATGAAACTAAGTTTTTCGGGTTAACTGGGTTTTTATTCAGGTAAGAAATACTACAGAAATTAAAGTAATCAAATGTAAAATAACACATTGTGTTATTTTGAATTGGTTACCTTAATTTCTGTAGTCTTTATTGTAAATAATTCTTACCATTAAAGTTATAAAATGTATTCAGTCAAGAGCAGAAAGTGATTTTCTTTGTCTTTTGTTCTTTGATTAACATGACAGACAGCAGCAGGAATATTGGACTGCTGTCCCTTTAAGAGTTCATGAACGGTGTTCAACGGACCCAATACTGTTACACAAAACATGAGTTCACTTTCTTGGCTATTTAACGATTCAAAACTGACTGTGTTTATCTGAATACTCGCCAAGATTGCCTGTGCCGCTGGTTTTGACATACTTTTGTATGTATTTGACAGTTTAAGCGCAGGAAGGCGCTTATTTTGGTACTTGTGACTTTGTTTGACTTCTGTCTCTGAAGACTGAGCGTGGCTTGTTCGCTTCACTTATATAGATCAGTAGTGCGCGCGCTTTTGGTGTGAGCGCGAGACCTGCGGGAATTACTAAAATTATGCGCAATACAAGCACTACTAACCGGAGCGAATGAGACGAGTGAGAGAGAGGAGGCGCCCGCGCGGGTGTGTGTCACTTCACCGTGACAGAGAAGAGAGCAGGAACGCGCAGCTGACGTTATTGCCTGATTCTCTGACCCAGTTTGTTTGCTGGTTTCCATGGTTGCAACTTGCAATACGCTGTGTTTTTCGCCAACTGGCAACCTGTGATGTCGAAATACTATTGGATGAACTGCAGCACGAGGTTTCGCACAGACCAAAACAAAGACAGACATTCCGACACGGAACACACATTTTCAAAGTAGAATATCTGGCTGTAGCATTGTTTTTCTGAGAAACAAGTAGGTGAACTTAGCATGTTTCTTAAATATCTAAAAACATATTGGGGTATTTTTATAATGTATTAAAGTAAAAATCTTACATAGAGCCCCTTTAAGTACTATGAAAATCCGAGTCATGTTCACTTGACATTGCGTCTGTAGCTAGGCCTATCTGACACGTGATGGAAACCTTTCTTCAAAAACCTTTCTTCTTGATTCGGCTGTGTGCAGCTCCAGATGTTAACTGGCTACCCTTGTCTAATGCCTTTTATATTGTTGGGAACATGGGCTGGCATTATGCAAATATTGGGTGCGTACACCCCGACTGTTACATAACAGTCGGTGTTATGTTGAGATTCGCCTGTTCTTCGGAGGTCGTTTAAACAAATGAGATTTATATAAGAAGGAGGAAACAATGGGGTTTGAGACTCACTGTATGTCATTTCCATGTACTGAACTCTTGTTATTTAACTATGCCAAGGTAAATTCAATTTTTGAATCTAGGGCACCTTTAATGCCTGATGCCGATATTTTAGAAATCAGGGTGGCCAAGAAGCACACACAAAGAATCTCAGTTAAACATTCAAAATGTGGAGTTTTTATATTTATAACATATGATGCAGTTAAGTAGGGCTGGAATGATGCATCAACGTAACCGATTATGTTAATTAGTCGATTTGCAAGAACTGAGTCAGTTTGTTGCACTGTTCATATTTAGCTGTTATTACAAAAAATATCTGGCCCGATCTAAAGTGAGGAAATTTTTTAAACAGAGACTAAATTTTATGAGCTGGCATGGCTGCGAGTCTGTGAGACGCACGGCTCAAACGTACTCTCTGTATGAAATAGGGCTGCACAATATTGGAAAAAACAATTGCAATAAATGCTCCATTGGCTAAAGTCTGCAAAGAAGCAAGAGAAGAGATGCTTGCAGAAGATCTACCAGGTATTGACATAAAACATAGTGGTTTTGTGATAATCTATTTCTGAGCTTTTTTAAGAACTGATAGTTTTGTTATTTAAAAGTATAGGTGCTCAACAAATATATTTGTTGAAAATTTGTGCTTAGTGTCCATACAGTATCTCCAAGAGAAACTGTGATCTAGCAGTGGGCGATATGACGAACATCTATATCACGATATGAGCAATGTTCCCTCTAACCTGCGCGCGTGCGCGGCCGCGCAGAAAAAATAATTGCCGCGCAGAGAACAGACATGAAAATCATGTGTGGGGAAATCCATTTGACTGTAGTATTTTAAATGAGAAATAATTGCAGTGCTCTGGTGGTCCGTGTATCTTTTGGTCATTCGTTTTTTGATTTAATAATGAAATCGGAAAATGAAAAACGGCACCTTTTTCGTTTTTCATTTTTTTTCAAACAAAACGAAAAACAAGAATTCGGCTTGATTTTTCGTTTTTCGTTCAGGGGTAGAAAATGAATAAACAACTGGAATATTTGATCTCAACATGTGGGCGGGAATGAAACACCCCTTTCCGCTGATTGGTCAACCAAACATTAAACTGTGCCGTCATCAGTTCTTCCGCTGTTCAGAGCAGCAGAATAATAGTCCTTCGCTGCGATGGATTTAACGCGTTTATTGCAACTATATAATCACTTTTAAATTTACATTTAATCTTAATCTCTATCTCTTAATCTCTATCTCTTAAACAGCTAGACTAACGAATGACTTGAGACACAAATCGAGGCAGAGCCTATAGACAAGGCTTTCTTCTGTGTCCATAAAAACGCGTGTTTAGCTCAGAAATAGGCTATTATAATCATTATACCTCAGAAATAACAATTTACTTCGCACCTGCACTCACAACTACCTAACAGCCAATACCTTTTACACACTGCCTGTTTTATTATTGCTGACCACCATCGTAGTTAATGTTCACAGCACATCTATTATAGTTCTATTATGACTTTTATTCAGTCAACACATGTATAATGCCATTATCTAATGTTTCAGTGATTGACTTTAATTAGTGAAATATGAATTTGACATAACGATTTTACGGTGAAGTTGTTTGAATTATATGAATAAAACCCTGAAATAAGACACAATAAACCAGAGTTGAAAGGTTTTCATATTTAATGCCATCTACCAGTGTCAGAAATTAACTTAAATGGGACAAATGATTTTCAGGGGTATTTTTTTTTTTACCTTTATATATAATTTCTTTCCTAATCTTATTAAATATTTATGCTATCTATAATGTTAAATTCTTAAATGTTGTCAAATAAGTTAGAATAATATGACACTAGGCTGTTACTGTTACAACAGAGACACGGAGGCAGACGTAAAAGCAATGCAGGTAGGTTTATTGGTTAAACAGCAGAGCAATGGGTAATGGTGAGCAGAATAGTAGTTCTTGAGTGAATCAGAGATAGTAATACTGTCCTTATGATGTCTTGCAGATGCAGATGGATGGTTGCGTTGGAGGGAGATGGCGGAGACACTCACACACACAGGCAGGTAGGCACACAAGGAGAACAGGAGACGAGGGAGATGGAGGAGACGACTGGAGTAGGTAAGTATGGCGTTTGGAGTCCTTAAGGTAAGAATACAAGGGTTGTAGTGCAAACGAGACCGGACAAAGACTGTGTGTGATTGTGGTGGTTATATGGTGCTGGTGATTGCTGAGTTAATGACGTGCAAGTGGCGGTGATCAGAACTCTGGTGATAGTGTGCGTGGATACTGCAGGGAGGTGGAACCTGACGTGTCTGTGACAGTACCCCACGGCCCGCTCCTGAGGGCCGCGGACCCCGACGTCGTGGTGGTCGTCCTCTAGGGCGTGGGGCAGGTCTGTCCGGGTGGTTGGTGTGGAAGGTCTGTAACAGGATAGGATCAAGGATATCATTCTTGGGAACCCATGAGCGTTCCTCGGGGCCATAGCCTTCCCAGTCGACTAGATACTCTAGTTGACCACCACGGCGCCGGGAATCCAGGATCTCGTGAACCACGTAAGCTGTGCCGTCCTCCAGGATGAGTGGAAGGGGGGGCTCGGCGGCTGCCACGTCAGGTTCTGTGGAGGGAACAACAGAAGGGTGGTGAGGCTTGAGCAGTGATACGTGGAATGTAGGATGAATTCTACTATACTGTGCTGGAAGTTGGAGACGGTAGGTGACGGGGTTGATCTGCCGGACGATGGTTTTGGAGAGAGGAGAGTTCGGAACAGGAAGTGCTGGGAAGCAATCAGGAAAACAATGGTCGCCCCACTTCAGGACTTCGCCCGTGCGCCAGGAGATGGTGGGATTGTGTTGCTCAAGCCATGGGCGCCCTAGAACCACGTCAGCGGTGGACTCTTCCAGAACCAGCAGATGGATGTTTTCGGAATGAAGGATGCCCACACGGAGTTGAAGTGGTCCCACACAATGACGGATGGTCTTACGGCTCAGGGGTTTGCCCGTGATGGAGTGGATTTGATAGTTAACCGGAGACGGGGAGATCTTGAGCTTGAGTTGTCGACAGAGGGCGCCTGAGATGAAATTTCCTGCTGACCCTGAGTCGAGGAGCGCCACCACTGGAACAGAGGCATTTGCAGCAGTAAGGATTACAATAGTAGTGAGTGGTTTCATTTTCTGAATAGAGGGAATAATTGCACTCACCACGGGCCGAGGAGGACGGGTTGGGCATGTGGAGATGACATGCCCCGGAGATCCACAATATAAACATAAGTTCAGGGTCAGCCTTCTCTGTCTTTCATTAGAAGTGAGACGTGAGTGATCGATCTGCATGGGTTCGTTGGCTGGTTCTGGAGAGCTGACGGGTTCGGACCGACGGAGGAGGTTGGTTGAGGGTGACTGGCCCTGGTGCTCGAGGAGACACGACTGCATATGAGAACCCACGCGGATGGCGAGTTGGATGAAGCGTTCGAGTCCCATGGAGTCCTCGTATGCAGCGAGATGCAGCCGCACGTTGGGCTCCAAGCCCTGACGGAAGGTGGTGATGAGGGCTTGTTCATTCCATCCGCTGGTAGCGGCTAGCGTTCTGAACTGCAAGGCATATTCGTTAACAGAGTGATTTCCTTGTTTCAGATTATAAAGTTTCTCACCAGTCGATGAATCCGCCAGAGGTTTCCCGAAGACCTCCCGGAAGTGAGAGACGAACGCCGAATATGATTTGACAACAGGGCCTTTTTGGGTCCACAGAGAGTCTGCCCATTGAAGGGCCTTACCTTGCAGTTGTGAAATGATGAACGCTATTTTAGCCGTGTCGGTGGTGTAGAGGTGCGGCTGCATCTCCAGGACCAGTTCGCATTGGAGAAAAAATCCGCTGCAGTCCTCCGCCGATCCAGAGTAGGGCGCCGGTTTGGCCATGGGACTGGCGGTGAACACTGGAGAAGAAGTGGTGATGGTGAGTGCGGAAGCTGCAGCGTTGGTGGATGACGGTGAGGATGGTTGTGGAGTGAGTGCTCGGCGCAGTGCGTCCACGAGCTCTTGAAACGGGTCGTTGGTGCTCATGCTGTGAAGTTGTTAGTGTCCGGTCTTCTGTTACAACAGAGACACGGAGGCAGATGTAAAAGCAATGCAGGTAGGTTTATTGGTTAAACAGCAGAGCAATGGGTAATGGTGAGCAGAATAGTAGTTCTTGAGTGAAGCAGAGATAGTAATACTGTCCTTATGATGTCTTGCAGATGCAGATGGATGGTTGCGTTGGAGGGAGATGGCGGAGACACTCACACACACACAGGCAGGCAGGTAGGCACACGAGGAGAACAGGAGACGAGGGAGATGGAGGAGACGACTGGAGTAGGTAAGTATGGCGTTTGGAGTCCTTAAGGTAAGCATACAAGGGTTGTAGTGCAAACAAGACCGGACAAAGACTGTGTGTGAGTGTGGTGGTTATATGGTGCTGGTGATTGCTGAGTTAATGACGTGCAGGTGGCGGTGATCAGAACTCTGGTGATAGTGTGCGTGGATACTGCAGGGAGGTGGAACCTGACGTGTCTGTGACAGTTACCAATTAAATCAGTATCAGTCAACTGCATGATGCTTTCAGATGTAGCTACTTACAGTAAATACATTTACACATTAATTACAACTGTATAATATAATGAGATTAATATTTTAAACAACATTTTTATTCAGAAATATGAAATGACAAGATGAAATAAAAAACCTTGAATGAACGCTGGTTCATTCAGGAATAAAATCAAGTGGCTGTCTATATTAATTGGTCACTTAATCATCGTCTATTAATGGGTTGTTCAAAGACTCTTATTCATTCAGGAATGAAACAACTCTGTGTGCCTAATGCGAGTCAGTCGCACAACGGTTCTGTGACTTTATTTGCTATGGAGGTTTAGTTGGCAGAGAAAATAACCGTTCTGTCTGCCATCCGTTAGCCGGCCAATACTTAATATTAATTACATAATCTCAGCGTATTGCCTGTTTTTTTTTTTTTTTTTTTTTTTTGAAAAATTGTTAAAAACCAGAGCTCTACATACTATTTTTGGCGGCTGTTACAGAAACATTTTTACAAAAAAATTCTGATTAAACCTTGAGATTTTAAGCATTAGATAGCTTAGATATTTGCACCACTACAATGACAATAATTCTTAATTTCTGATAGAAATGCAAAATCAATCGGTAGTTATTAATAGAATAACGAGACACAAACCTTTACATTCAATCGCGTTTGGTCCCATTTATTTTTGATCACAGTGCATACTGCATACACATACAAACTTTAAGTCCAAAAGTGCGCACATTTGTAGAAATGAACATTTACCTCAGATTTCATTAGCCTAGATAGAATAAGCCGGGCCGTACGCAGGGTTTCATATTTGCCGAGGTCAGAAAATGTAGTTTCCTAGGGGGGTACTGGAGCATGCTCCCCCGAAAATTTTGATTTCCCTGGTGTACATGCATTTTTAAGATGTTTTAAGGCCAACAAATTGGATAACAATTTAAAACCATGTCAACAAATAAATGCATGCACAGTTTTGAGGCAGCTTTAATCGCATGTTTGGTAATTTCATGACTTAACTTACAGCAGAACAACGACGGTCATTGCTCATAGTTTCTTTTGCACTTTATTTAAGCTATAATAAAGTAATTAAATGCAGCGCGCGCCAGCGCATTTGCTCATGCAATTCTTGAGTGCACGCCGCTATCTCTGTGCTGTCACGTGAGTCGCGCAGCGTTGCCACCAAGCGGCAACCTCCCCCAGTCTCTCGTGAAGCCAATACGGAAGTGATTTAAACTGAGATTCATCGACTGGCCGCTAGGGACAGGCTCCAAAAGAGAGCAGAATCTCATTGAGTCCCATGTTAAATTGGCCAAGTTTATAGCAGAAAAAAACATGTTTACAAGTTGGTTCAAATTGTGGTTTTGGTCTATACTGCTAATGTTGTCCTTCATGACAACTGTGAGGGGGGTGAATTTTTTTCTAACTCATTCTTTTAAATTATATTAAGCCTTAAAGTTCTGCATAATTAAGGGCGTGGTCACTTGAGTGACAGGTAGATGCCGCTGCTGTCTGTGAGCCGTCACTTTACCTCAGTTAATTCCAGCCGCTGAATTTGGCATCTCAGCCGTATTTGTGCTCAATTATTTTATACAATTATAAAATATGGCTTGCTGCATAATATTCGAGACTGATGTGTGTCTGTGTAGATGTGCATGCATGCGGAAGAGAACACACGTTGTTGGATCGTGGCATTGGCTGAAAGTTTTGGTTGTGAGATTTACTACAATGACAATGGTGGGAGGATATCAAAATCCGACTGCTTGGATATTATAACTAAAACTGCTGCACTATTTTGAAAAAAATATACTTTGGACACAGGCTCATTTGTTTGTTAGATACGATCGTATACAGTTTTACAACAAACGCTGCTCAGATTGCATCCTTTCTTGAAGAACGATGACAGAGAGCAGATCATTCAGAAGAAATGTGAAATGTTTTTTTGTTTTGCAATGGACACTCATATTTTACCCAAGTGCCACAGATTGGATTCATCTCGCGATCTCTATTTCATTATAAAGGTATGAAGTCCCATTTGATTTTCCATGTTGTTATTTGCACATCCAACACTGGTCTATCTATATCTTAAAAAAAAACAAAAAAAAACACAGTAGATTGACAGTAAACCTTTAGAACTTTCTAATGATAAAACTTATCTTCATTAATATTTTAGATTGTATCTTAGATATGTAACAGGATTAGGTGATTGACAGCAGTGTTTGCCTATCAGCGAATAGTACCTCCTATTTAAAAACCGATTGGCTGTTACGTTTTGCCCCCTTTGTTTGGCTGTGTTGATGGTGGCTGTGGGTAAGTGTGCTGTGTTTTAATACGGTCACTGAGAAATTGTTGGAGTGCATAATCTGAAACTGTGTTTATTTAATTAGAGTGCAGTTTTTATCTTCTGGTGCTGCTGCCCCTTTTTGTGCTGCTTAGTGGGTTTGATGACTGTTTGTCTCTCAGGTATGCAATGTTAATAGCTCGTTGCGTGGTTGGTATAAAGTTGGTATAGTGGATTTAACATTTTCCTGTATACTAAATTAGGCATGACTTCCTGTACCCCATGGTGGTAGCGGTGGGCATGACTGTGATAAGCCCGTGCCTATAAAGTATTTTATTCAGCGTGATATCCTGATGGTAAGTGTTTTAAATGCAATTATAACTGGTTGAGCATAATATCATGACTTTTAATCTTTGTTTGTGTTCGCTGCAGGATTCTCCCTCTCGTTCTATGCTGTGATTGTTTGTTGCCGTGAGCACTTGCTGCTGTCTTCGCGCTGTTAACAGAGCGGCGGTCCATACAGCCGCGCCGACGAAGTCATCAACGTTTATAAAAGGGGACTGCTGGTTTGATTCTGTTACGTGCCTTTCCAGTGCCCTGCTTCACGTTTTGGTTTATTTGATCATTAGTTATCATGGTTAAATCATTTAACCTTTTTCTTTTTCTTTAAGTTTGTGGACATTTGTTTGATTGTATTGCTTTGATTTTTCTTTTCTGTGAAACTACATTCTGTGGATATGTACATGTTTAATCTATAAATGCAATTCAAATTGTGTGGTGATCTGCTGCATAGAAGTTGGTGTTTGTAACAATTTCAGGTGATTAACTATCTGATCTTTCGATTACATTGTTGCTTCTCCTCACTTCTGTTTATTGATCCCATTTATGTGAGGAGTTGCTGCATTGATGTTCATACTGCCATTTCTGCCCAGTTTATTTTCATAGTCGTTTATTTTCTTTTTGATTTATTGCAGGAGCTGGGGTCCCACGGGTGGTTTGATCTTCCTCCTTGTGGTGGTGGTTCTCCTTCATCGTGTGCGGTGTGCACCTTGAGTGTTTGATAGTGTGATTAGAGTGCACGGGTGTGTGTGTGTGCGCATGGAAGTGTGCTCTTGTGAAACCAAACTCTACATTGATTCCAGCCGTTGGGAGCCTCAGCCCCTGCTGGTATTACTCCGATTTTGTTATGCATGCATACATACATACATACATACATACATACATACATACTATCTCAAGTTGGTTTGTTTTATATCTTTTCCTCTTTTTGTAATTTGGGTTCTTCTGTTCTTGTGTTTGAAGTGGGGTTTCATGTATTTTTCTGTGATTCATTGTTTTGTATTTTAATTAACTTTTGTATTAATAAACTTTTTTTTTTTTATATATATATATATATATATATATATATATTGCGTCTCTGGCCTAATTTTGAGGGAACCGAACCTGTGTGCTCTATTATCCAATTTGATTGGTTTGAGTATTTTCCCTGGGGGTAATCCTTAAGCCCCGTACACACCGGGACGAATATCGCACACGTTTATCGTCAGCGTTTTTCGAGACGTTTTTTGTATTCACACCCAAGCGATTTTCACCGCCGAGTTAAAGTGCAAATTCACTCCCTGACAGTATGTGGCGCTTGTGCTTAACGGTAGTGCAAATAAACATATATTAATAAAGTTAAAGAAGATAAAAAAAAAATGCATATATAAAATGGCATACATACATACATATATATATAGTGCAAGTGAACGGTAGTGTAAATAAACATATTTATGAAACAGACATTCTCAACTATATTTCTTGAATGTAAAAGGAAAAAACAAGTAAAAATACAGAAATAATACACATCTGTGGCAGAGCACCCATAGTGTGCGTCTCAGTCAGCTCTCTACTTCACTAGTCAGGGCACTGATCAGAGAGTCGGCCACATTCATTTACATGGTATACTGATACACGACCTAGGAAGCTAGGGAGCTGTTTGAGACGCAGGGATAGTTTGTAGGGGTCTTCCTTGTCTACTTACTTCCTCTTCGTCGTCTTGTGTGCTCGGCAAGACCGTTTTGTGCTTGAGCGCCACCAAGTCGTGTTTTACTGTAACTTCAGCAGCTCCAGGCACGTGAACAAAAGCGCCAATCTCATTGGTCGGCCAGTTTTTAACGCGGCGCGTCAAACCAAAAAAACGAACCCGAGGCGTTTTTTAAAAAATGACGCTTTTACGCCTTGCGTTTTTCGCGTCGGTGTGCACACTCACATTGGCGCCCGTTGTTTAGTCACGAGGCGTTAAACGTCGGCGAAAATCGCGCGCGATATTCGTCCCGGTGTGAACAGGCCTTTAGGGTGGTGTAGTCAGACTTGTCTCAATTGCACCGCCCTGCCACAGATAGATAGATAGCTCCTTGCTTTGACTGCTAACATGGTCATGTCGAGCTAGGCGGGCGTGGTTTCAGCAACCAGTCACATCAGCTCAAACCACCTCTTTGCCCATTTTCAGTTATCCGGGAGTGACGTGCAGTCACGTGCTGCTAAGATGGCCGCGGCCCTATTTTTTGCGTCAAAACTGCTGTTCAGAACTCTATGGGTGACGTCACGGGCACTATGAAAAACGAAAAAGGTGCCGTTTTTCATTTTCCGATTTCATTATTAAATCAAAAAACGAATGACCAAAAGATACACGGACCTCTGGTCAGCCGCTATAGAGTTATTTTCGCTATAGAGTTGGAACCGGTGAATATGGTTTACAGGTTTCATAGAAAGAGAAAGATTGAGAGCGTGAGCTGGCTGGCCCTGAGCCAAATCAGTCGCGGTAATGCTGTGTTCACACCAAACGCGAATAGAGCGTCTGGCGCGAATGATTTCAATGTTAAGTCAATGTAAAGACGCCTTTACGCGCGTCTGGAGGTCTCGCGGCGCGGAAGACGCAAATTCGCCTCATTCGTGCGTCTAGTTCACGCGAATGACGCAAATTGAGCGTTTAGCGTGATACGCGCGTTACGCGCGAATGGTGCTTTTTGTGCATACGCGGCTGACGCGAATTCGCGTCTGACGCCCGAGTTGAAAAAATTGAACTTTGGCGTAAATTCGCGCCGCATTAACCAATCAGGAGCCTGCTTGCTGCTGTGGCGGCAGGCCTGCCCGGAGTCACTCATTCAAAATGGAGGAACGGCTGATATTATCAGTGAGCAGTCACCCAGAGATTTATGACACAAGTTCATACCATATGGAGACAGGAATAAAAAGGACCTCGCTTGGAAGAGTGTCAGTGAGGAGATTGGGCAACCTGGTAAGTTGTATACACATTTCACTTTTGAGTCACGTACACGTTTATCGACCCGCGAATACAAAGCGGTAGCTCTCTCGATGAACGCACGATCAACATCAGCCATCTTGCAAACAGACAACCGCCTAGCACTTGCCCCTCCCACAAGAAGCGGATTTAGCCTCGGACGCGCGTCAATTTCGCTTCAAACGCTTGTTTTTTACGCGCGTCTATTTCGCTCTAGACGCGCGAATGCATTCAAAATGTTCAAGCGGCAAACTAGACGCGGTAGACGCGAATTTGATTTGTTACTCCTGTCTCCTGACAAAAACATTGCATGCGGCGCCTGTGGAGTGTGGAAAGTTACTGGAGCGCGCAGCGCTCGTCTCTCACAAGGAACGTCACGGCAGTGATTGACAAGCCAGAGGGCCAATCGTTTACGCGATGATCGTGTAAACGATTGGCTGATGTTTTTAAGGCCCTACCTCGTGCACAGATGATGTATATTAATATTATTCCTTTCAGTGCACCTAATAAATAGTCTTTTATCAGTTAGTAAAGACAGTTTCAAGTAATATTGCAAAAATGTATAAAACAAAACATCCTCTTTAGCACCTTTAAACTATAACGTAGGCTGATTTTATTATTCTTAAAGGGTCATGAAACCCCAAAACACTTTTTTTGAGATGTAAACAGATATGTATAGGCTGCACATAATTGAAAACACAATGTTGTGCTTTTTGTAAAATAAAGAAAACTAACATGATGCGTGATCTCTCCTCTCCCTCTGAACGAAGTCCAATCTGATAGTTCTCAGAAAATGAACTATAACTTATGAATACTAATGACAAAAAAAATGACACTTATGTCTAATCTGTATGAAAACAGAGCCATGTCAGAAGTCCGTGATTCAGCTCATTACCCGCTAATGCGGCCACGCCCACGGAGCCAGAGCTATTCAGATGCAAATTCAGAGGCAATACATGCATACATCGTCTCAATCGTGTATTTATTGTCTTGAAAAGTGTTTATTTGGATGTTAAAGCCATGGTTAGCGATCTGTAGAAGACATGCCGTTAGTTCCTAGTTCCTTTTCTTCTTTATATGAATTTGTGGACTAAATGTGCACAGAGAGCACCCTCCGGCTGCAAGTATGAATTGAAAACACAGTATCCAGCACTCATAGTGATGACAATAAATATTACTTCTCAGTATAGAAAATTGACATAAATATATAAGAATCCATCAATATTTCTCCAAATGTGCATGCTTTTAAGCTAAAAGCCTATATGAAATGCCATAGAGGTAACATAATTGTTCAGACACTTTGCATCACAGAAATACATTATATTTTAAAGAATATAATAGAATACCATTATTTTAAATTGTAATAATATTTCACAGTATTGCTGTTTATGATGAGCTGAGACATTATTACAGAGGGTTTTTTTCACAGCCTACCTGACTGAAAGGCCTCATTAATATGCAAGTCATTTCAGGTCATTATTATGTGATTCTTTTATCTTCTCAGGTGTAAATGGCCCATTATTCATGATGATTCACGCCTCCATGCATACTGTGTTTCTTGACAAAAAGTGTCTTACAAAAACTAAATCAATATATTGTTTTATATGAAGGAGTATGTAGCATAATTTTTACATAATTCTGAAGCAAAAACTCTAGTCTACAACCTCCAATACCCAAAAGTCTTGTGAACACAGATTTAATATACTTTTTTTGGCCTTATTTCAGTGACTTAAAGTCGGCATGAAATCAAAATTAACAATTCTTATTTTTTTATGAAATATTGTAGTATTTATTATCAATAATGTATCCGTGAACTTCATTATTTTTAAAAAATTCATGTGCCCTCATAATCTTTAATCAAAATCATTAACCTCCCATCCCCCTTCAAAACGACTCATCGTCTCTTCCTGTCACATGCTATGGCGCAAGGGTGGAGCTATCTGGAATTGCAGTGACGTATGGGGTAAATGTTGTGCTTCACTTTATAGAGATTAATGCATTAAACACAGCTGATGCCAGTCATTGGGGTGTACAGTAAACATGGAAAGGAACCTGCGACACACTCAGTCAGTCAGGCTGCGTGTCCACTGGAGCAGAGCAAGCGACCAGAGCATTTTTAGATGAATTCTTATGGAAGTTGAGCGTCACTTAACTTACGCGCGGCTCAACTTCCATAGGAATGAACCGAAAACACTCGCTCTTTTAACTGCTCGCTCCGCGCCAACGGACACACACCATCAGTCAGTCAGTCAGTCAGTCTCTCTGGCTGTTTAGTGCCGTTAACCGTCCTCGTCATCCTCAATAAAGCTCTTACGGTAACGTGAGTGCTCGGAGTTAGTAATTCATATCTGCCTCCATTTCGTTAGCAACGGCCAACTTCCAATCAATTTCCGAAGGACGAAATCAAGTCCCGCCCTCTCATTTCAGATGCCGTTTCACTTGGATAGACGTCACAGTACAGAAGAAAAGACAATCGCAACTTCCGTTTCATGCCGACTTTAAATGTATACACCCACATGCTAATGACATTTAGCTGCAAAGTGACGACACCCCCCCCCCAAAGACAGCAATACTGTATTCACGAACAACATGCTTTACAACAATAATATGTTTGTAATCATTTTGAAAAAACCATAAACATAAATAACGTAATGTTATATTCATTAGGCTTATAGATTGACAGTTGCTGGAGTACTTTAGTACACGTAAACATGACACAAAGGTTTGAAAACTTACTGTCGACACCAACAGCCGACGAAACTGCTTCCCATGCCTTTTCCTTCGCATTCAAATCTTTGTACAATACATTCTGCGGGTCATACAGAATTTTATGTTTTTCCACCTCAACGATGAGACGAGTGTCATCCGTGTCACCTTGTTTTTGAATAGGTTGGTTTAGGTCCGCCTGTCACGTCATTGCCTGCTGGGATGCGAGTTTCCCTCCAACGATGGGGAAAAACATATCTGATCGCATTATGCAAGTAAACACTGTTCATTTTTTAAAAATAAAATAATTGTTTTGAAATGATACAACTGAACTGTGAAATTGAAATGTTTCCTTTTGGCATGAATTGTTGCTGGCATGGCGTTAAATCATTAAAAAAAAAAATCTTTATGTAATGTACTAAATGTACAAAGTAGTTTAAATGTGCATAATTTCTTTTTTTTTTTTTTTTACAATTTCAGGTCAATCCATGTTCATTTTGCCCACACACAAAAATAGACTTGGTACGTAAACGATCGCTGCACTGCTGCAGACGCACCGCTCCTGGAACGCAATGACGGACCGCAACCGCGTGCAGTGTGAATGCTCTAAAGAAGCCTTTCCACTGCACACGACAAACGACAGCCGTTGGACCGGAAGTCATTCATTTCCAATGGAGAGTAATACGGGGGCTGCGTGGAGTTCCGATCATATGCGAATGCGGAAATTTCGGATCCGATTTGAGCTTCAGATGCGTTGAAATATTTGAACTTCTGCGTCTAGACCGTATGCGACCGGCCGACCGGATATGATGTATTCTAGTCAAAACGATGAGCACGAAGTTAGAATTACCAATATTTTAACACTTTACCGTTATTATATAAACACTATTTCTTTAAAATGGTGGTTATCAATAATTATGCAAAAAACAAAAAAGATATTTTATGATTATTAAATACATTTTTACGTTGAAGCTCTATAAATCTACTAGTATGTTTTTATTTCAGATGTATTGAGGGTCATTTGCTTTGTATGGATATATTCATACATGCATTAACGTTACATTCATTAAAATCGTTCAATTTACCATGGTGGTTGCTGGGTTGGAATAAGCCGAGGGTAACGGTTGCTTCACTACCAATTTCAAAGTTCCGTGCGACTGCCGCTAGGGGGCGAAATACGACAATCAGATGCGAATGTCATGTGCAGTGGAAAGGCGGCTTAATCCGTTAACATGGGTGCGTAAAAAAATACGCAACGCATACGCACTGCAGACGGATTATGTGTGAAACAGGCGTCAGTGTGTCCTGTCTATTTTCTGCAGCTCGTGACCTGGGCAATCAGCGCTGATTATTCGGCACGGGTGCACACCGATGACAAGCTGATTTCCTCACCTGTCGCTTATTTCCCATTTCCCTTTTATTCTCTCCGGTGTCTGTTCTTTGTTGTTAGTAGATTGTTTTGTGTGCCTCATCTCTTGTGTTTGGACCTGTTGCGTGTGTCTTTGCTTTCTCACCTGTTTTACTGCTGTGCCCAGGACGCCTAGACGAGGATTATACAGCTGGCCATGCGCTGCTGTTCTGTCTCGTTCCCCGTCCCGTTGGGTATCGCACCTGAGGTGGTCTCCACAGCCTGTGTCCGCAGGTTTCTGTACGGACGGCTCTGGAATTCACACCTCCATTTGTTGCCCGTTTGTGTGTCACAACAGTTGGATTATTTGTTATATCCAGAAGTGTTCAATAACCTGTTGCACTATCCTCTGCTTTTGAATTCTCTCTTTACGCACCCTGACAATCCTGGTATACTTGATATGAAAAATTGTGCCTATTTATCAATATAACGAGTCTATTATGATGTTTTGTGTCTGTGAAGTTTCAGCTAAAAAAATACCCCATGGATTTTTTATTATTCAGTTTTTTAACTACCTAATTTGGGGCATCATTATAAATGCTCCGATTCAGGCTGTGTCCCCTTTAATTGCTCGCGTTCCCCGCCCCGAGCTCGCGACTCTATAATACATTGCATGTACAAAGTTCACACAGCTAATATAACCCTCAAAATGGATCTTTACAAAGTGCCATGCAGCATATCAGATGTGTAAGTATGGTATTTATTTGGATGTTTACATTTGATTCTGAATGAGTTTGATAGTGCTCCGTGGCTAAAGCTAACATTACACACTGTTGGAGAGATTTATAAAGAATGAAGTTGTGTTTATGAATTATACAGACTGCAAGTGTTTAAAAATGAAAATAGCGACGGCTCTTGTCTCCGTGAATACAGTAAGAAACGATGGTAACTTTAACCACATTTAACAGTACATTAGCAACATGCTAACAAAACATTTAGAAAGACAATTTACAAATATCACTAAAAATATCATGATATCATGGCTCATGTCAGTTATTATTGCTCCATCTGCCATTTTTCACTATTGTTCTTGCTTGCTTACCTAGTCTGATGATTCAGCTGTGCACATCCAGACATTAATACTGGCTTGTCTAATGCCTTGAACATGAGCTGGCATATGCAAATATTGGGGGCGTACATATTAATGATCCCGACTGTTACGTCACAGTTGATGTTATGTTGAGATTCGCCTGTTCTTCAGAGGTCTTTTGCACAAATCAAATTTACATAAGAAGGAGGAAACAATGGTGTTTGAGGCTCACTGTTGCTGTGTCCCAATTCGCCCAATTATGCCCTAAATTGTCCCAATTATGCCCTAAAAGTATGTACTCTTTCTGTGAACAAAAAGTACTTACTATTGAGTGTGTAGCAAAAGAGTAGATAAGCTTTGGGACATACTATTACATCATACAATTGCGTCTTTTCTCTCTGTCGCATCCTGTCACCGTAAACTGGCCTGTCTTACATCCTCCACATTTCATTTAGCTAATTTCCTACCGTATCGGAGAGAAATGCAGCACATTGATCTGCAGTCGCGGGTCTTTCATGTGGAGAACTCTCCTCATATTAATGCATAATGATGCATTTAAAAGTTAATGACCAATCGGATATTTATAAAAGTCCACATTGGTATTTGCAGATGAAAAATAACACGGGTAACATTAAATAAATATTTTCTATAAGAATGAACTGATTATTAGTCACTCAAACCTCAGCGTCGGTCGCGCATATTCGGCATGTTTTGTAGTTTTTAACACTTTTTACTCATGTTTGTAGTTCTGACCTGAATTCTCATCCAACGCGCAATGGGTTGTGGGCAATATTAGCTTTTATGGTGTGCACAGATACACTTCGAAAATCTACCGGAAATAGTAGACCATCCGGGGACTTTTGGCTTACTCTTTTCAACATACTATGCTTTGGGACACTTATTTTAATCTCACATACTATTTAGGATGGATATTATGGATATTGGGACACAGGGTGTATGTCATTTCCATGGACAGAACTCTAATTATTTAACTATGCCGTAGTAAATTCAATTTTCAATTCTAGGGCACCTTTGAAAATTTAGATTTGACATGCAATCTCTCAGTTGGACATTATAGGGAGAAAACATTTATATTGTTATTAATGCTTCATTGATTCACCTTCATCATCATCCTCATCATCATCTTGATTTGAATCACATCTGAGGTAACTTGCTACTTGATCAGTCATTAGATACTTTTTACTGTTACTCAAGTAATTATTAACATTTTTACTTTCACTTCTGGATGAAAAAAATATTTAAATATTTGTATTTTTATTTGAGTACAGTTTTAGGTGTCTCTACCCACCTCTGCTCACGTCTCCAAACACTGACAATCAGCAACATGATCAGACGTGTGTTTATCACTGGAACTTTAACCTGAAAAACTGGAACTTTAACCTGAAAATCTCCACCCTCTTACAACACTTACCAGGAAGAGACGGACTTGTTATTTCTCCTTTCTGTCAAACTCGATAAAAGCATAAAAGAATCGACTATCAATGAAGAACACAGAGAAAAACTTTCAAGAAGGATTTTTAAAGAAGTTTGTTTCTGAACAGACAGCAGATCTTTGAGGTTATTCGTTTTTGAAACCATCATTCAGAAAGTGAAAGTAAAGTTTAGATTACAGGAGCTCAAACAGTGAAAATGGCTTCAGCAGCTGAAGATGATTATATTTGTCCCGTGTGTCATGAAATCTTCAATGTTCCTGTTATTTTATCATGTAGTCACAGTTTCTGTAAAGAGTGTCTTCAACAGTTCTGGAGAATCAGGGAAACTCAGGAGTGTCCTGTCTGCAGGAGAAGATCCTCAAAACCTGAACCTCCACCTAATCTCGCATTAAAGAACTTGTGTGAGTCGTTCCTGAAGGAGAGAAATGAGAGGCGTTCATCAGGATCTGAGGAGATCTGCAGTTTACACAGTGAGAAACTCAAACTCTTCTGTCTGGAGGACAAACAGCCTGTGTGTTTAGTGTGCAGAGATTCAAAACAACACGATAATCATAAATTCAGACCCATCGGTGAAGTGGTTTCCTCATATAAGGTAAGACGGATAAACACTTGTTTAAGATTATGTATTACATATATGAACAGATTACAGAAATCTCTGGTGTCTTATAGATTTTCACTTTAAATTCTAGGAGGATCTCAATACAGCACTGAAGTCCTTACAAGAGAAACTTAAACACAATGAAAACATTAAAGGAGAGTTTGAGAAAACAGTTCAACACATCAAGGTGAGGATTGATTCTTTTGACATATTCAAGAGTTTGATTAGAAGAGCTGAATTGATTTGTGTGAATTGAGGAGCTTAAAACTGCAGCCTTTAGTATTGGCTGTGCCCATAGCACGGGAATATTGTGTTCCCTGAGAACAGGGAACTTCCATACGTGTTTAGCACATATGGAGAACGTCACACGTGAACCGGTGTCTGAAAGCAAAGTATCAAATCTCTCCAATCCTATTGGCCGGCGACAGCCTATGATGTCATCATAGCGCGACCCAGAAGTATATAAGGAGCGCCTAGAGAACCAGTCAGTATTTTTCGTCTTTTGGGACTGTTTTGTCTGATCACGATTTCATCGAATCCGGTAAGGCATCTTATATTATGCCTTACAAACATTTCAGATTATGTGCTCACCTGTGTCCCAGGTTTTTGACACTTGGTGATACACACAATCTGTGCGTTTCTGTCTGGGAGAGGAGCGCACAAAGACAGTGCTTGTCTGTGTTTTTCTGTTGTTTACTGTGAGCTTCTCCCTATCGGGAAGCTCCGTTCTCGTTTGGCACTCGAGGGAAGAGGCGTCCACATCTGTGCCTGGTGATTCTGGTCCCGTTTGTGCTGAGGCAAAACGGCGGCTGCAATCATGGGGCTTGCAGGTGAGCATGTTGGGGAATATGAGAGTGGTGACGAGGATGAGTTATTGAATGGCGATGACGTGATCACGTCCGGCAGCGAGTGATCTTCTGGCTGCTGTGTATGCGGAGCTGCTGGAGTTTGTGGGACGCGCTTCTGGCAGGCTGCAGCTGCCTTGGGGGTGTGTTAAGAAATGGGCCGCATGCGGACGGCTCGACGAGCGGTTCCTTTCTGACCATAGCTCTGCAGCTCCCGTGAGCCTTCCATTCCTTCCTGATCTCCATGTTTGAGATCGGGAGGGCATGGAAAAACCCTAGCCGTTCAGATCTGAATCTGGGCCCAGACAGACGGGAGGTGGAAGATGAGTGAGTGAGGAGAATGAGATGAGTGATCGATCATAAACACCAGCGTCATTCGTGATCAATCCCCCAGCTGCAAGGGCAATTTACATCTGCCCTCTCCTCTTCTTCTTCCGCCTTCTATATATATTCATGTAACATGCTCAGATGCTTTTTACAGTCAAGCTGATGGCTGGGCCCATGGTGATTTTTTTCTGACGGCTCACTTTTCCAGTTTGATAACGAGAGGCTCTTTTAGGCTTAATAGAACCCTATATTTCATCCTTTCATGTGGAAAATTAGGAGTCTTTGGTCTTCAAGCAGCAGGAAGATAAGCTGGGTCTATATTTTATGTTTTAAAATATGTCGACCTTGATTTTCCTGTATAGTTTTTCCTGTTTGTTGAGTTTTAGAGCTGGTTCCCTTTGAGATTGGTCACCTGTAGAACCACTAGCTGGTGCCACGTGTCTTTGGAGTCGCAGGCCCTGCTTGGGCCTCCTTTAAATAACATGTTGCCACAGTTTTGTGTTGGTTTTGCTATCACTGCCACTGGCTACGCCCATATTCGCTATAGCACACCTGGTTTGGGCCTGTGTTTCAGAGCGTACTGGCGAAGTATGTACTCCTCTTGCTTTAAGAGTAAAAAGTGTTTTACTGAGTACATGGTCTGTTGGCTTCTGTTGGAATTAGTGGCCACTAGCTGGCGCCACATGTCTCTGAGTTGTAAGCCCTCTGAGCCTCCTTGGATATCATGTTGGCATATGTTTTGTACTCCTTTTGCTTAAAGAGTAAAAGGTGTTGTACTGAGTAGCCATTGGCACTGCCACAAGCTGACACTTTGTGTCTGTCTAAAGTCGTTGGCCGTCTTTGGGCCTCCAACAGGACATGATGGCGTATGTTATACTCCTCTCACTTTGAGAGTAAAAGGTGTTTAACTGAGTATATGGCCTGTTGGTTTGTGCTGGACTCCAAGTACTTTTAGTTGCCACTAGCTGGCGCCACGTGTCTGTGAGTTGTAGGCCCTCTGGGGCTCCTTGGATATCATGTTGGCAGATGTTATACTCCTCTTGCTTTAAGAGTAAAGGTTTTTTTTACTGAGTATATGGCTTGTTGGTTTGTGTCGGATTCTTTAGCTTTAGTCGAGCTAAATAGTTACCTCACTAAGTAAGTCTGGTTCTATTATGGCTCCTAGACTTTACTTACCACCAGCTAACACTATGTGTCTGTGAGTTGTATGCCCACTGGGCCTCTTTTGAGAGCACGTTGGTGTATGTCTCATACTCCTCTCGCTTAGAGCATCAAAGGTGTTTTACTGAGTACACTGCTGAGTGGCCGTTGGCTCAGGTTGAGCTGATTTAGTGAACCTCACTGTAGTTCGGTTGTCATATATGTCCTCCCTGGAGCTTGGAACACTGCCACGAGCTGACGCTACATGTTTGTCTGATGTTGTAGGCCCATTTTTGGGCCTCCTACAGATCATGATGGCGTATATTGTACTCCTCTTGCTTAAAGAGTAAAAGATGCTTTTACTGAGTACACTGCTTGTTGGATTGTGGACTGTTATGTGGGCACTCTACAGTCTTATCTGCTGTTATGAACTCGGTTTCTCCCGGAAAGAGTTACATGTGGTGAGTTCTTGCTCTCAGCAAGAAAGGTGTTCAAGGTGTGTGGCCTTGACAGACCGCCCCTTGGATTTTCAGGGGACAATTCACTTTTGCATGGTGTTTGGACATAAATGTGTGTTGGCAGTGTATGAACACAACCACCCTATAGAGATAAAAATCCAACCACTCTTTTTTAAATCCCAATAAATCATAAGCAGTGTCTCAAAACAAGCAGTTTCCAGATCCCTGGCAGTTTGAGGTCACAAAACCCACAGGCCCCGCCCACAAATGTTGACAGACACTGACGTTTGAACATAGAGCCACCCTGAGCGTGTTCACAACAAGTCCGCCATTGCTGCACTGACGAGAATGTCTCCCAAGCGTTTTACAGACCTGCCAACATGTACGCATTTTGCGTAGCGGGTACGCATTTTGACCTCAAAGTACGCTGGTACAATTTGTCACTCTATACTACGCAAAAACCCGGTGAGTCCTCTGTGCACACGTAGTACTCAAATCCAGCATAAGAAAGAGCTTGACCAATCATAGCGCTGGGTTCATTTCCCCAAATAGCAAGCGGGCATGATTGACAAATAAAATCATGCCACATTGGTACCGTGACAGTACAGCAGTCACGGTACCAATAAAAAGAGGCTGCAGATCGAAATCCTGCTCGATCATCCTTTCTCTCCCGCGTCTGACAGTGACTGAATTCTCAAGCGAGGACAGTACAGCAGTCACGGTACTTCTGACTCCTTAAGGTAAACGGGTATAAAATGCTCAAGTAATGCTGAACTACAAATCTAAATAAAACTGAAATCACAATATGGCTTTGTGATTGAAAATGCTGTGATGTGTGACTGACAAGCGCGAGTCTGGAGAAACAGGCGTTTATTTATTTATTCTCAGTGTTGAGAAACGTAGCCTACATGTGTTGCATTATTGTGTTAATACTAATTAAAGTACCTAATTATGGTACATAGCCTACTTATTTTGTATGAAAACTAGCACATTAGTTATACATTTAAAAGCACCGTTGTCTCAGTGCTGCGTGAGCTCTCTCTTATCTACACAAACGCGCGAGCGCACTGAGAGAGGGAACATCATTGTAAAATGAACGTTGCCGTGCTTGGTTTAAAATTTGTTTTTGCTGCGTCCCGTCACACTGGTACTCGAAAAAATTTTCCAAGGTTGGCAGGTCTGGTTTTAGGTGTTCTGTAGCTGGATGGATTAATCCACATGGCTCTCTTCATTTACTACCTAAATTTGAGCTGCTGAAAACGAGGTGGATTAATTTGTTTTCCCACGAAAATGCTCCTAACTATACCTGTTCTAACTAAACTATACCAGTTCTATCTCCATGCAGCATGTATTTGCAGTTTCTGACATTATTGTGCATCCTGACTGAATCCTGACAGGAGAGAACAAGCTCGTAAAGCTCCGCCCTCTTAGGCCGATCGCAGCAGCTCATTTGCATTTAAAGGGCCCACTGCTGTGTTATGAATTTTTCTATGCTATGTAGAACTATTGTCATGTTGTAGGCCCCTTCTTGGGCCTCCATGATTGTGTCCCTACAGTATGGTCTATCGGTTAGGTTGAGCTTTGTACTCCCGTTAGGGTTGTCCTATATAGTGCTTAGCTCCCTAAGCTGGTCATTGGTTGAAGGCCCTATGAGGCCTACCCCGTGAGGACCAGCCATCAGGCTGGCTAATACGCTTTCTTGAGTGCGCAGCCTCCTCAGTGCAAATAATCAGGCGCTGAGTAGATCCTAGGATTGAGCAGAGTTTACTCCCCTCAATAAGAGGGTAAAGAGCACTCAGCTGAGTTCTGCTCTCCTGGATGCCCAGTTTGAGTTGCTTTCTGCAGTCGCTCTTACTCGCTGTCTTCTTTGAAGAATGCGTTGTTGGGCTCTGTGCTCAGACAGGTTGCTGGCCAGAGACTAGGTTATTGTCGGCCTCCCTGGTGGCGTTTGGGGTGACTATGTACCCCTTCTAGTGACTGGCTGGGGATCCTTTTGGTTCCCTGGCTACATTCCCTTTGGAGCAGCCTTGGTAGGCTTTCTGCGGAAGGCCTCTTTGAGGCTCAGTTTGGGCTATTGGCCGTAGGGAATGCTGTCACTGACAGCCTTTGCATGACCCGAGGGTGAGTTGCTGGCATTTCTTGTGAAACTGCTATTTACGTTTGTCTAGCCATTGTGGCATGCACTCGCCTCAAGCATGGCAGCGTGGGTATATCGTTCCCCATATGCAGTAAACGCAGTGTAGAAGTTCCTTTCGAAAGGGAACGTCTCAGGTTACTTATTTAACTATGGTTCTCTGAGAACAGGGAACAAGACACTACGTTCCTTGCCATGCTTCGGGGCTGCTTGCTGAACAGTCCCTCAGATGAAAAGATACTGACTGATTCTCTAGGCGCTCCATATATACTTCCGGGTCACGCTATGATGATGTCATAGGCTGTCGCCGGCCAATAGGATTGGAGAGATTTGATACTTGGCTTTCAGACACCGGTTCACGTGTGACGTTCCCCATATGCAGTAAACGCAGTGTCTCGTTCCCTGTTCTCAGGGAACAATGGTTACATACGTAACCTAAGAATATTTATATTTGTAAAATTTAGCACAGATACCTTTTCTAAAGACACCAACCTCTGTTTACAATCATTGATGTGAAACAGTCGTCATAATATTCTGACGCATATTTTGTTATTTAAAGGGGAACACGGAAGCCATTCTGTATGTGTATGCGCAATACTTCAGTCTTATCACCTTACAGAACTGCAAAAATACAATACAAACAACATATCACTTTAAAGAGCCTTAATTAGACAAACCTTAAAGTATTAATACAACTAAAGTCTATTTTGGGTAAATAACATTAAAAATAAAAAGAAATCAGTGCGGTGATTGCTCTGGCAGTAGCTTTAATTTAATCTCATGCAGTCAGTACACCGCCAGCGCTGATGATCGCCTTGCTCAGATAATGTTTCACATTCAAATGAAAGATGACATACATGGTAGAAACGGTTTGGTTTGATAGAAATTGATTGGGTAGATATGGGCTGGTTTGATCCAAAGCATTACTATAGTGGATGCTTCCCTATACATAATAAACAGTTCAACTAATAAAGATCTTCATCGCTGGTAAACAATAGGATGCATTTGCAGATTTGCTTTTAATTGACTGGAGGTCGACTGCCACTTCATCCAACGCTCTGAGTGAGGAACCGCTTCAGACGATTCAGTGCGTGCAGGAACTGAACAAATCATTCAAACTGATTCGCGAACCAATTTAGACAGTTTTGCCAACTTGTCAAGTCTTTGAACAGAATCGACTCAAAAGAGTGATTCATTTGTGAATGGGGCATCGTTCATGAAAAAAGAGACAGCATGCTTAGAATAAACTACGCATTTCTTAACATGTTCAGTATTGCATTAAAATAAAGTAACGAGAGGAACGTCGCCCAACATAGTGAAGTAAAAGTACAGATTTTTCATTAGAAATGTACTCAAGTTAAAGTAAAAGTAAATGTACTTTGTTACTACCCACCTCTGGTATTTTCACCCTACAGACACAGAACATCTACTACTACAGCACTAGTGCTTCAGAAATTAAAGTTGTAGTGAACTAACCCACATTTACTCACTCACACTCTTCATGCTGCTCCAGAATCAGTTGGTCTTTGAGATGATTGAAGTGAATGTGATCTGATTTCAGTCTCAAGCTGAGCACACAGAGCGTCAGATTAAACAGCAGTTTGAGAAGCTTCATCAGTTTCTCAGAGATGAAGAAGAAGCTACAATCACTGCACTGAGGGAGGAAGAGGAGCAGAAGAAGCAGATGATGAAGGAGAAGCTGGAGGAGATGAACACATGAACATGAACACATCTCAGCTCTTTCACACACAATCAAAGACATGGAGGAGATGATGAAAGCCAGTGACGTCTGCTTTCTGAAGGTCTGATTTCAGATCATTGGTTGATCATTGGTTCATTGATTGAGTTCTTGATGATAAATGGTGTGTTTGTTCTGCAGGAGTTTCCAGTCTCGATGGAAAGGTGAGTGATCTGCTCCTGTCTCTGGTCTCTCTGGTTCTGATCCAAAGCCACTGCAATTCTGACTCCTGAATGTTCTTCCAGAGTCCAGAGCTCACGGCCGGATCCACAGATGGCTTCTGGAGCTTTGATTAATGTGCCACGTTACTTGGGCAACCTGCCGTTCAGAGTCTGGGAGAAGATGCAGGACATCGTCCAAAACAGTGAGTCTGACTGCAGAAGATCTGAGCTGGAAATGATGGAGGGGTGGAGAGTTAGAGGTGCTTCATGATAGATAGATAGATAGATAGATAGATAGATAGATAGATAGATAGATAGATAGATAGATAGATAGATAGATTATGAATGTAATTTGATACTTACGTCTAATCATGCCCAAACGGGTCGAGTCAGAGCCAGTTGCGTTCAGTCGGTGTTTGTTTAAATTCTGTTTCTAAGCATTTAAATGAGCTTCAGTCGAAGGAAACAGTCTTTGTGTGTTAAACTCAGTCTTAGACTGTTTTAGCTAGTCGTTAAAGGCTGGAATACACTACATGACTTTTAAAATCTGAACTGATTTTTAAACAGCAGGCATCATACACTTGCCAACTTTGTAAATGGTTACAGAGAAAGGCTAGGGATTATGCACTACACGAATTTAAAATCGTTCCCAACACAAACAGAAACATGTGACAAACAGGTGAAACAAACACAGGAGTTGAGATGACCTGCAGGAGTAGAAGCAAGTCAAGTGTGTTTGGAGATGGACAGGGGTGGGTAGACACAGTCAGTATGGACAGATTACAACAGGAGTTAGAGGTGTAGTTTTATCTATGTTGTTACCTTTAATCCAACCTCCATATCCCTCGAGAGCACCAGCAGCCTCATGACAAGCACCAAATCTCCTCCCGCCATCAGTTTGAACGAATCCCTTTTTGAAAGAGCGTTGATTTCGTGCAGGTGCAACACTATGTCAGCCAATCACCGCCAGTCTGCCAATCATCTGACTCACTGAGACGTCACACACCCCCTTTAAAAAATCCTGTATCCCATGAAACGGATCCTCACAACACCACAGAACAAAACCAAAAAGCATACTTTCCTCGAATTCTATTCTTTTTTTCTTTTTTTTCCCATAGCATCTGATCCACCAGTACAATCATGTTCTTACAGTTCTTAATTCCCCTTGACTGCTCACCTTACCCCCAGTAATCTGGATCCTGAAAGCAAATTAAGGAGACAAAGAGAGCACAGAAAAAAAGAAACAACTGCCCAAACACTACACTATTACTCGGTGTGATCAGGAACACAAGATAACGCATCTGCCACTACTTTATCTGAACCCTTGATGTGTTTCATAGTTAAACTGTAAGGTTGTAAAAAGAGAATCCAATGCATCAACCGCTGACTCGGGGACTGTAAAGAGTGTAAAAACATTAAGGAGTTATGATCAGAATAAACCTCCACAGGTAGTCCCCCCCCACATACACATCTATGCTGAAGAGCCCAAATTAGAGATGAGGCTTCTTCAGACAGTGAGAATAAACTATTTTAAACCAATAAAGACTATAAGAGTCTTTAATTGATGGACACAAATGTCTGAATCACACATTTAATGTTTGTAGTTGATGATAAAATGAGTGTGAAACTAATAACAGCACTGACAGTGATCAGAGGAAAGTGTGTTTGATCAACAGTGTCATAATTCATAATAATCTGTGTTGGTTCACTCTTGATCATTATATGAACATCAGAATAAAAGCATCTGTTGATTGTGTCTCATCAGCTCCTGTGATTCTGGATCCAAACACGGCTCATCCACGTCTCGTCCTGTCTGATGATCTGACCAGTGTGAGATTCAGCGGGATCAATCAACCTCTTCCTGATAATCCAGAGAGATTTGACTATTATGCCTGTGTTCTGGGTTCAGAGGGATTTAACTCAGGAACACACTGCTGGGATGTGGAGGTTAAAGAGAGTTCAAAGTGGTGTCTTGGAGTAACTACAGCATCAAACCAGAGGAAGGGAGAAGATTTCTTTAACACTGATGATGTCTGGGGAGTGGAGTACAAACAGTTTAAACAGAAGCTTGATCGAGTGAGAGTGAATCTGGACTATGACAGAGGAAGGGTGTCATTCTCTGATCCTGTAACTAACACACATCTAGACACATTCACAACCACCTTCACTGACACACTCTTTCCATACTTCTGTTTTACTGGCTCTCTGAGGATCTTACCAGTCAATAGTCAGTAATCGTCACTCCTGTAGGTCTGGATCTTCTGCTTTCATCATAAATAAATAAATCATGTAATGTTTTTGTAGAAATTATATTATAATACTGTAAAGCAGAAATATGTTAATATAAAAAAAACTTGTTCAATTTTTACACATTAATGGGTGTTTAGGGGTAATGCATATTGTGTTAATTTGAACTCATTTATTGTGTTGATGAGTTTTACATAGTTTTACAAATCCTAAAAAAAACATTAGCGTTTGACAAAATTAATGTAAAGTCATTGGTGGTTTATCTTATTGTCAAAAAAACAAAACAATAAAAATAAAATATAAAATATCAGCCATTAAATTTATAATTTATAATAAAATACGATCTTAAGCAGTCAGAAAGGAAATGTCCAGCTCAGGAATAAGCAGTTCTCTTCACAATCTCATTAGTTATCATGACACATGACCTTCAAAATCATTTCACTGTTACTAAACTCTGTTGGATTGATGAACACTGGTGGCCAAAAGTTTGAATATTTAAGTTTATTAATGTTTGTGAAAGAAGTCTCTGATACTCAAGAAACATTTCTCATTATTATTAAAGCCAACCTCTGGTGAAAATCAAGTTTTTAATGTTGTTTATATGTCTATGTAGTGTTTTTAATATGCTTTAAGACAAACCATGTGCAAATTCATAAGTCAGCACCATTGCTGAGTATTTTATGTTTGAAACTGCAGTAAACCAAAAACCCGCGGTTTGAAATCGGTGGTGTTTGTGACGTCACAGTCTACCTTGTAACCAATCACAACAACGTGCCGGCAGGCTTTAGCATATCATTAACTATGACTGCTCTGAAGCAGGAAAGTCTCGAGAGAAGCAGGTTATCCCGGTATATTTTCTGTTGATATGAAAAATCATACCATTTGGCCCGCCCCCTCGATCAAATACGCAGGTTGCCAGCAACAATAGGGAGCGCAATTCACAGTGAAAGCTGAGGAGACTTACACACTGTAAATTGATGAGTTGATTTATCTGTTTTAATATGCTGTCGTTCATAGAGATTTTTAGATGGATTTAGAGGTTTTTTTAGGTCAGGTAGAATCTGTGATTCTCTAACCCAGTTTGTTGCTGGTTTTCATGGCTGCAGTACGCAGTGTTTTCTGCCAACTGGCAACCTGTGATGTCGAAATACTATTGGATAAACTGGCAGCACACTGTTTCACACAGACCAAAACAAAGACAGTCGTTCCGACACGGAACACACATTTCAAAGTAGAATGTCTGACTGTAGCATTGTTATTCTGAGAAACAAGTAGGTGAACTTAGCATGTTTCCTAAATATCTGCAAACATATTTTTATGCTTTATTCAAATAAAAATCTTACATAGAGCCCCTTTAAAACCTCCAGCTCAACCTGATCTTTTTTTTTCTTCAGAAAATGAGGTGGAAGGGGAAACAATAGAGTATGGCCTCACAGAGAACATGATCTCATCTTTATTTCAAGGCTCCTTTAAAAAACAGGCCAAATTTAACAAATTTGTACACAAGATGAAGGAGGTGGTAACACTAACACTAGAACCAGTGCCAGCAGAATCCAATCAACAAATTTCGACTACAGAAATGTAAGTATAAAATTGAGTATTGTGTATTATATTTGTCCTATGTTTAGTGGTCGACTGATAATGATTATTTTAATGCCTGATGCCGATATTTTAGAAATCAGGGTGGCCAAGAAGCACACACAAAGAATCTCAGTTAACATGGTTTGCTAAACATTCAAAATGTGTAGTTTTTATATTTATAACATATGATGCATTTAAGTAGGTCTGGAACGGCGCATCAATGTAACCGATTATGTTAATTAGTTGATTTGCAAGAACTGAGTCAGTTTGTTGCACTGTTCATATTTACTCTCTGTATGAAATATGGCTGCACGATATTGGAAAAAAACTGACATTGCGATAAATGCTCCATTGGCCAAAGTTTTCTTTTCATAGTGTGATGCTGATACTCCATACCCAACCATACAGTTGGCAGAAACTGACAGGAAATGGCTTTCTCCAAGAGGGTTCAAGTCCTCGTCAAAGTGGATGGTGTGGAGGTGTGTAGGGGAATAGAGTTAAAGAAGGAATAATTGCAGCCTTCAGTGCCTACTATGTTTTCAACTTGGCTTATCCACTAGGGGTGTACACAAATAGTTGAATATTCTATCTGTAATTAATATTCGAAAAATAAAAATACTATTCAATTTTTACCATGTTGCTTTGCTGGCCATAAATGCATTGAATCCGTGATATATCCTAAGCACTAAAACTAGCAGTTATAACTAAATCCACCGGGTGGTGCTGTGGAGAGTGTTTAACAAGTTTATTTCGTTTGATCATCACATCTTCCCCTTGGAATTATAAGGTTCTATCTGACATTTTTGTCAAAATTGAGTGTCATATATTAGAATGATGGTCTGTATCTTTAAGATCTAAGTGCACTATGCATGATGGGACCAGATGTTAAGGTATGAGGTGGGCAGAAAGAAGTAAAGTTGCTATACAGAAAACTCTCAAGTGTGCGACTGATTTAATTCAGTAGAGCGTGTGAGTGACATCGGAATGCACTAAGAACAGATATACAACACTGGCGACGAGGATGCAGCCTGGATGTTAGCACTGATTGCACGCGATGGAAAAGTCAGGTATTCCTGCGTTTGAGTGTTACAAAGACCCCGCGACTCTTGGTTCAAGATGGACAAGATGGCTGACATCGAGCCCTTATGTCTTACCAGAAAAGACTCAAAATTTGTCTTTGGTCCTGAACAGAAAAGTGCATTTAACACTCTTAAAGAAGAACTTGCAAAATCAGGAACTTTAGCATATTTTGACAAAGATGCACTGACCCAGGTTACAGCTGATGCCAGTCCTGTAGGGTTGGGGGCTGTAATGACGCAATGTCAAAAAGGACAAATGGTGCCAGTGTGCTACATTAGCAGAAGCCTATCAGATTGTGAGAGACGGTACTCCCAGACGGAGAAGGAGGCCCTTGCCCTTGTATGGGCCTGTGAGAAGCTTCACCCATATGTCTATGGAAGACAATTTGACCTGGTCACAGACCATAAGCCATTAGAGTCATTTACAGTCCACGCTCTAAGCCCTGTGCCCGCATTGAGCGATGGGTTTTGCGTCTTCAACCGTACAACTTTAAGGTTGTCTATATTTCTGGAAAAAAGAACATTGCAGATCCCTTGTCACGACTCCTTGGAAGCACAGCAATGAGGGAGAAGCACTTGCATGATTTGGATGAATATGTGAGATTTGTAGCCATTAATGCCACCCCGAGAGCCCTTACCACTAGGGAGGTGGAAGAGGCATCGGAAAATGATCCAGAACTGATAGAGGTAAGAAAAGCCATTGAAAGTGGACACTTTGAAAACTGTATGACATACACAGCTGTTGCTGGTGAGCTGTGTGTGGTAGGTTCCCTTTCGAGGGAACTCGCACTGCGTCCCGAAGGGGGCGCTATGGGAACGCCCTCAGCGTGAAAGCGTCTGATGCACGTGTGTCAACTAGTCCAATGGCGAGAGTGAACGTCACCGGCGGGTGACGTCATGACCAGGAAAGTATAAATACACATCCGGAAAGACCGGCTTCAGCTTTTGTGCCTCAGCAAAGCGCTCTGTGTTAAACTGTCTCTGTCTATTTATTGTTGTTTGTCCTCAAGCATTATATATATTCTAGACAGAAGCTTATTGGCGAGCAAATAGCAACTCGAGTCGTGTGTGCTTCCCTGCCCTCGCTACTATACGAGTGGGGATACACGCGATTCATGTGTTGTTTGTTTTAGAGCAGAGCATGCACGTCAGTTCTTGTAAAAGAAGGGGATCTGACAGTGTTCATTCATATTTCCCGATGTGATGCACTATCGAGATTTTTAGCTCTACTCCTCTTGGCTTTTTTCTCGAGGGAATAAAGTCTTAAGCAATAAAGAATCTATGGCCTTGGATCAAGCGTTTGCCGAGGCGACGCGTTGATTTCGGGTCTGCAAACTGCAATAAAGATTCTAGTGGCTCTGATCTCGCATCTGCCGAGGCGACGCGTAGATTTCGAGTCTGCAAACTGCAATAAAGAATCTAGTGGCACGGATCTCGCGTCTGCCGAGGCAACACGTAGATTTCGAGTCTGCAAACTGCAATAAAGAATCTAGTGGCACGGATCTCGCGTCTGCCGAGGCGACGCGCAGATTTCGTGTGTGCTAACTGCAATTAAGATTCTAGTGGCTCTGATCTCGCGTCTGCCGAAGCGACGCTCAGATTTCGAGTCTGCAAACTGCATTTAAGAATCTAATGGCTCTGATCTTGCGTCTGCCGAGGCGACGCTTAGATTTCGAGTCTGCAAACTGCAATAAAGAATCTAGTGGCACGGATCTCGCGTCTGCCGAGGCGACGCGTAGATTTCGTGTCTGCAAACTGCAATAAAGATTCTAGTCTCTGATCTAGCGTGTTTGCCGAGGCAACGCGTAGATTAGGGTGTGCAGACGGCAGTTATAAATATTCAACCAATCATTCAGACCGTGTACACTTGTCTGGTGGTTCATTGATTCATTTAATTTGAGGAATTAAATGGGATATTGCCTGTTTTTTTTAAAAAAAAAAAAAGCTATATGTCTGCACTAATAACTCTTTATTTGCCTTTCATCCAGACCGTTGTTACCTGTCCGGTTGATATGTGACTGCATTTAATTTTAAGAGATTAAATGTAATTTGATGTGTGTATGGCCTATATATACATACATACTATATTTAGCATTTCTTTCAGACCATATTAATGTGTCTGATAGATCATTTGCTGCATTTAATTTTGAGGAATTATATGGACAGTTGGCTGTAATTTTAATTTTGAGAAATTAAAATAATACATATTTATCTGACTTTAAGTAGTTAGATTCATGTATTAGTTCAGCCTTTCATGTAGATCCTGACGCCTGTGGTGTTAGGCTTCTTGGGGCAGCCCTCTGCGGGGTGGAGCGGTGTACACCTCAGTATACGGTGCCCGTGCCACTTCGTTGCCCTCAGGGGACCGATCTGCCAAGCTTTGATTCAGCGCTCACTCGACGCTGCATCAGGTTCGCACCCTCTGAGGAGGGTCGAAAAGCAGTCAAATGGGTTATTTCCTGCCAGTGTATTTCAGGTCACCAAAGTGGCTGCTCTAGGTATACCAGAGACCAGTCTTGAGAGGCTGGTTCCCTTCTGTGGATTTTCTGGCAGAGTTGAGGCTTCTGCCAAAGATGTATCTCAATGGGCAGGCTCTGGTAATGGAACAGAAAGTAAACTCTTTTGTGAAAGGAGCTACAAAATGGGTTCCTCCTCCCAGCAGAGAGTTAGGGTTTTTAGGGCCGCTACTATTTTGTTCCAAAGAAGGATGGAGGGTTGCATCCTATATTAGATCTTAATCATTTGAATCAGTCAGTCAGGAGACTTAGGTTCAAAATGTTGACTCTAAACCAGATCCAAGGACTGGTTTGTCATGATAGTTCTAAAGGATGCATACTTCCATGTCTCCGTCCTTCTACAGCATAGGAAGTTCCTCGGGTTTGCTTTCAGGGGCAAAGTATACCTATATTAGGTCCTTCCATTTGGTCTAGCTCCATCACCCCACACGTTCATGGAATGCGTAGATGCAGCTCTGGCCTTGCTCAGGCTGCAGGGCATACGCATTCTGAACTGATAAGATGACTGGCTAATATTAGCGCAGTCGGAACAGATGGTCAGTTCAACATTGAGATGTTGTTCTTGCTCATAAAAAATTGGGGTTGTGGCTGAACGCCAAGAAGAGTGTGCTTTCTCCATTATAGAGAACCACCTTCCTGGGCATGGTATGGATTCAGTGACACTGCGGGCCGTTCTGTCGCCCACTTGTATTGCTACAATCTTTTCAGTCACACAGGAGATATAACTAGGCCAGTCACTCACTGTAAAACAGTTTTCTAAAACTGTTGGGTCTGATGACAGCTGTGTCCAACGGTGATACCTTTTGGCCTGCTGTTCATGAGACCCTTACAGTGGTGGTTCAGGACCAAGGGTTTTCCCTGAGGGGGAATCCACTTCCTATGATCAAGATCATGCAGCGGTGTCACCGCGCCTTGATTATATGGAAGAAAAGTTGGTTCCTGTCCCAGGGCCCTGTGTTAGGAGCTTAATATCATTGAGTCACTCTCATGGTAGATGTTTCTCTCACAGGCTGGGGAGTGGTAATGGAAGGCCGCTCAGCTCAAGGGCTGTTGAGGAGTCATCATCTTTCGTGGCACATAATTGCCTGGAGATGATGGCGGTCTTCAATGCGTTGAAGTTCTTCCTCCCAGACCTGAGAGGTCATCGAGCTGTCTGGACAGACAATTCATCGATGGTCTCTTATATAAATCAACAGGGGGGTTTGCGTCTGCGCCCACTATCTGGCGCACCAGATCCTCCTGTGGTCCCTGGGGAAGATGCTCTCCTCGAGAACAATCTTATCTTATTTCAGGGACCTAGAATATAGGAGCAGACATCCTGTCGAGACAGGGGCTGAGCTAGGGGAATGGAGACTTCACCCCAAAGTGGTGAAGCTCATATGGGAGATTTATAGCCACGTGGAGGTGGATCTTTCGTGTCTCAGGATACGACGCACTGTCCACTGTGGTTAGCCCTTACGCATCCAGTTCCTCTTGGACTGGATGCCAGGGTACAGACATGGCCGAGGCTACGTCTGTACATTTTTCCCCCTATTGTTCTGCTCCCAGGAGTTCTGGACAAAATTCGCCGGGAAGGGATAAGTCTACTGCTAGTAGCGCCTTACTGGCCAAGTCGGATATGGTTCTTGGACCCCGTGTCTCTCCTCGACGGCTCTCCCTTGGAGATTCCGATCAGGAGAGACCTATCTCAGGTGACGGGCTTGATTTTTCACCCCGTCCAGAAGCATTGAACCTGTGGGTTTGGCCCCTGAGGGGGCCCAACTCATAGTATCTGGTCTCTCAACCGAGGTTGTGGTGACCATACTTTACTCCAGAACTCCAGCCACAAGGAAACTATCCTCTGCATACCATGTCCCTGTGGAATGGTACATTGTGGGGTATAACCCTTTGAGGTATACCCTTCGTGGCACTTTTAGGCTGAGGCCTGCAACATGCACTATGGTTCCTGCTTGGGAGTTGGCCTTTGTGTTGGAAGGCTATCTGCAGCTCTATTTGAGCCGCGTGACTCTGTCTCAGAAAATTTCTGAAGTTTTTACTGTGTTCCTCCTGCCATTTCTTCCCTATAAGAGTAGGAGACCTTTAGGCCCTATCTGTATCCCCTACGTGCCTTTAGTGTGCACCGGGAATGGTCAAAGTGTTCCTTTACCCTTCTGGGTTATATATCTAAGGTTCTGACCAATATGCCACGGCCTATAGTGCTGCAAGCTTTCTGTCCTCTGTTCTCAGATCCAGACCAGGAAAAGTTGAATCTTGTGTGTCCAGTGTGAGCACTCAAGGAGATCTGTGATGCGGCGGGCTGATTCTCACCACTCACGTTTGTGAGATTATCTCGGCCTGGATGCAGCTCCAGGCTCATCAGTGCTCTTGTCTTAGTGTGCCACAGTTTCACACGGACAGGCATTTTGGAATTATGGCATTTTGGGATATTGTTCCCATAGCGCCCCCTTCGGGACGCAGTGCGAGTTCCCTCGAAAGGGAACGTCTCAGGTTATGACTATAACCATAGTTCCCTGAGAGAGGGAACGAGACACTGCGTCCCGAAGGGGGCGCTATGGGAACGCCCTCAGCGTGAAAGCGTCTGATGCACGTGTGTCAACTAGTCCAATGGCGAGAGTGAACGTCACCGGCGGGTGACGTCACGACCAGGAAAGTATAAATACACATCCGGAAAGACCGGCTTCAGCTTAAACTGCCGAAGCAAATCGATCACAGGGATGCAGGGAGTATGGCAACGCGACGCAGTGTCTCGTTCCCTCTCTCAGGGAACTATGGTTATAGTCATAACCTGAGACGTTTTCTAGTCCTACGTGCAACGCGCATTGTCCTTCCAAAAATATTACAACCACGAGCACTGGCACTTGCTCATGAGGGACACATAGGTATTGTCAGGACCAGTACAGGCCTGGCATGGACAGGGCTGCCGAGAGATATTGTAAGTCTTGCCATGGCTGTCAAATTGTCTCTCGTCCAGATGTGCCAGAACCACTGCGCCCTTTACCATTGCCGGATGGACCATGGCAAGATCTAGCAGTAGATCTACTGGGTCCCCTGCCGTCAAAACACTCAATCCTAGTCGTGGTGGATTACTACAGTAGATATTATGAGTATGAAATTCTGACCTCAACCACGACTGCGAAAGTGATTGACAGCCTGGAGAACATATTTAGCCGACATGGACTTCCTGTCACAATAAAATCAGACAATGGCCCTCAATTTAAATCAGACGAATTCAAGAGCTTCTGTGAGGAAAATGGAATCAGACACCTGAAAACAACACCTAAATGGGCTCAAGCGAATGGTGAAGTCGAGCGCCAGAATGCTTCTATCATGAAATGAATCCGAATCGCACAGTCAGAAGGACTTGACTGGCAAAAGGAGCTTCGGAAATATGCTACAGTGTACAGAGGAATTGTACATAACACAACAGGCAAAAGCCCTTCTGAACTTCTGTTTAAACAGAAAATGAGAGGTAAGCTTCCTGAACTCACATCCGTGGACAAAGATCTCGAAGTTCAAGACCATGATCCTGAGAAAAAAGGGAAGTATAAACTGTATGCAGATGAACAGCGCAAAGCAGAGTACTCAAATGTAGCTGTTGGAGATCGGGTTCTGATAAGGCAGGAAAAGACGGACAAGTTTACTACACCTTTCAAGGCAACACCTCATATGGTCGTCAGCAGAGCTGGGAACAAAATAACTGTTGAGTCACCCACTGGAGCCCAGTACAGTCGCAACACAACATTTGTGAATAAATATGTGGAGAGGGAGAAAGGAAATGAACAAAGTAGCAAGACATTAGGAGAGGTTGACTGTTCAACAAACTCAGACCAACATATAAGGTCAGAAGATTCACAGAAACCTGTGCATATGGCTGAGTGTCATAAAGACGTGACATATGTCAAGCCGCAAAGACAAAAGAAATTGCCTCAAAAACTTGCTGACTCTGTCATTGGTTAAATTCATCAGTGCAGGTTGGATGTAGACAATGTTACTGACTTGTTCATGGTTTGATAAATAATAAGAAAGTAGAGTGATGTGATCATAGATAAGCATGTTTTTTTGTATGTGTTTGTGTTTAGACATTACAGAGACTACAGTTAAGTGTTAAAGGTCTCTATCCGACTTTGGGGGGAATGTCATATATTAGAATGATGGTCTGTATCTTTAAGATCTAAGTGCACTATGCATGATGGGACCGGATGTTAAGGTAGGAGGTGTGGCAGAAAGAAGTAAAGTTGCTATACAGAAAACTCTCAAGTGTGCGACTGATTTAATTCAGTAGAGCGTGTGAGTGACATCGGAATGCACTAAGAACAGATATACAACATTGAGTTATTCACATATTCATATTCTGTGACAACTTATTTACATTATCTAATGTTTCTTTTTTTAAGTTGTGCACATTTTGGTACTTTTTTTAGAAAACAAAAAGGTTCTATCTACAAAGTCGCACTCTAACTTGGCTCTATAAGGTTCTATCTGTGTGAGCCAATCAGCACTTCGAATGCACACACAAGGACCAATCAGGATCAGCGTTCTTTGTCATGTCGGCGCGATAGCGGATGCTATCGCTTAAAAACGCTGAATCGGTGAAGAGAAGACTAAACTTCACACAACGCGACGTTTATAAGAAACCTCATGATCAACTATTTTATTTATGATCTTGTCAATGACAGCAGCCCAAATTCCATGAAATTAGTCTTTTTGTGTGTATTGTTGTATCTGATTGCTGAGGAGTTATTTTCAGTTAGACACCACGTTAGCCAGCAGTGCTAAGAGGATAGATTTGGGTTTTGCAGTCTTTGCTTATTTCCAGTCATGTCATTGTCATACGAGGGAAAGTTATGTATATATTAGGTTATGTTTCAACCTTGATCCATCCTGTGTACTTGTACTGAGCTGTATGTACTATGTAGCTATAAAGCTCTACGCTATGGCACACTGGATTAAAGTGTATACTAGATTGAGTGAGATGAAATGTTAAATTTGACATTGTTGGTAAAAACTGAGTTGTTGTATAGTTGAAGTAATTTAGATATTTTAAATGTGAAATATTTTTAATATATAGTCAGTGAAACATTTTTTCAATGTTTATTAAACACCTTTGCTGAAGCATTATCTGTTTTCTTGCCGTTTTTTAGTCTTAAAATGTCTTAAATTTGACAATATGAAGGCTTAAAGGTCAAATACTCAACAATTTAATTGATGGAGTCTTAATTACAACAATAAACATTAGCATGTTGTTTCAGCATTATTGATGTCTAGAGAGAAAGCCATTTTACCTCTCTGTGAATAAAGTCCTGCTCAGATGTGTTACAGTAGCTGCTTTCTGTCTAAACAAAAGGAAATTTAAACTTAAATGGTTCCTGCAATAATGTGTTAAATTACCCATCATATTCCTACCTAAATTTAACATCTGCACTGGACAAAATATTTAACACTGCCTGTAATGCTTAACTTGAACAAGAAAAAAAACTATTCATTTAAAATATGAAATAAATGTCATACAAACTTTTAAATTTAACTGTCTCATGCCTGTCAACACATTGTTACAACACTCATTTTGTGTTTTAAAACAAATTATAAGTAAACTGTTTGTGTTTCTTGAAAATTATTGCTTCAATTAATTTTTTTGCAGATAGAACCTTATAATTCCAAGTGGAAAGTGTTTTTTGAGAATTAGAAGGTTCTATCTGCGTTTGACCCGTTCCAAAATTTCCTATTTACAAATTTGAGAAGATTTTGATATTGTACATTTAGAATACATTTAGGGTTCCTGTCATTTCATGTTTGAAAGAAACTTGTTCCCCATATAGCTTTTGCTATGGAACGTAAAAACTTTGAAGCTCAATATCTCAAAACTGCTCAGAACGCAGATAGAACCTTATAATTCCAAAGGGACGACATAATGTTGTCATCTGCCTCGAGAAGTTTGGAATTACTTAGATGAAAATGATCTTACTAAATGGAATTATTTTTGATCAAATGATTTAATGAAACTGAGTTATCATAATAACACCACCATATTGAGAAAGCACATGAAATCAAAACACCTGTCGAATGAGGAAAGACAGCTGTCCATCACTGCATTCACGACAGGTAAGCGCAGCTGTAACCCGAGTGAGCCGAGATCTGATAGCAAAATGACTTTAAGACATATGCTTACTTTCAGTTCTGTAGAGGGAGATGTGTTTACGAACAGAAAACACAAAGTGCTGCTGTTAGAAACTTAGCTTAGCACACCGTTGTAACGATCGGCCCAATCGGTCGAGTTTACATGGATTAATATTGGGGTCAGATTATACTGTGTGAGCAGTTATGAGTGTTTAAAAAGACGATACAGACAACAGAAATGAATAAATAAGGTGTATTTACAATAATCACAAGGAACTTAAAACAACACAATAAAACTAGAAAAACTTAGGCCGTTTAAAAGCAGGGAGTCCATTTGCACCATACCCTAAAACAGTCCTTAAGAGTCCTAGTAACGTGCTGAAAGTCCCAATGTGAAAGTGTCCACCGGTGTATATACAAAGTCCACGGAAGTGTTAATCCAAGTGAAGGTGATGTGATTTGCTGGAAAGGCAAGTCCATAAAATGCAACTCCACAGTCCAGCTGATTTGTGATCACGTTTATAATGGGCGGGCTCATTGTTTGCCATGCTGCCTCCTTTATGCTGGCTTACTTCCTTGTTCCTGTCATGTGATCAGTCACATGACAGGCAGACCCAGACTCATTTAAAGACATACACACATTAAATAGTTAAGAGGAATAAAATGGACTATAAAAAACATGTAAACCAATTAAAACTCTATTATACATAAAATCATTGTAATAAATAGAGCGGTAAAACATGTATTTTATGTGACAGTGTTACATAGTTATGTATTATCATTATCTTTGTGTTTCTGCAACGTCTGTCAGCGCGGCTCGTTTTCTCACCCGAGCATGTGGATATTATTGTTTTTCTCAACATGAACATGTGAAACAATATAAACACAATAACCATATACTGACTCAGGTGTATTATGTACGTTTTGTATGATAACTGGCGCTGTCTGCTTTATAAGCGTTTTTCTTGTTCACGCTGCTTGAGGTTACATGCTTTTGTTCTTTATATTTTTTTGTTTGCACATAATTGTTTAGTGCTTTGAACTTAAAGAAAAGCTATATAACGTAAGTTTGTTGTGTATATTGCCTAATCGTAAACTTGTTCAGAAATATTCGAATATTCGTTTGTTCGTTTATTTTACGAGCCCAAATATTCGAATAAAATATTTTGGAAAAATGCCCATCCCTATTATCCATAACCTTCCTGCAGCATGCCATAGCAAAGATTACGGAGGTGGGTGACGAGCCCCTTCCAATAACTGTCACCCGAATAATTAATATCCTGTACTAAAAATGCCACAACCATATCAATGCACAAGAAGTAGAAGGAAAACCTTCACCTTAATGAAAATAATTCAACATGTTGGTCTGGTTCACAACCATGAACCCAATTTCAGCATCACTTGTGGACTGAATAACTGCAAGTCTTTCAGGTGTCTAATTTTCTTACTGTAGTCACTGTAATATGAATAGGCATTTAAAAATAATAATAATAACAAAGTAGTTATGATTGATGTTCATTTCAAGTATTTTATTTAAAACATCTTACCTCTCCGCATAGCCATTGATGAGGGCACAGTGTTTTAAAGTCTGTAACTCTCAAAACCATAGGGTTTTTGTCTCCTTGACTCAAAGGCAGTGCAGCAATGACAGCTTCTTCAATGTCTGTCTCCCATAGAGCATGCATCTAGAAGACAGTTTTATTTTTTAACTGCATAAATAGGATTACCTTTTCCTGGGGATCTTTGATTAGAGCTGTTTCTGACCATGTCTTTAGCTGCTTTGTGTTATGCAATTGTTGTACATCTTCCTTCGATACATCACATACCATTGTTTGAATGGCTGTTGTAGAGGCTTTGACATCTGTGTCAATTTTACCATTTTTGGTATTATTTCTCCTTTTGACTGCCTTTTTGTTTTTTATTTTTTTGGGGACAGGCATGATTACAGGGACACTGTAGTACTTGGACTTTTTGGGAGCAGTTACCCTTTTTGCCCACTGCTCTTCAGTTAGGTCTGTTGCTTCCTTTTTTCTTTTGAACGTTTGGATCCAACAGACAGACCATGTCCAATTATGTGTTCACGGTAGCGCCCTCGTAAAGATGAATGAAGTGTGCAAATAAAATCTGCTGGCCTCATTTTTCTTCTTCTTTGTAAAATGGAATTTTTCACGATGCCGAACCAACATTCGACATGGCTATTTGTATCCCTGGTTCTCGTGTCTTGTACTGTTGGTTCAGGTGTTTTTTTGGACTTTGTGGCATACTTTTCCATATTTCCAAGGAAAATGCCACTCCATAGTGGGAAAAGACCCAAGTAGTGCCCTGTCAGGAGATTGATAATCCCTTCACATCTGTACACAAGCTGCTAGACATCTCTTCTTTCTCCAATAGTTCCATGGACTCCTCCCTGACTTCGAGAAACTCAGAGGTAAACTTGGAGCGTCCAATGATTGTATTTTTGGACATTTGAATATCATCTTCTGCAGGGATGCTTGCCTTGAGGAAAATGTCATCCTCAACATCTAAAGCCATTTGCTTTATGTAATTGTTGAGTTTGACAACAGCAGTTTCCACAGTTGGTGTATTTTTTTCAGCCAAAAAGACCAAGCACATCTGCAAAAAGATTGCCTTAGCCTGCTGAAGAGTTATGCTATTTTGCAAAAGTGCAAAACAGAACACAGCAAAGTTGTGCAATCCTTTGTCTTTTGTTTGTTTTCTGGCTGCATTTGAAAAGGTTTTCACCATGTGTGCAGCACAGATATGCACAACTGTGAACCTCATTACATCCTTCCGTTGAAGTTGGAAATGACATATTTTGTGTGCCCTTTCTAAGAATGTATCAACATTTTCTTTGTTGAATGATATGAGAACACTTTGGATCAGTGCCCAACTAAAATCTGTCTCGATGCGACATACTCGAACAGAGGTCAATTTGCTGACACTGTGCACAAATTTCAGCAGCCAGCTTGAAATATTTGGCACATTGTGTTCATTTGTCAGCAGCTCTGTAACTGGAAGTGGTGGTTTGTTTGTACCATCTCCTGGGAGAACCAGAGCATAATAAAGCACTCTCTTAACTTGATTTGGTATTTTGCTCACTATTCCTCCAGTTGCATCCAGATAGAGGGATGTGTTGTGGTTGTCCTGCAGGTGTGTCACAAGGATTTCCATTCCCTGTTCTGTGTACATCTGCACTGAAAAAGGATCAACTTGCAAATGCTGCATGTACCCAGGAAAGTTGAAAAATCCTGTCACACTCTCTGAGTATTTTCTGAGCTATCATCAGTTCCATGACAACATTGTCATGGAACTGGAGACTCCTTTTAAATTCAGAGGATATGGTTTTTAGAACATTTTTTGTGAGGCATTTTGAAATGTTTCCAGCAATGAGCTCTGCCGTTGGAGTGGAACTCAGTTTTCTGTAATAGAAATTTGAAATTCCATTTTTAGTGCCTTAGCGATTTTGCCTCTGCGCGTGTAACTTGCCCTACGAAATTTTAGTTCTTCTTTTGCATGTCTGACATGCCCAAATTGGGTGACACAGATGGTAACTTTTTTGTTGTGTTGTGGTGGCTCATTACATGTAAATACATATTTGGCCTTGCAATCAGAGAATGTACACTCTGCCTTTAATTTTATATAAGGTCCATGTTTCCGACTGTGAAGACATCTAACTCTCTGATATTTAAATGCAATTGGACATGATGGTTTTATTTTCTTGAACTGTTTGTAAATTATGTGAGTCCAAGGTGTTTTGAGTTTTTGTTTGTCCTTTTTTAGGCGCTATTTTTCTCCAGTCTTTACTGGTTATGTGAATTTTGAATCTCTTTTTACCTGTTGTTGTTGGTCTCCACTGGCTTTGTTTGTTTTGTCCTGTATTGTCTGGTACACTGGTGTCACCTTCATGCTCTTCAAAGTCTTCATGTGGAAGAATTTCTTCAAAGCAGCAGTCAGGTTCATTGATTTCCTCAGCCATGTCATTGAACAGGGAATCATGATCTGATTCTGCTTCTGTAATGTCTTCCTCATTCTTTTCCAGGTGGTGCTTAATTTTTTTTCGGAAATGTGTAAAAACAGTTGACCGCACATTTTTCCGGTTACTGTGCCATACCACTGAGAGCCACTTTCGGTATTTAAGTGTGTCACTTCCAAAAACATTCTGGGCTACCTCACTCCATATGATGGAATTCCATGGTATCCTTTTCTCTAGACCAGTGGTCGCCAACCCGTCGATCGCGATCTTTATCACTGTTCCAGTAGCTTGCGAAAACAACAGAAATATGAGTGCAAAAATACATTACATTTCTCCAGTCTTTGTACTGTATTTTTGTATTTATTTTCTGTTATTTTCAGAAGCTACTGGGACAGTGATAAAGGTAAATAACCCACATCATGTCCGAGTCTGTAAACGGCCGTAAACAAGAGGCCAAAGATGGACGCGAAGAGGAGAAAATTCTGTAGCAGGCAGAGCAGCTCACTGTTCACGATGCTCGAAATATAGGAAGGGAATATAAATATTGAATTAGGGGTGAAGGGTTATATGAATGCATCTCTAAAAGGAATTACTGTCTTCAGAAAAAATCGATGGTAATGGCATTTTATTTTCCTCTTACCTCCGAATAAAGTAGCTAATTATTAGCGCAGTTCAGCTTTGTTTACACAGCGGTAACCAAGGAAACACTGTGTCACTGCTGCTCCATATGCGCCACCTGCTGTCAGAGAGTGAATTTGCGTCTCATTCAGCCTGTCTGCTGTTTTTGTTTCAAGCTTTTTGTGTAGCATATAATTTCACAAAGATAAAGTCAGACCATTCTGTTTTTGCTTTAAATATTGAAATTAAATCTCAATTAATTCAAATAAAAAACAACTGCTCATGCAATGTGATAGCATCTTTGTTTGGATTGTGATTAAAAAGCAGTGGTTCCCTCTAATTTGAAATGGCTATTTTTGTTTATAATAATAATAATAATAATAATAATAATAAATATCTGCAACCAGTATGTTACGGGATACAGGAGACGGACACAGTAGTAACAGGTAATGGTAGTTTTATTGACCACAGTAGAGTGTGAAACAACAGACAGGTGAGTGAACTGGTGATAGATGGTGTTAAGCAGATGATATGAGGAATAGTTACTGTCCTTTGTTTTGCAGGTTGAGATTCGCTGGAGCTGAGAGATCGCTGGAGTTATTTGGAGCTGGCTGACACACACCCACACAGCAGATGAGGCACACGAAGGGAAGGAGAGACGCTGGAGACAGGTGAGTATACGATGAGGAGTCCTTAAGGTAAGCATCACACGGAGTATATGCGAACGAGACCGGACATAGAGTGCTGTGTGCGTGTGTGTTAAATAGTGCTGCTGATGAGTGAAGTGATGAGGTGCAGGTGGCGGTGATCAGTACTCTGGAGACTGTGAGCGTTGTGGTTGGGTGACGTTGGAACCTGACGTGTCTGTGACACAGTATGAGAATCGGCCAATTTGCTTGTAAAAATAAATAAATAAATCAATCTAAATTGGCCACGAAAAAAATACTAAATACAATCTGGGCCGTCTTTTTCTATCAAGTAGATCTTGTCTTTCATAAAGGTCGAGGTCAGGGATCTTGGGCTTAAAAAGGTTGGTGACCACTGATATAGACTAACAGAATGTAAAAACTTTTCAACTAGACTTTCAACCCCTCCACATTCACGCCAAAGGTCAGGAGCACCATGCCTTAGACCTATTTTTTTGCGTGCTTTTACCATGCTGGCCTATTTCAGTGATTAATCTAGCGTGACATTTCTGAATCAAACGTGCAGGATTTAGCGAAATTAGGTATTCAGCAAGTATAGTTTTGATAGCCTGTGGTAAAAATATAAATAAAGCCAGAAAAGCTGAAGCAATATGCCAATGTAATATCCATGCAATCGCTCTATTCCATGTGTGATGGATCACTATGTCCTCTGAATTAGAAAAGAAATGTAATTAAAAAAAGAGGGGAAGCATTTCCGTATACACACACACAGTTACGATACACAGGAGGTCAGAAACACAGGTAAGTTTACAATGTTTATTGAGACAACCAGAGTGGTGAACAGGTGAGTATTTCAGATGAAGTTTCCAGACAGAATATATATCAAGACAGTGATACTTGACTTGATCTTCACACCAGGTTCAATGAAGGCAGAGAGACGAGGAGCCAGACAGAGGATATATCAAGACAGGAACACTGAACTTGATCTTCACACCAGATTCAACGATGATGAGGAGACTTGGAACAGAGACAGCACAATGACACTCACGGAGGACTGGAGAACACAGAGGATCCTGGAGACACACTGGAGACACACTGGAGACACACTGGAGACACACTGGAGACACACTGGAGACACACTGGAGACACACTGGAGACACACTGGAGACACACTGGAGACACACTGGAGACACACTGGAGACACACTGGAGACACACTGGAGACACACTGGAGACACACTGGAGACACACTGGAGACACACTGGAGACACACTGGAGACACACTGGAGACACACTGGAGACAGGTAAGGAGTCTGTAAGGTAAGCATTCATGTTAGTATGCATTAACAAGACCGGACAATGACTGAGTGACTGTGAGTGTCTTTTATGGTGCTGTTGATTGGACTGGTGATGAGTGTCAGGTGTGTGTGATCAGTACTCTGTTGAGGGAGTGCGACGTGATTGGCTGGGTGCAGAGCCTCTGTGACACACACACACATGTATATATATATATATATATATATATATATATATATATATATATATATATATATATATATATACACGTGTATGCATATGTTGTTTAGTTAAATTCTTTTGTTGTTATTTATATATTCTTATTCTGTTTTTCTTTTCTTGATTATTACTATTTTATCTTGCAATGTATCTACAAAAATATATTCTATAAATCAGTCCCTATTTCTTTATTATTGTTGTTTATTTAATATTCTTTTAATTGCTTAACTACATTTTCTTTTTCTTCTTCACCCTCATCCTTTTTTATGTATTTATGTATGTATGTACAGTGGGTATCGAAAAGAATCACCCCTTTTAATACATTCACATTTTGTTGCTTTGCAGCCTGAAAGTTTTTGTTTTGTTTATTCACTGCAATTTATAACATCCAAGTGTAAGATATAAAACCAACATCTCAGAGAAAACAATAACAAAAAAACAAAAAAACAAACCACAATCACAAAGTTGGAAAAAGGATCAACCCCTTGGGTGTTTTCTCTTCTCTTTAATTACAGCTTTTAGTTTGTTAGGATATGTCTCTACATCTACTTTAATATTTGTCCACTCCTCTTTGCAGAATTGCTCGAGTTCAGTTAAATTTCATGGTGACCATTTGTGAACTGCAGTCTTAAAGTCATTCCACAAATTTTCAATGGGATTTCAGTCCTTTTTTCCCCAGGTGAAAAAAAAGTACACTTCTATAATGTACTTAAAGTGCTCTATTTTTGTGCACTAATTTTGTACTTAATATACTAAACAATCATCTTTAGTACTTCTTAAGATCATCTTAAGAACATCTAAGTGTACTCAACTGTGTGTACATATATATATCATATTATACAAAAAACGGGGGGCAGAGCAAAGAGAAACACGGCCACGAGATAAAATGCTATTGTGAAAGTTTTCACAAATCGAGCTCGACCTAAAACAATGTTATTTTATTCCAGCAGTCTGCGTTAAACATGAAGAACGCCTTTCTTTCACATTCCTTACTGGCGGACTTACCAAGGGATTTATGGACAAGAGCTTTGCTGTGAAAAAAATCACAGATCAAGCTGGTGATGACACCAGTTTCATTCCTCTAAGTGTCCAACATTTGGAGCTATAGCCATTATAAAATTAAGAGTCGCTACGAAAAAAAACCTGATTTCGGCCCAAAGGACAGCGTCACCTTAATTCACAAATCATGGAAAACGATATTCGGTATCATGTCTATGACAGCGCACTGCGTATTTATAGCCAAAAGAAATCTGAATATCAAACCGCAAACTATCTTTACTGCGGACTCATTATTCTGATTTTCCATTAATAATGAGCACTCGCGGGTGTCGCCGCGGGTGGAGCGTGTGTTGATATTCATCCAGAGCGCTGTACAGTTATGGATAGATCTACGGCACGTCTGCCCAAACAATAATTTAGCGCCTGCCCTACACTATTATGTACAGTATGTTGAGCTGTTCATAGTTTACTTTGGACTTAAGTAGCATATAAAGAATACGGTCAGTGCTTAACTTAGTAAAGTTGGCAATATTTTTTTCTCGTAATAATGAGAAAGCTTCTCGTATAATGACTTAACATCTCATAATAACAAAAAACTTCCAATAATGACTTATTTTCTCATAATAATGTGAAACTTTCTTGTAATAATGACTTAACATCTCATAATAATGACAAAGTTTCTCATAATAATGAGAAACTTTCTCGTAATAATGAGAAACTTCTACGCATGCGCAAAACAGCGGAGCAGAAGGGAGTGACACGCTATAGCGACACCCGCTGGTCAAATCTCAGCAAACATGGCACATTCTGCAAAAGTGTAATCTATAATATCATTAAATAACATTATTGATAAATTATCAGAATATATAGTTTTTTATTCATTTGTATTTTTGTGTAACAAGCAGCAACAAAAAATTGATTTCAATTCAAACAGATAATGATAAGACTGCACACACCTCTGCATCTGCAAAATTGTCTACAAACATCTGCTAAACATATTTTCATGTTTTACATTGTTTTGGTGTTTACTGAATGAATTTGCGTTTTTGAACGAATCTGGCGATTCACTGAGCCATTCACAAAAACAGTTTCTTAGGGTGCGTCTCAATCAGCTCCCTAGTTCAGTAGTCAGGGCACTGATCAGGGAATCAGCCACATTTACATGATATACTGATTCATGACCTAGGGAGCTAGGAAGCTGATTGAGACGCAGGGCTACTACTTTTATGAATGAATTAGTTATGAGTGGAGCTGTGAGAGGCGTACAGGCCCGTTTCAGAGAACATCATCCAGAAGCAGTGTACCTTCACTGCTATGCACACGAATTGAATCTTGTGCTGTGCCATGCATGCAAGGCAATACCAGAAGCCAGCAACTTTTTTGATTTACTGGAGAGTCTTTATTCATTTTTCAGTGCATCTCTGGTTAATCACCTAAAGTTTACTGATGTTCAAAAACAGCTTGGACTACAATCATCTGAGCTGGTACAGCTGTCAACAACATGTTGGGCATGTCAGGTGAAGTCTGTGAGTGCTGTAATTGACAATTTATGTGCTATTCTGCAGTGTCTTGACAAAATTTCAACACCAATGGCTGTAGGCCTCCGGTCCAGACTCAGCAACTTTAACACTGTCTACATGCTGCTGATGTTTCATAGACTTCTGTCCATCACTGAAGGCCTCCACAAATTCCTGCAGAGGGAAACCGTAGACCTGGGACAAGCAGTTCAATACAAAACAGCAGTCTACGACTCTCTTAAAGATCAACGCACAGCTCAGAGTGCTACAGAGTTATATTCAAAGACAAAGGCCTTGTGTGAGGTAAATAACATTCCAGAACCTTCTGTAGGTTTTAGACGAAAACAAAAAAGGCTTGATGATTATGTGGTCGAGACAGCATGTCAGACAACCTCAGAAATCAGTTCTTCACATGACTTCATGTGTACATTGTACTACCCTTGCCTTGACTGAATGATGCAAGAGATTGACAACCGTTTCTCAGGAATTGGAGTAGATCTTATGAAGGGCATTCAAGCCTGCCATCCAGCATCAGACACCTTTCTTGATGAAGAATCTCTCAAGATTCTTGCCACACATTACAAAATAGAGTTGCAGTCAGAGGAGCTCCTGGTGGCAAAAAACTTCTTGAACAGAAGGAAGGAGAAAGAAGTAATTCCTGACACAGTCAGTGTGTTCAAGATGCTAAATACTGACATGTTCCCCACACTGAATTCAGCATTTCAAGTAGCACTGACAATCCCAGTTAGTAGCTGCAGCTGCGAACGTTCCTTTAGCGCTTTGCGTCGACTACATACATGGTTAAGGAACACAATGGAACAAGACCGTCTTAACCACCTAGCAGTGATGTCCATTGAGAAGGAGAACCTAAGGTGATAGACAGATTTGCCCAAATGAAATCAAGACGATACAGTCTTCTACTACCACCGTAAAAGCAGTAAAGCACCATGACAGAAACATGATAGAGGGAGGAGAAAGGCAGATAAAAACCACTAAACAGTAAAGTTTTATTTTTTATTATTAGTTACTTCATTAACAATAAACTAAGAACATTTTTTTCATAGCATTCATTAATATTGTAAATATTTGATCAAATTACAATTGTTCATTAAGAAAATGATTTCCAATTTTTGGACCATTTGGAATAATAGTAATTTATGTTGTAAAATATTAACTATTACACTAACTAATATTAACTAAAACAATTTTACTGTAAAGCATCACCATAAAAAGAAAATTCAAAGATAAATTAAAAAGAGAAATACTCAAAGTAGATAAGTGGGCACACATTAAGAGGAGAATAGTGTAAAAGGGTAGGGAAAGAGGGGAGGAAAAAGGAGAAAAGAGTGGATAAGATGTATGGAGAAGAGAAAGGGAGGACATTAAAAAGAAATGGAAACAAGAAGAGGAATGAAGAAATTAGATTAAAAAGGAGATGACCGGTGTGGATAGAACAACAGAAAAGGAGTGGAGAGAGACAATGAGAGTCAGAAGCCCAAATCAAAAGGAGAAAGGAGAGATGTTATGATGAAATGAAAAAACAAAAGAAGAGGAAGCAGACAACAGCAAATAGGACAAAACTTTATGAGGCAGCAGCACAGGAACTTCAGTAGAGGGTAAGGTTTATTTGCAGTGCTAGACTGAATAACTTGAATTGGTTTACTGCAATGCATTTAAACAGAGAGATAGGATCCTTTGACTGGTATATCTTTGTAGAGTAAGAGTACATCAGTGCAATGCTTAATGTTTGCTTATTAATATCCCTTTTCTACCAGGACTAGAGTGTGACCAGTCAGGCTTGATTGGAAAAGAAAAGAAAAGAAAAAAGAAAAGAAAAAAGGTGACACAACATCAGCAGAATATGAAAAAGAAATGGACTGATTTTCCTTATCAATTGCTATAGCAGTGCACATGTTTTATTAAGGATGATTGTGGGTTAGTGTTTTCAGTTCAACTTGATGTAACATTGTGTCTTTTCTTTTTTTATTAAGCAAGAAAGATTGACCTTGTTTAAAAATAAACCAATTTAAAACATTTTATTTAAAGTTTTTCTTGTGTATTATGACACACATGATTTCTCTGGGCTAAGCCCCGGATATCCACTCACCCTAGAACCGCCCCTGTTTTGTACGGTGACCGGGAAGGGACATGTTCGGTTCACTTAGTTTTGTCGTGGCCACGACATATAAACTCGTGGGAACGTGATAATATGTCGTGGCCACAAGATATTAATTCGTGGGAACGTGATAATAAGTCGTTCCCTCACATATGATCTCGTGGCCACGACTTTACATCTCGTGGCCATGTGATGTAAAGTTGTGGCCTCGAGATCATATGGTGAGGGAACGACATATTTTTCTCGTGGCCACGACTTCATTATGTTGAGAGAAGGACATCTATTTCTCATGGCCACGAGTTACATGTGTAAACAACCCGCGCAACCATGGCAACCTGGAACTATCAGAAATGGATAAGATTATAATAATATTTATTTTTAATTAAGAAAAAGCGCGGAATTGCCTACAGCGGCATTCAAATGAAGTTTATCAATAAATGTTAGAATATGCCGTGTATATTTTTTATCACATCCAACAGTCTTTTAAATCCATTCACTGACTGTTAATTTTTTTATTTCATATTTTTTACATTATTTATTATTATTATTAGGCTATCATTATTGGTTAAAGGTTTTTTATTCATTGTTATTTAGCCCTATTTGCTTTATTTTCCCCTTCATTTCGTGGTTTAGGTCATATTTAACAGATAGGACATTCTCTGTTATGATTGATGTCCTCTCCTCCTCTTCAGCCCCTATAACCTCTTTTGTGCCACAGGGATCCATTTTCGGCCCTGTTCTATTCTCTCTGTACATACTGCCTTTAGGTTAAATTATTTAAAGTCACAATGTGTCCTTCCATCTGTATGCAGATGACTTACAAATCTATCTGCCGGTTGTCCCCAATTCTTCTGACAGTCCTGAATCCATAAACAGATGTTTAGATGACATCAAATTGTGGCTGTCTCAGAACTTTCTCTGTTTGAATGAGGACAAAACTGAATGTATTGTTTTTGGCACATCCAACCTGCCCAGTGTTTCAGCTCCTGGTCTTGTTGTGTTGACCCCCCATTTTAACCACGTTGTGAAAAATTTGGGGGTGAAATTAGACAGCAGTCTGAAATTTGATAAGCAAATTGATTCTGTGGTCAGGGCAAGCTTCTTTCAGCTCCGCCTCCTAGCAAAGGTTAAACCCTTCTTGAGCCGTTGTGACCTGGAGAAAGCTATCCATGCTTTTGTTAGTTCCCGCATAGACTACTGTAATGTGCTATGTGGGAGTTAACCAAGCTGGTCTTCACCGTTTGCAGCTTGTGCAAAATGCTGCGGCCCGCCTGCTCACTAACAGTCGGTAACACAAGCACATCACACCTGTCCTATACTCCCTGCACTGGCTCCCTGTCCAGTTCGGAATTCATTTTAAAATTTTTACATTTGTTTTTAATGCAGTCAATGGCCTTGCACCTTCCTATTTGTGTGAGATTTTGAGCCCTCACCGACCCAGCAGAGCTCTACGATCTGATGGGCAACATCTGCTGGAGGTCCCCCGGTCCCGGTGCAAACAGTGGGTCGACCGTTCTTTTGCAGTGGCCGGTCCAAAACTCTGGAACTCTCTGCCCATTGACTTACTGTCACAGATCCTTTGTTCCCCGGACTCCATTTCCCATCATCCTCCTGTTTCCACACCTGCACTCACTTCCCTCGTCATCTCCCCATCATCACGGATCACCTGCACCTGGACTCTCTCATCAGCACTCCCTTTATATTGCACTCACTCCTTTCACTCCTCGTCCGTCTTAATGTTATGTAAAGTGTATGTTTGGTGCCTCCTGCCTTTGTTTAGTAAAGTATTGTTCGTATTGTGTAAATCTGTATCTGCCTCATCCCTTCACACCAGTACACCTGTAACAGAAAGACGGACCTTTAAAACTGCTGGATTTCCACCAGGCTCCAGCTCCTCCCATGCCTCCTACAACAATGACGGCTGCCGATAGACTCATCGGGCTTCTTCAGTTTGGACGTTCACTGGAGAGGTATGTGGAGGAGTTCATTGAGCTAGCTTATTTGACCAACTGGCCCGATGCTCAGTTGATCGCCCTGTTTCTGGACGGGCTGGATGACAACACTATCCGTTTTGATGAACCTGACTATTGTTTTTCCTTAAATGAAACTATCAATTTAATTTTGTATTTAAATGCCTCCAAATTCCTTGTTGAAGAGGTTCAGGATCAGTGTTTGTCTCGTCCAGTCCCTCCAGAAACACGGTTGGCCAGGCCAGTTAGTCAGCCTCTGTCTTCCTCCGCATACCCCTCCAGTGAACTCCTTATCTGTTCCACGCTGGACCCACACTCCTCCGCTGGGTCCAGTAAGCGGAGGAGGAGGAAGAAAACAGCCCCAGCCTGTCACGAACCTGCCGCTCCAACCCTCTCCGAGCCTGCCGCTCCAGCCGCCGCCGAGCCATCAGCTCCAGCCCTCTGCTCCAGCAGCCACCGAGCCCTCAGCTCCAGCCAGCATCTCCAGTCTCAGCCGCCGAGCCAGCAGCTCCAGTCTCAGCCGCCGAGCCAGCAGCTCCAGTCTCAGCCGCCGAGCCAGCAGCTCCAGTCTCAGCCGCCGAGCCAGCAGCTCCAGTCTCAGCCGCCGAGCCAGCAGCTCCAGTCTCAGCCGCCGAGCCAGCAGCTCCAGTCTCAGCCGCCGAGCCAGCAGCTCCAGTCTCAGCCGCCGAGCCAGCAGCTCCAGTCTCAGCCGCCGAGCCAGCAGCTCCAGTCTCAGCCGCCGAGCCAGCAGCTCCAGTCTCATCCGCCGAGCCAGCAGCTCCAGTCTCAGCCGCCGAGCCAGCAGCTCCAGTCTCAGCCGCCGAGCCAGCAGCTCCAGTCTCAGCCGCCGAGCCAGCAGCTCCAGTCTCAGCCGCCGAGCCAGCAGCTCCAGTCTCAGCCGCCGAGCCAGCAGCTCCAGTCTCAGCCGCCGAGCCAGCAGCTCCAGTCTCAGCCGCCGAGCCAGCAGCTCCAGTCTCAGCCGCCGAGCCAGCAGCTCCAGTCTCAGCCGCCGAGCCAGCAGCTCCAGTCTCAGCCGCCGAGCCAGCAGCTCCAGTCTCAGCCGCCGAGCCAGCAGCTCCAGTCTCAGCCGCCGAGCCAGCAGCTCCAGTCTCAGCCGCCGAGCCAGCAGCTCCAGTCTCAGGGGGGTGGTAGTAATGTCACAGATCCCTTGTTGCCCGGACTCCATTTCCCATCATCCTCCTGTTTCCACACCTGCACTCACTTCCCTCGTCATCTCCCCATCATCACGGATCACCTGCACCTGGACTCTCTCATCAGCACTCCCTTTATATTGCACCTTTCACTCCTCATCCGTCTTAATGTTATGTAAAGTGTATGTTTGGTGCCTCCTGCCTTTGTTTAGTAAAGTATTGTTCGTATTGTGGAAATCCGTATCTGCCTCATCCCTTCACACCAGTACACCTGTAACACTTACGCTCCATCACTGACCTGCCTTTGTTCAAAGCCAAACTTAAAACCCACTTATTTAGAATAGCTTTTAACACTTAGTGGTCCTGTGACACTTCTCTTTATCTTAATGTTGTAATGTGCTCTGCTGACCTATTTGCACTTTTATTATTATTTGTTATTATCATTATTTTTTATGTTGTTCGGCACTTTGGTTCAGCTTTGGTTGTTGGAAGGTGCTATAGAAATAAAGTTTGTTTGATTGTATCCTTTCTGTAGGCCTATATTATGATGTTAGCTATATTTTGTAAATACTTTAAATGCCAGATCATGCCAAAAAATGTGACTTTATGACTGTATTGTAGCCGTGAAGATAGGATAAATGAGGGTCGGTTATCATTTGTAGACCCTTGTGCCCGTGACAGCATTTGAATGAAGTTCGAATAATTTATTATTATTAATTGGTTGTTAAAAGAATATTTAAGCTAAAAAATAAATCCATTCACTGATATAGCCTAGACAAAAACTTATTTTTGTTCATCATTTTATTTAGGTTTAATAGGTATATTTATAATAATAATAATAATTATTATTATTATAAAGACACGATCAGATTAAAAGGCTGTGAGATGGGATGGATAAATGTTAATCAAATTGATAACAAACTTCATTTGAATGCTATAGTGGCAACATCGCGCGCAATAGGCTATTTATAGGTTATTACATTGCGCGCGATGTTGACTATATAGACAGCAAATAATAATAATTTCTTAATTCCGCACTTATTTTATCATTCTTAATTCCAGGTTTCCATGGTTGCGCGGGTTGTTTACACATGTAACTCGTGGTCATGAGAAATAGATGTCCTTCTCTCAACATAACGAAGTCGTGGCCACGAGAAAAATATCTGGTTCCCTCACCATATCATCACGTGGCCACGACATAAGGATGCCGTTACCTCGACAAAACGATCTCATGGCCACGACTTATCACGTTCCCACGAATTAATATCTTGTGGCCACAACATATTATCACGTTCCCACGAATTAATATCTTGTGGCCACAACATATTATCACGTTCCCTGACCGTATTCTTTATATGCTACTTAAGTCCAAAGTAAACTCTATGAACAGCTCAACGTACTGTACATAATAGTGTAGGGCAGGCGCTAAATTATTGCTTGGGCAGACGTGCCGTAGATCTATCCATAACTGTACAGCGCTCTGGATGAATATCAACACACGCTCCACCCCCGGCGGTACTGGTGGTACGATCCACCCGCGAGCGCTCATTATTAATGGAAAATCAGAATAATGAGTCATATTTTATGTTTGTTCAAAAATCAGATTCGGACGCAACAACCCAAACTTGTAGAATCGAAAATTAAACTGAGTGACAATTATCCGTTTGTGAAGTAGGCCTATTCTAAAAAAATGAAAAAATTAAAGTTTGAAGCCAACTTTTCATTTGGTTCATTTTGATGGTGCAAATTGAACAAAGAACTGCAAAGCGTTACACGGACCAGGTACAACGGGTGTACTCTTGAGGGTACTGCCCCAGTGACAAGCCGCTGTACCCCTGCAGGTACAAAATTAGCACATTTTTTCAATCTAGTATTGTTTTTATTATTATTGTGTTGTTGGTTGAGGAGGAGCTCTTGTGACTCATATGTATGAAGTGTAGAGGCATAAAGCAAATGGGTTTTGGTGTGTTTTTTGATTGAATTGTAATTATAGTCTATCCATTGAGAAATTATACTATTGATATACTACTAATGAAATACTCAAGAAAGCCATTAGATGGCACTGTGTTGAGTGTTATGTGATGAACACTATGCAACGAGTAATGAAGAATATACTACTACATATGTTATAAGAAAATATACAGAGAAGTTGAGTTGAGATCATATGGATTACCCAGATAGCAAGCACTTTTGGGCCGATTCCGGCAGAAAAGCGGCACTGTCGGCTCACTGTCGACGTCGATGAAAAGATAATGGGCCATAACTCTGCCGACTGTACACAATGCATCTGGCTGACAGACAGCGTTTTCTTTATGGGCCGGTCTCGGCTGAAATAGTTGTACTCGCGGCAGGTCCATATAACTCGGTATAAATCTATCGGCCCGAGTTGGTTTCGTAATAGGCGGGCCCCCAAATAGCAAGCACTTTTGGGCCGATTTAGGTTTAAATGCGCCAACATCGACTCATTGTCAGAATCAGTGAAAAGATAATGGGCCAGAGCCGTGTAGACTATATGGCTGACAGACGGATTTTTCTGAATGGACCGCCCAGATAGCAAGCACGTTTGGGCCGTTTCCATCTGAAACGCGGCACGTTGGCATCGGTGAAAAGATAATGGGCCAGAGCCGTGCCGACTGGACACAACACGTCTGGCAGACAGATGGGTTTTTCTTTATGGGCCAGTCTCGGCCTAAAGCAGATGTACTCGCGAGACTCGGTGTAGATCTGTGTATCTATTTCGGCCCAAGTTCGTGTCGTCACAGACGGCCCCCAGGTAGCAAACACTTTTGGGCCGATTTCAGCTGAAACGCGGCGTGTCGGGCATCAGTGAAAAGATAATGGGCCAGAGCCGTGCCGACTGTACACAACGCTTCTGGCTGACAGATGTCTTTTTCTGTATGGGCCAGTCACAGCTGAAAGCACTTGCGGCAGCTCCATATACTCGTAGTTTTGTGTATCTATTTTCGGCCCGAGTTCGTTTCGTCACAGGCGGGCCATTACTGGAATTAAGCAACTCAGCTGCCTATGGGGGTCTTGAAGTTCTAAATTTTGATTATATTAACACATTTAAAATGAATTGGTTGAAGAGATGCATGCTTGTGTCAGATTCTATGTGGTATAATGTATTTAAAAAGGTGGCCTTTCTTTTTTTGATTAGTCCACTGGTAAATTACATATTAAATTGGCTAGATTTCATCAACAAGCTTTGCCTGGAAATCTTTTTTGATAAATGGTTTAATAAAAACATATTTTTGCTGCTGATCTCGAATGGTGGTTTGTTATCTTATGAATGTTTTATAAATATCCATCAATGTCCCGTTCCGTTTAAAGAATTTAAGTCTGTTATAAAGGCTATTCCAGATAGAATAATATGTCTGATGAAAGCTTCCCTTTCCCATGAGTCATGTAAAAACTTCTTCGTTTGTTTCGCTTTTGTAATAATAAATTTATTCGTCAACTCTCTCTCAATCAAGAAACTTAATTAGCCTACTCCAAAAGGGGATCTTTTCAGGAGTTCTATAATAGATAACATTCAGTGGAGGAAAATATGGTTATTACCATAAATACTGCATAATATTAGAGAAGTGCATTTTAAAATTCTGCGTAATATCCCTGTAACGCACTTTGTCCAAATACTGTGTAGCTGATATATGCACCTATGAAAGTGACGATATTTGTTATATTAGTTTATTTGTTATATTATGTTTGTTATATTTTTTTTCTTGTAATTTTTCATCACTTTATTGTTTTTCTAAAATTAATATGAACTATAATTTACGCATTAAAGATGTTTTTGAAAACCAAAACAAATCTGTTAACTTTTATTCTTGTGGCAAAATTTTATTTTCACAAACAAAGGTTTCTTAAGAAAATACCCACTTTTAGAAATTTCTTGGAAAGTAGAATATTTAATCAAATCACTATAATTGATTTAATTAAAAAAAAAAAAAAATAGGCTTCTTCGTTTTTGAACAAATATGATGAGATCTACCATGATTGATACCTTTGATTTTTTTTTTCTCTTTGTTTTGTTCTTCCCAATTGTGGGAATGTTTCACTGTGCAATAATTATTGAACTTGTTTAATATGTTCTTTTGTTGTAAATGTAGATTTTTCTGCAATACTTGAATTTTTTCTTGAATTAATAAAAAATAAAAACTGAAAAAGGTTTTAGTGTTTAAATCCTGAGAATTCAAGTCGATATTTAATTTTCAAGAGGACGAAAAGGTAAGTAATTTATTTTAATGTTCAGTTTAGTGGTGTTTGATGTTTTAATTGTTTGTATATCAGATTTTGTGATTGTAACATAGATAGCAAGCACTTTGGGCTGATTCAGGCTGCTGCAGCATGCAGCAGAACCATCCTCGGTGTAGCTTGTGTGTATGTACTTTCGGCCCGAGTTCTTTTCATCACAGTCGGGCCACTAGTATAATTAAGGGAAAAAATGCTGAAGAGGAAGATCCTGCAGATCATTCGGGAGGAGAAAGATCAGCGGTCAAAATGTAAGTAATTTAATTTACTTAATGTTTAGTATAGTGTTGCTCGATGTTTTAAATGTCAAGAAGAATTGTTTTAATACTCGTTTGCGACGATATGCCAGATCCACGGAGCTGTTGGTGATCTCAAATTTATATAAATTCCAGATTTAATTTACTGAACGGGCCATATCTGAACGTGTACGCTGTCTGATTTGATTTACTTAACCTTTCAAAAGAGTCCTCTTTGTAAACGAGCACTTGGACCCGTCTGTCCTGAAATTCTGATTTATTTTGTTGTAACACCTCCGTGGGGAGCTCCGAAATAGGCAGTAAAGGCAGAGAAACCTGTGATGTAAATAAATAATGTGATTCAATATAGTGAATAAACTAAAAGTATTCAATTACTTTTATTCATAGGGTCATATAGGCCTGTTTAACATTTTACCTAGATGGGCATGGGCCGGGGGGGATGGGCACGGGCGGGATCGCTTGCTCACAAACACAGTCGCTGTCGCTCTCTCGATATTTCGTCAAAATATTGTAAATATTAAACCAGTGAAAAGTATTAAAGGGAGCTGAAACCTCGTAACTCCACTGATTCTTTAACTGTCAGAACCTCATAACTCTTCGCCTCTACAGTGAATGAAGGTTTCGTTTCAGCTTCTTTAATGAATGAAGTGACTTCATTCACTGTAGAGGCGGGAAGAGGTTTTGAGGTTTGACTGACAGTTTGAGGATCCAATGGCGTTACGAGGTTTCGGCTCTTTTTTATGAATGAAGTGACTTCATTCACTGTAGAGGCGGGAAGAGTTAAGAAGTTTGACTGACAGTGTAATTCATTGAAGTGTTGCATACTTCTCTGTTTGATTATATTCTAATAGTAAACAAAAAACTGGTTGTTTAAATAAGTGTTTTCTTTACTTAAGAAACACTGTACATAAAGATAAAGATTAATGCAAATATGTATACTTTGACAAGTGTTTATTTTATTATATATATATGTATAGCCTATATATATATATATATATATATATATATAATATGTAATATATATGTATAGCCTATATATATATATATATATATATATATAGCCTATTGATTTTACTTTATCATAGTGTTTAGTTTGACAATAATGATTTGTGTGTGTTTTGTGTCTCCTCCAGAGTCAACACTGAAACCAGCAACAAACAGTTCATTACACAATCATGGATAGAGGAAATGTTAGAAAAAGAGCAGTAAAGAAGGTCAATGCAATGTTCACTGCATTTGGGAGTAATTTAGGAGAAACAGATGATCATGGTGCTGCAGTGCATGATGAGGAGCTGAGCTGGTTTGATGTCAGTCAGGATGATGCATTGTCTGAGTCAGAGAGTGAAGGAGAACATGAGGAAGATGATGGCAGGGGATGTAGTTCTTCCCTTACTGAGTCTTTGTATAACTGGGCTGTCAATTATGGTGTGTCTTTAGTGGCTTTGACTGCCCTCTTAGGTATCCTAAAAGTTCATCATCCTTTTTTACCTAAAGATGGCAGGACTCTCCTAAAAACAGTGACTTCTTACAGTATCCAAAATGTTGCGGGTGGCACATACCATTATTTTGGTATTCTTAAAGCTCTTACCAAAACCTTGGAAAAAATCTGGTCTTTTGTTCCAGATAAATATGAGTTCAAGATCCAATTGAACATGGATGGTCTGCCACTATTTAAAAGTTCGTCATTGCAGTTTTGGCCAATTCTAGGGTTACTGCATGGTTATACAAAGAAACCATTTGTTATTGCCCTGTTCTGCGGTAAATCCAAGCCAACATCCCTGACTGACTATTTAACAGACCTAGTCAGTGAATTGCAGGAGTTAAGCAAGGGATTTGTCATAAATGGAAAGCAATTTTTCCTAAAAGTCACGTCTATCATCTGCGATGCTCCTGCTAGAGCTTTTATAAAGGGAATTAAATCACACACGGGTTATTCAGGTTGTGACAAGTGCATCCAGTCTGGTGTGTACATAAATCACAGAATGACCTTTCCTGAGGTCAACAGCCAGAGTAGGACTGATGAGTCTTTCTTCAACATGTCGGATGAGGAACATCATCTTGAAGCTTCACTTTTAAAAGATGCAGGAATCGGCATGGTCTCAGGTTTTCCACACGATTACATGCACCTTGTATGTCTTGGTGTCATGCGAAAACTGCTGGACTTATGGCTTGCTTCAGGGCCTTTATGCTGTCGTTTGTCTGCACGCCAAAGTGTTGCAATCTCAGATGCTCTCATTAGCTTGAGACCCTATATTCCTGTGGACTTTGCTAGGAAACCTAGACAACTCTCAGAGAGACTGAGGTGGAAGGCAACAGAGTTGCGACAGTTTCTGTTGTACACTGGTCCAGTGATTCTTCATGATGTGCTCTCAGAACCAGTGTACAATAACTTTATGTTGTTATCTGTGGCAATTTTCATTCTGTCTAGTCCTACTCTGTGTATAGGTCTTAATGACTTTGCGCACAGCTTGCTTGTGTCATTTGTAAAGCATTTTAGTGAGCTCTATGGACCCAAATTTGTCAGCTACAATGTACATGGACTAACCCATCTTTCTGAGGATGTCAAAAAACATGAAAGACTCGACTTAATATCTGGGTTTCCATTTGAAAATTTCTTGGGACAAATAAAAAAAATGATAAGAACTCCACACCATCCCCTATCACAGATTATAAGACGGCTCTCGGAAATGGACAGTTCTTTTGTAAATGCAAATGTGAGAACTGAATTAAAGAAACAGCATGAAAATGGCCCAATCCCTCCAGGTTTTAATGACACTCACCAGTTCCAGGAGGTTGTTGTAGGTAGCACTAGATTGAATCTCTCAAGTATGGCAGATAGCTGTGTCAAAATTGGAGGCTGCATTGGTTTAGTGATGAATATTCTTCAGTGTCAGGAGAAAGTTTATATTATCTACAGAGAGTATGAACACCTGGAGCCTTTCTTTCACTATCCCATAAACTCCATTCAGATCGGGATCTATTTAGTTGATAACCTCTCACCTAGCTTGAAATATGTTGAGCTGAATGAAAACGTAATGAAGTATGTGAGGTTACCATATCATGGCCGGTTTGTTGCAGTTCCTTTACTGCACACGGAGTGATGTAACTGCACTGCAGCATACAGATTTTTATTTTTTTTTTTTAATTTTTAATTTTTTTTTAATTTATTTATTTTATTTTATACATTAAGTTCCGACATGTACAAAGTGGTGGAGTTCATAAAAACCAAAGAAGTGGAGTTGGTACCAAGTGTTTGGATACGGAATGGAGTGTGCTTATGGCCACATCTTAAGGGAATGTCCCTATACTCAGCGATTAAGCAGCAGGTGACACCAAGCCAGGACTGGGTGTCCTGGGAAATTAGAGAGCTGTTCACCACTGGTATGTTGGATAACTATTTTTTATGTATTTTTAGGAATGTTTATAGTGATGTAAGATTTAATTTATCTTTTTTTTTTCTTCTTTTTTTACAGACAGCTACGAGGAAGGAAGGAGGAAGGCTCGAGAGGCTGAGGTTCGATCTGACCTTCAGTCAGATGCTGAGGAGCCAGGCCAGAAAAAAAGTCAGGCGTAAAATGTAGGTGTAATATTTTTGGTAATATTTGTTTACTGTTCTCTTAATAAATTATTATATGATTTGCTCAGTGCTTTGAAGTGATGCAAATGACTTTATTTAAAAAAAACATTATTTTGAAGGCCAAGCACTCGACTTTTGAGCTCTTTTGTGATGGACTCAGAAGACGATGCTCTACAGCAGGATAGCACAGGTCTTCCTGCTGCTCCACCAGTCCACCAGTTTGATCGACCCACACAAGAGGTGACTTCAAAATGTATATCCTTTACAGAGATGCTGACCTGGCAACCTGAGGATTTGACGTGTGAACGTGAGTATACAACACATGGTTCTATATGAAATGAAGGGTATATATCAGTTATCTACTTTTCAAACAAATAAATCTGCTTTTTAAACCTCACCAGCTTCACAAGAGCCTACAAGGTCCTGGTACCCAGAGTCACTTCATGGTGGAAACAGAGCTCAGCAGCTGACTGAAATCATTGCCAGTAAGTTAGAGTAGGCTAAAATGATGACATATATATGAATAAATGAATGGCTTTTATTTACCCCTTGGTTTATTTTCTATATCCTTAAGGTCCAAACCCAATACAACCTCAGCAGTCTCCAGATGGATGCCAAAGGACTCCACAGTCTGCTACCCCTGAAGTTATTGTTAGTAAGTACGATTACATTTATCAACAGAATGCAATGACGCAAGTTCAATGAATGTATTTTAGCACAAAAAGGCTACTTCATTATTAAAGGAATATTGCACAAAATTTAAAAATTAGAATTGCACCGGTCTACTGGCTAGGAACTAGTATCAGCTGATTTTAGACAGACAGACAGACAGATAGATAGATAGATAGATAGACAGATAGATAGATAGATAGATAGACAGACAGACAGACAGATAGATAGACAGATAGATAGATAGATAGATAGACAGACAGACAGACAGACAGACAGATAGATAGATAGATAGATAGACAGATAGATAGATAGATAGATAGACAGACAGACAGACAGATAGATAGACAGATAGATAGATAGATAGATAGACAGACAGACAGACAGATAGATAGATAGATAGATAGATAGTCAGACAGACAGACAGACAGACAGTTATCTATCTATCATTTCTGAGCTTTAACGTCATCATTGTGTTAAGATGGCAGTACTAGGAAATAAATGTGTGTGGTCACATGACCAAACTACACAAAAATATTAGACCTGCCCAGAACTCATGCAGACATCTTAAATCATCAAAAAATGTGTGGTCACAATAGTGACCGGTGGGATTAAATGGTAAATCTCTGAAGATCTGATTAAACAACTCCATAAACAGCATTACCAGCTTTACTTATTACTAACCTATACAGGTTTTATGTCATGTGAAAACTCTCATTTAGTATTTTGGTTTCATTATATATCTCATTAACAGGGCAACAAGTTCACCCCATGCTTGTTTTACCATTGATCATGTTATGTTCTTTTACCATTCTAGCACTAATCCGTGAGATGCTGACTAAACAAGAAATTATTCTTGAGCAGCAACAAACCATTCTACGCCTCCTGAATTCAAAGGAACAGGACACCAATTATAAAATCGAAGATGGTCTTTTGCCAGTAAAAGACCCACAGGGCCTCAAGACACTGGAGGAGAAATTAAAAAAGAGTGATTTCAAAGAAAAACTGGTGAGTTTAGAAGTTTTTTCTGGGATATAACTAAATATTTAAATGAATAAAAGTATTTGTTGTAAAAAATGGCAAAAATTCTGTAGCTGTGTATGCTTTTTCTAATGTAAATATCACTTTAAGAAATTTGTCCACAAGAATTCAAAATCTTTGTTACACATATTCAGATACAGTTCTAATAAAATTACTCTGTCCCATCCTGATCTGTTGCATTTTTTATACTAAATTGTTTAAAATCAGCATAACATTAAACATAGGTAGTCTAAGTAGGATTTTTTAAAAAATTAATTAATTGACTTTAAAGGAATGAAAGTTTGCTGATAATTTAGTCACCCACATGCCATCTGAAATGTACTGTAGAGGAGTTTCAAACACAAACTAAATATTTAAAAGGACCTCTGAACTTGTAAAGAGTGCAGGTGCAGAAGTACTTTGAGTGTCTAAATTATTTTGATGCGGCCTTTATCTGCTCTTTTGATGCTCAAAGCCAAGTTACTTTTGCACCTGCAAATTTATTGAATTATTTATTTAATGGTTGTCAAAAAATAAATGTTGCTTTAGAACAATTCATTTGGAGCTGCATGGAGAACTTTTATGATGTCTTTGTTCTTTTTGGAGCATTCAAATTTGTGTTACTATTGACCTTCATTGTGTATATATAACTGCTGAAAATGTTCTTCAAATATCCTCATTTGTGTTCTGAGCAAGATTGTACCAGTATGAGGGTAGGTAACATATGACGATATTTTAATTTTGGTGTGTTCTCTTGTTATGAGAAGTGTTATAAGTTCATATTTCACATGGAGATAATTGATAAGAAGCATATGTTTCCCATAGATCAATCACCTAGGCCTGGTTGGAGGGTTCGATACAAAGGACACTGTGTGGCGAATAATGCGGCGAACAATTTCAAATGACTTTGCCAAAACCATCAACTGGAAAGGGGTAAATGGAAAACTATCCCTGGCGGCCCTGCAACTAAAGGATGTTGTTATTGGTAAGGACAACATACATTTAAAAATTTCATTAAATGGCTTAAACATTTAAAATGTGTAAAATAATTACACGTTAATACTGTTTCTGCAGAATTAAATCAGGCCAACATTAAATTATTTTAAGAGGTTGTTGTAGCTGGGAGGGGAAGGAAATGAAAGCTTTTTTTTTATTAAATAAAGCTTTTTAAAATAAAATCAAAAGGGTTTGTTTTGAAATAAGCTAACTGTATGTTATCTCACTTATAACATGGTTAATTGCAACAAAGTAACTGGATCCAAAATAGTGAATTACATAATATGCAAGGAGAAAATAATCACAGAAACTAATTTAGAGCTCTTTTAGTACTTATATTTTTGAAAATTACAATTTATGTGCTCATCACATTTAATACAAGAATTTCAAATCAATTAATCGCATCCAAAATAAAAGTGTGTGTATATACACACGTGTACACACACACATACACAGTTGTGCTCAAAATTATACATACCCAGGCCAATTTTTATTTAACAAATAGGCATCATCTGGCTGGAAAAGACACAAATCGTTTACAAAAGAAAGATTGTGTTTATTTTTTTACTTTTCTTTTTTTTTAACATTTTGTCAAAATATTCCATGTACATAAGATCTCCAAGCATTTGAGTTTGGAAGGCTTCTTTGCTATCACTCTGGTCTTTAGTTCTCTCCTAAAATTTTCAACTAGATTCAGGTCTGATCCCTGCCTTGGCTACTCCAAAACACTGATATTTGTTCTCTGTCAACCATTTCTTGACCATTTTTGCTGTGTGTTTTAGATAATTATCTTGTTGGAAATGAACAAAAAGCATGGGTCAGTGCAGACTTGGTTGGCAGAGAACAATAGAAATGCTTTGGATTTGCCAAGGCAGACCTAAATCAAGCTGAGAATTTGTGGAGAGAACTGAAGACCAGAGAAAAAAACTGTCACCAATTATACAATCTGTTTGACACCTGTGATGAAAAATGAAGGTTTCTAATGTCTTCCATTAAAACAGTAATACTATATGGGCAATTTTTATAATTTCTTAGAAATTAGTTAACACCACTCAATGTTTATATGTGGTTATACTCAGGGCTGTCCCAATGCATTGTTGTGTCTGTAATTATCATATTCTATTTTGTAAATTAGTTGAGATACAATAGTTACAATGGTCCACTCAACATAGTGAAAGAAAACATGTGAATTCAGACAATGAGTTGATGAAATCAACTGCAAATTAAAGAAGTCATAAAATCTCTCAAATCCATTCTGCTTTCACTTTGGCAGTGTTTGTCATGCTGCGGATCTTTGTCTTGAGCGCTGCAAATCCAGACTCCTGGCAATAATTCTTTTGAATGTTTTTTTTTTTCTTTATTTAATATGGTGACTATGGAAAAAATAATCCTCACTTATAGGATTTTATGGTAATATTTTTTGTTAACTTAATTGTTTACTGCACCATTTAAAGGTTTAGTTCATCCAAAACTTAAATTTTACAGTAAATGAAATGTCACAATTAATTTTTTTTTTTTTTAATTTAGTGGCAGAAACAAGTTTCTATACAATTTACATAATTCAAAAGATCTAATGACTGAATTATTTTGTGCCAAAGCAAAGGAAACCGATTCTCTGATTAGACCACATTGATTGATTGTTGTGCTCTCTGTGTAAATAGTTTTAAAAAAGTGAATAAAAATTCACTTTAAAATTTAAAATTTAATACTGACCTAACAATATATATTCCATTATTTCAAAGCTGCAGTTCGAAAAAAAACCCTCACCGCCAAGACTGCTGAAACGGAGGTCGAGGGATCAATGAAGAGGTGGCTTCATTTGGCAGCAGACAGAGAGGGTGGACGCAAGAGACGGCTCCTCCAAAAAGAAGTTATTTAGAGAAAGAGAGAGAGAGAGAGAGAGAGAGAGAAATAGAGTGGTATGTATGTTTGTGAAAGAGTGTGAAAGAGTTTGTGTGCACATGTGTAAGAATGATTTATTTTCTTATATTATGTTTATATTATATTTAGCACATAAATATTATATAACATTATATTATAGCATATTATAGTACATTGTTTTATTTTTTTCTTGTACTACAAATATTCTACTTGTTTTGTTTAAAATGTGTTCATAGTGTGTTTGTTGATTAAGAAACTGTTAATATTATAATTTGTTCATTGTTAATAATTGTTAATGTTCATATTATAGTGTATTTGTTAATTGTTTATAATTGTTAATACATGTTAATGTTATAGTGTAATTGTTCTTCTTTTTTTAAATGTTTGAATTTGTGTTTCCCTGTTAAAATGAATTACATTTAGTAGCTTCTGGACCACATCTGGCCCGGGGACCAAGCCAAATCTCAGCCAGATCTGTTTTACAGTGTCTGGGCCAGACCTGGGCCACATCAATGAATAAGATCGTTTTACAGGGTGTGGGCCACATTTTGGCCAGAGGAATTTATTCTGTGTCTGTTTTCACTATGTGTGCCAGTTTTGGGCCGGGGACCCAGCCAGAACTGGGCCAGAATTGGAGCAAGGATGTGGCCCGTTGATGGGCCAGACAAATTTTGCTATCTGGGTATGGATATGTATTTTATTTTAATCATTGATTAGAACAGGATTGTCTTGTGTTTTGGTGTTCTGTTTAAATATTGAACGTGGTCTATTTTGGTTATAATAAATACGGGTGAATGTCTGTTTCTCAGATCATAAAGTGTGCCCCCTATGAAATGAAATGACCCTCATTCTGTATGTTCTGGCGACGGCCCTGGTTCGCAGGTTCAGTTGTTCACAAATGTCCACTGCCAGACCAGGATGAACTGTAGAAACCAGTGATTGTGCTTAACTAACACTTTCTTTAGATGGAATTGCATTTACTTTTATTCTAATACACAATATATTTCTATTTCTCTTTTTGTAGTGAGGAAAATTGCTTGATTTTAAACAGGCACTCGTTACGGTTGGCAAAGTTTTGTGCCCAAGCACATCAGTGGACAAAAACAACGATTACGTCTCAGAATCAGTCAAAAGTCCTTGACAATTCAGTCATCATGGTTAGTAAAATTCAATGATGAGGTAAAGTCAGAACAGTGAACAAGGAACAATGTGAACTCAGGCTCAAAGAAAACATGACATGCTCTAGAACGAATGCTAAAAACTTACTTTTACTTTCTTCACAGCACATCAGCTGTCAACATGGTTGCAAAGAAAAAGCTCCAAATAAATAAAAAAAAAAATAAATAAATTATATATATATATATATATATATATATATATATATATATATATATGCACACAGATGTAAGCGGTAACGCTATGCTAATGAACCAGAATGCTAGGTTCACTAAAGAGGGCAAGAATAAGAAAATAAACATGAGCACAAATCACACAGACCAGGAAAATGACTTTCACCAAAATGGCTTTGATTCACTTTCTAAGAAAGTTTGAATGGATGTAAACAATGAAATGACAATGAAACAATAAAAAAGTATAACAAATATAAAATGTGTTTTTTCCCCTTCTTTTCCTTTAGGAAATGTAGGTTTTGAGCTCCTTTGTAATTACTTGATCTAGTTATAATATATATTATTTATATTCGTATTATATTTGTTACTTTGGTTTATAAATTGTACCTTTTTGTATATCAATTTGCATTTAAATCGATTTAAATTTGATGCTGCTTTATAATCTCTTATTTTTGGGGCTTTGTTTCTTATTAAATTGGTTAAATTACAACAGAAATAAAAATATAAATGAAAAGAATTCAAAACTTGTCAGTAATTCACAGTAGATGATGTTCTCAGTCCATGGATCAAGTGTATATGTATGTGTGCGAAGAAAATATTCCTCTGAATGATGAATCCAATAAATGCAAAAGTCTGTTAAAGTGTGTGTAAATGTGTGTGTGTAACGTTCAGTAGTTGTGAGAGCAGATAAGACACGGATCACTTGATGAATCCTGAATTCTCTTCTTTTCGTCTCTTTTAGGGATCTCAAACTGGGAGGATCTCATCTATCACAGCTTACTCCAGACTTTCACAAAAACATGACCTGTTCATACAAACTGCGCCTTGAACATCATAGACAATTAATATGACTTTTAAACGCAACATATCTTACATACAGTAACTCAACTGGGTGAAAAACACAATTTGAGCACTTCTGTCACTCAATACATAACCAATCATTTACATAAATGATAATACTCTGCTAATAAACATTTTTAAGCTCTCTAGAAATACAGTTTCAATACATTACACATACCAACTAGACAAATAAATGCATATAAACTCCCATAAAACACTTTTGAACATGAATATAACTCATTAACACTTTATATTATTTTGAAACTCACCAGATCCGGGGATTTCACACATTAATCAACCGCATCAGATTCAACAATCTGCTATCATCCACCTCAATACCACCAATCATCGCAATAAAATGACACAAATAAGTTTATACAAGAGTTATAACATCATACAACATACTATTTATGCATATTAAACAAGGATGATTGTTATATTTGCCTTTTAATCCGCGCGTGCTCATCTCATCTCAGTGACAAATTTGCGTTTATTTTTACACTTTTTCTTCGTTCATAGCACAGCAGAACAACTTTAAATATAGCTGCGAGCAGCGATGGCGGGCCCAAGCCCGGTGGCACCGCCACCCCGGTGGCTTCAGGGCAACTGTGCACAGCGGGCAATAGGCACTTAAAACCGTTAAACATCAAAGGACTATGTCAAATTCACTCCACATTTACTGCACTACAAGGTGCCGCTATAGAGGCCCTCCTCCCTGCCCATTTTCAAAGGATTACATGTGCCAAGTTTTAACATTATTCTGATGAATTTTGAAGCAAATCAGGTAAAAATAAGAGGGTGATCTCAATGTATGCTGAAAGTGACACATTTTCTACTTTCAGTTGGTGGCGCTATGACTTTGAATCACAATAGTCAAATCCATGTGATCAGCCTTGTACAACGAAGACTAAGCCGAAGTTTCATCAAAATCAATTAATGTATGCAGAAGTTATAACACTTTGTTTCCCTTTTCTTGCCATAAATTCGTTGCCTCGCCACGGCCAAACCGTTTGAGATATCCAAAATCCGTTTGCAATTAAACAACTTCAATGTGTTAGCAACAAGTTAAAAAAAGCTTGGTGTAAATTGGATAAACCCTGTAGGAGTAGTAGTATAAAATTCATAGCCTGTTTTTTCAAAAAATTAACATTCAAACAAAAATAGCCGACTTCCTGTTGGTCGGAGCTAATGAATGTAAATTAGAAAATTGTCCGGCTTGATGAGATCAATATGTGTACCGAGTTTGGTGACTGTAGGAAAAACTAACCCCCCCACTTTTGTCAAAAGGTGGCGCTACTGAGCCCCTCCACCACGCCCATTTCTATGGCTTTGTCCATGTCTACTGGTTGACAATATTGATGTGTGTGTCGAGTTTCATGCAATTTGAAGCATGTTAAGAGCCTCAAAAACACTCAAGAATATTATTACAGTTTGACCTGTCGCCATGGCAACGATATTTCAAATATCAAAAATCCTGTCATAGGTCTACATCTGCTGTGTATTGACATTACACTGATGAAGTTTGAAGCAAATCAGGTAAAAATAAGAGGGTGATCTTAAAGCATTTCAAAAAGTGATACACTTCCTGCTGCCAGTTGGTGGCGCTATAACTTTGACTCACAATAGTCACATCCATGTGATCAGACTACTACAACCAACACACTCGTGAAGTTTCATAAAGATCAATATATGTATGCAGACGTTATAACACATTTCCTGTTTCCTTTTTCTCGCCATAAATTCGTTGCCTCGCCACGGCCAAACCGTTCGAGATATCAAAAATCCCCTGGCAATTTTTAATCATCAGTGTCTTGACTTCATGCTGACCGAGTTTGGTGGCGATCGGATTAATCGTCTAGGAGGAGTATATCAAATTCCAGAGCATGCGTTTTTCAAACAACCCTTAATAGCTGACTTCCTGTTGGCGTGGCGTTTAACTTAGAGCACGAAAGTTGTTTGGCCCGATGAGGTCTATATGTGTACCGAGTTTCATACTAATACGTGCAAGCGTGTTTAATATATGGACCAAATTTTCAGACTTTTTTCAAGGGGGCGCTGTCGAGGCCCCCTGCCACGCCCGGATACCAGCCTCTGCGGCGTCCTAATGGCCGCGGATTCCAATGTGTGTGCCAATTTTCAAGAGTTTTTGAGTATGTTAAGGCCCCCAAAAAGCCCCGGAAGATGGAAAAAAAAAAAAATAATAATAATAATAAATATAGCTGCGAGCAGCGATGGCGGGCCCAAGCCCGGTGGCACCGCCACCCCGGTGGCTTCAGGGCAACTGTGCACAGCGGGCAATAGGCACTTAAAACGGTTAAACATCAAAGGACTATGTCAAATTCACTCCACATTTACTGCACTACAAGGTGCCGCTATAGAGCCCCTCCTCCCTGCCCATTTTCAAAGGATTACATGTGCCAAGTTTTAACATTATTCTGATGAATTTTGAAGCAAATCAGGTAAAAATAAGAGGGTGATCTCAATGTATGCTGAAAGTGACACATTTTCTGCTTCCAGTTGGTGGCGCTATGACTTTGAATCACAATAGTCAAATCCATGTGATCAGCCTTGTACAACGAAGACTAAGCCAAAGTTTCATCAAAATCAATTAATGTATGCAGAAGTTATAACACTTTGTTTCCCTTTTCTTGCCATAAATTCGTTGCCTCGCCACGGCCAAACCGTTTGAGATATCCAAAATCCGTTTGCAATTAAACAACTTCAATGTGTTAGCAACAAGTTAAAAAAAGCTTGGTGTAAATTGGATAAACCCTGTAGGAGTAGTAGTATAAAATTCATAGCCTGTTTTTTCAAAAAATTAACATTCAAACCAAAATAGCTGACTTCCTGTTGGTCGGAGCTAATGAATGTAAATTAGAAAATTGTCCGGCTTGATGAGAATAATATGTGTACCAAGTTTGGTGACTGTAGGAAAAACTAACCCCCCCACTTTTGTCAAAAGGTGGCGCTACTGAGCCCCTCCACCACGCCCATTTCTATGGCTTTGTCCATGTCTACTGGTTGACAATATTGATGTGTGTGTCGAGTTTCATGCAATTTGAAGCATGTTAAGAGCCTCAAAAACACTCAAGAATATTATTACAGTTTGACCTGTTGCCATGGCAACAATATTTCAAATATCAAAAATCCTGTCATAGGTCTACATCTGCTGTGTATTGACATTACACTGATGAAGTTTGAAGCAAATCAGGTAAAAATAAGAGGGTGATCTCAAAGCATTTTAAAAGTGATACACTTCTTGCTGCCATTTGGTGGCGCTATAACTTTGACTCACAATAGTTACATCCATGTGATCAGACTACTACAACCAACACACTCCTGAAGTTTCATAAACATCAATCAATGTATGCAGAAGTTATAACACATTTCCTGTTTCCCTTTTCTCGCCATAAATTCGTTGCCTCGCCACGGCCAAACCGTTTGAGATATCCAAAATCCGTTTGCAATTAAACAACTTCAATGTGTTCGCAACAAGTTAAAAAAAGCTTGGTGTAAATTGGATAAACCCTGTAGGAGTAGTAGTATAAAATTCATAGCCTGTTTTTTCAAAAAATTAACATTCAAACCAAAATAGCTGACTTCCTGTTGGTCGGAGCTAATGAATGTAAATTAGAAAATTGTCCGGCTTGATGAGAATAATATGTGTACCGAGTTTGGTGACTGTAGGAAAAACTAACCCCCCCACTTTTGTCAAAAGGTGGCGCTACTGAGCCCCTCCACCACGCCCATTTCTATGGCTTTGTCCATGTCTACTGGTTGACAATATTGATGTGTGTGTCGAGTTTCATGCAATTTGAAGCATGTTAAGAGCCTCAAAAACACTCAAGAATATTATTACAGTTTGACCTGTTGCCATGGCAACAATATTTCAAATATCAAAAATCCTGTCATAGGTCTACATCTGCTGTGTATTGACATTACACTGATGAAGTTTGAAGCAAATCAGGTAAAAATAAGAGGGTGATCTCAAAACATTTCAAAAAGTGATACACTTCCTGCTGCCAGTTGGTGGCGCTATAACTTTGACTCACAATAGTCACATCCATGTGATCAGACTCCTATAACGAACACACTCGTGAAGTTTCATAAAGATCAATATATGTATTAAGACGTTATAACACATTTCCTGTTTCCTTTTTCTCGCCATAAATTCGTTGCCTCGCCACGGCCAAACCGTTCGAGATATCAAAAATCCCCTGGCAATTTTTAATCATCAGTGTCTTGACTTCATGCTGACCGAGTTTGGTGGCGATCGGATTAATCGTCTAGGAGGAGTATATCAAATTCCAGAGCATGCGTTTTTCAAACAACCCTTAATAGCTGACTTCCTGTTGGCGTGGCGATTAACTTAGAGCGCGAAAGTTGTTCGGCCCGATGAGGTCTATATGTGTACCGAGTTTCATACTAATACGTGCAAGCATGTTTAATATATGGACCAAATTTTCAGACTTTTTTCAAGGGGGCGCTGTCGAGCCCCCCTGCCACGCCCGGGTACCAGCCTCTCCGGCGTCCTAATGGCCGCGGATTCCAATGTGTGTGCCAATTTTCAAGAGTTTTTGAGCATGTTAAGGCCCCCAAAAAGCCCCGGAAGACGGAAAAAAAAAAAAAAAAAAAAAAAAAAAAAAAAAATAATAATAATAATAATCCTTAGAAGAACAAGAGGGCCCTGCGCGAATTTTCGCTTGGGCCCTAATAATCCTTAGAAGAACAAGAGGGCCCTGCGCGCTTAATTCGCTTGGGCCCTAATAACACATTATATTACTCTTTTTAGTATAATAAGTGAAAATATAATTATTGCAAATTACATTTATTTATTTTTTCTGATCAGCTCAATTCTGACCTGTGTTACACCAATATGAAATGTTCTACAATAGTTTTGCTCTTCAGCATTGCTTAACTTTAACAAGTTGTCATCCACTTGGAAAAAATATTTTCGATTATGTTTAGGTTTTTAAATGGTTTAAAAATGGTTTTAAATTTTAACTTTTAGACATTCTCTGTTCGAGTTTCAAGAATTCAAGAGTAATTAATTTCCCTAAATTTTACATGTGTACGGAATTCCCGTTCCATGAGTCTCTGGACAGATATCCTGTGGATCTTGTGTCCAGGAGGGATCTCAGGAAGGCACTAATCAGCATCTACAGTCTGTAAATGTTGTGCTCCATAATACTGGTGACCTTTTCATGTACAGTAAATTCATTATAGTTTATGCTTTTACTCCAGAATTAATTTGGCTGTGTTGTAATGTGAAGAACTCACTGAATGTATGCTAATGTGTAGAGTACTTTACTGTCAAATGTAGATCTGGAAGGGGATTTTAGTATGAGTGCAGGCAGCACAGGTAGAAGAGACGGATTCACACCAGCACACAAACATTAAATAAGGTGGAGAATTGTACTTTAAGTAATAATATAAAGTGAAATGCTCTGTACAATACTAGTGTTGGCTCTACAGTGGACTATGAATATAACATATAATCTAATTATTCAACATGTAATGTTCAGGTGTGTATTCCCATGTGAACAGCAGTTGTGTTAAAGTTGTTGTTCAGTCTGTTTGGCTTTGCTTTGGTAGCATTATATTGGTTGCCTGAAGACAACGGACAGTTTAAGGTGAAAAGAATCCTGAATGATGAACTGAAACTCAAATGACAAATTGCACACTTTGACAAAACCCTCTTTAGTGTGTTTTTTTGTGTGTGTGTGTGTTTGTGGTGTTGTTGTACCACAGTAATGTCACATGAGGACGGTGGCTTCCCATGGTGCCGTGTTAAAATGTTTTGAGGAGTTTCGTTGAATTCTTTAAAATGTAGTAATGTTGTGTCAAGATGGAAATGTAATGCTGATTTGTTGATTGGCTCTTTTTCTTACCTAATTCACAGGGCTGTAATTGGTTGCCATGTATCACATGCTTGGCCTTTTCATGAACATATTCCCCAAATGAGGAAACATCATCATCTTTCATTATAAATGTGCCATCAAAGCAGCCCATCTCTGTCCTTTATAGAGAAATAAAAACATGTCACACAGAGACAGTTAAGAAGTACAATAAAATTTACAGAAATAAAAGAATGTGCATTATGGGACCTGTATAGCTTCCTGTTACCATCCACTGAGACGGCATGCATGGACGGACTGCAAGTTTAAATGGCTGGACACCACAAAGCCTCTCGACCTCATGCTGGACAAAGGCTTTCTGTAATGTGCCTCAACATATTCTGTTGAAATGACCAATTCAATCACTTTAAGAGCAGACAGCATGTTAACAGTACAGATTGACTAACAACATTTAACCTTTTCTTCAGCCAAAGGAATTCTTGATGTGAAAGTCTGAAGTATTAAGTCCAGCAGAGAGCTGAAGCCTCAGAGAGTCTCAAAATGTGTAGAAGCTGGTCAGTAGCCAGACCTGAGGAGATCACTGACCCCACTGCCCATGTTCATGAGTTTATGAAGGCTCTGTTATGGAGAGGTAGGAGCTGATGAACATCTCCATCACACATGGTGCTTAGATACTGTCCCTGCTCTGTACAATGGCCTCAGTAGTTAGACAGTGTTGGCAGATGCATTGTTACGCTTTTGCTTTAATACGCTCGCAGTCAGCCTCCGAATAACTGATAATGTGAAAACCCAGCACTTCCCAGCACATTTGAACCATGTCCACGTCGACGTCTTGCTGCACTGTGCCGTATGCAGGACCTCTGACAACCTGTCGTCCTTCAGAATCTGGAGACGTACACCTAGAAGGCCCAGGAAATTATCATAATTATGGGAAATTTCTATAGAGTTTTAGACATTGGAGCAAAAGGAGAGGGAGAGTTGCTGAACAACCCTTTCTGCATCCTTCCTAAACCAAACTAGGTGGTCTGGTGAGGTCTGCTTAGAGGGAGGCATTGCTAATTCTAACAAAATCCTAACACAGAAATTTGATGATTTATCTCAGATTCAGTGTTTTCGTGCTAAAAACTATAAAAAGCAATGCTCAAATTCTCCCATGTGTATGGTTAAATACTCAGCATCAGGTGAAGAGTTTCGAAATGTAAAATCAAATCTTTCTTCTCATAAAAAGCAGGGCATTCCAAATTTTCCTTCTGGTAATTATAGGTGTGGCAATTGCGCCCAGTGTGCGTTTACATACAAATGTAATTCTTTTATTCATCCAGGTTGCAGTATATTGATACCCGGCACTATTACCTGTTCTTCTACTCATGTTATCTACCTTATCCGATGTCCTTGTGGAATCGCATATGTTGGACAAACCTCCAGATCATTGCGTACTCGTATTTGTGAACATCGCAGCTACATTAGGACCAGAGATATGCGTAATCCTATATCGTCTCATTTTAAAAAAGTTGGCCATAATGTTAGTGTGTTACAATACATTGGTATTGAGAAGGTTAAAACACCATTGAGAGGGGGTGATTACGAGAGGAAGCTGTTAGAAAGAGAATGTTTTTGGATTTACACACTAAACACACTGTCACCATCAGGGCTGAATGAGGATTTTGATATTAAACCCTTTTTATAAGGATGTATTTAATTGAGTTTTTTCTCAACTTTGTATATTCTTATGAGGTTCATGTGTGTGTGTGTGTATATATATATATATAATTTTTTTTTCCTCCCACATGAGCCTTGGGATGTCACCTGTCTTGAGTCAGGTTTATTAAGCTGAACACCTGATGTCTATCTATAGTGTATGCCACATGTTTGTGCCTGATGAAGACCTGTTGGTTGAAATGTTGCAATATTTAATAAATTATTTTTTGGAGCAGTTATTTTCAGTGTGCGGACTTCACATTTCTTTTTTTAAAGTATACAAGTAAAACCATCCAGAATGACATGCTAACTTGTTTGGCAGGATTGGTGAAAGAGGAAATCATGCAGGAAGTTAAATGGATAGATTGCCTCTAATTTTGCTTGAAGAAATCTCAGCTGAGAACAATCCTCAAAAAATCCTTTCGCCCTGTTGAAGTGAAAGTCATATTGGCCCAAATGGATGTCAGTTTAGTTAGATGTCTTGTGCTCTTCTGAAAGGTTATAAATGTCTCTAATATTTTGTCTGAGATGCTCCAGTCTAAACCTATTGACCACTCTGAGGCTGTTGAACTCACTGATGCACTGAAAGAGACACTGACGCATTATCACAGGCTTTTTTGAAGACCTTTGGTCAGAAATACTGAAGACGTGAAAAGAGTGGCATTTCAACAGCACTTCACATCCAAAAGCATTCAAAACAGATAGCTACAAAATAACAAGATCCCATCATTACTTCCACACTCGGTCAGCATGTAGAACCAGATAGCAAGGACATCTTTGAGTCTTTTCAATCCTGTCTTTGACACTATGATTGGAGAAATGGAAAGACATTTTTCAGATACCAGTTGCAACATTATGAAGGGCATCCAGGTTATAAATCTGACAAGCAGTAGCTTTTGGCGGGAGGAAGAGATTGCCTTTTTTGTTAATGTTTATGAGTCAAGTGTTGAGGATATTTAGCATGAGCTTCACCAGGTAGAGAGGATAGACTTAAGATGAATGAAGGAAGTTCTTTGACTTGAGTCCTAGTTTGTTCATTTTCTGAAACCATTTCTATAACCATATGTTTGATGGGCTCTATTGATTTCCATAGTATTTTTCCCCATACTGTTTTTCCCCATACTATGGAAGTCAATGGGGTCCATCAACTGTTTGATCACCAGCATTCTTCAAAATATCTTCTTTTGTGTTCAGCAGAAGAAACAATGCCATAGGTCTGGAACACATTGAGGGCAAGTAAATCAGGACCATTTTCATTTTGGTTTAACTATCCTTTAAAAATGTAAACATGCCATACTTGTGACATACATAGCTCATACAAAATGTGTTCATCACACATATGAAAGAGTTTAGCTTTGAATCCTGCACTGCTCATCACGTTTTCTACTCTCTGGAGCACACAGGTCTGGTGAGAGACCAGTATGTAGTACACAAAATGAAAAGCAGAAGTCATGAACTCACTTAATTTACTGAAGAAAAGGTGTTCTCTACATGTCCAATGAGAGACATCAGATTCACAACAGTCAAATTCTATTGCAGTCTGCATTAATTGACAGTTTTAGGTAATAGTGGCCCACAGCTGATTAGCGGAAATATCAGTAAGACAATAATAATGTGACTTAGCAGGTTGGCTGGAAACCTACAGCTGCACATTATGTACAAAATACAAAACACAAAACTACATATTTAAACACTCGGTAGAATAGGCCCTACATCGATAATTGATCATATTAACAGGTTGCCATTCAAGAGGAGCAAGATAGTCCAAAAAAATTGGGTACTGACCCATCTTTAGTGGATAAGCAACCTTGACCTCTCAAGCAGTCGTCAGTAAAATGACGGGAACACAACAAACGGTTATACTGCTGTTGTGTAAAGAAAACAACTTCTAAATTTACAGTCATTACATCCAACCAACAGGAAGTTGTGAAGATGTGTATTTTTCTGAAAATTTTTAAATACTTCTCCAAGGGGATTCATGCGATTCACACTAAACTTTGTCAACTTGATGCCAAGACATTAAAAGATGCTAAATTGCAAACAGATTTTTAAAATCTTAAATGATGTTGATTAAATTAAAAGGGAAACAGAATCTTATTTCTTCTAAGTGCATTGTCTGATCCAGGTCAAATGGGTTTGTATGGTTAGTCATGGGGCCTGATCACATGGATGTGGCTAATGTGGTTCATGGTCACAAATGACTGACATTGTCCTCTTGTGTTTACATACTCCAGTATTCTTAACTTTTTTTAATCAAATGAATGTGCTATATTTTAGTTCAATAGTATTTATATTTTGTATTATTCATCTCTAAATTATACATCATTTATTTCTATGACAATGTAATAGGAAAAGTTCACTTCAAGAATGAAAAAAGAAACAGAAAGAAAAGACAATTTATATTATTATATCTCTTTATATGAAGCGGGACTCTTGAGCTCTTGAACTGTCTGTTCGAATCTTGAATTTGCTCCTTAAAGGAACACACATTTGTCACATTTGTGTTTGGAATTTTATGTTGTAGGTCTTGATTCTTAGTTTCGTTTAATTTTGTAGTTTCATATCATGATTGTTTCTCTGGATTGTCTCCCCAGGCATTCCTTGTTCACTTAGTAACCCTTTGTGCCCATGTTTTGTTGCCTTTTGAATTCTGTTCTTGTTTTTTTATTAAATAAGCTGCACTTTTGCTCTGCATAGAAAATATAGATTTAAAAAAAAAAACAACCTTTAAAAAAGAATAACACCATTATCAGTCTTGAAAGGTCTAACTTTAATGAACATTCAAAATGATATGACAAAAGTAATAATAATAATAATAATCATCATATATTTGCCACAGGCAGCCGTGATTGACATGGCATATATTACCAAAATAATAAAACATAAATAAAACATTCTTCACACAAACTTCACTTCCATTTTGTATTCAAGAAGCCATAATGGAGGTTTTACCTTGACATCAGTTCTCAACAGCTCTAACTAGTGATGCACCTTTTTATCCCCGAAAATAAAGGTAAAGTTTTAATTTAGCCGAAAACGGAAACCAAAAATAAACTTTATTTAATAAAAACAGTTGTAAATGAACTTTTAAAATGCAATGCGAGCAGTTTGTTTCTATTCCAGTTTGTTGTTGAAATATGATCATTTAAATGGTGTAACACAACTTAAAGTACAGATGTAATGAATATGTAATATAGTGCTTATATGTATCAAAATTCTATTGAGTTTATAGACACTGAATGGCTTTTCTGAGGTAAACGTGACATTGTTCTCCAGCTGCTTTATTGACGTCTTTCTGCGGTTGAAACACTGATTGATCGATTACATGAGATATGAATCATTTCAGTAAATAGTTCTGTATCTTTCAACATTCCTTCTGATGTTCATTCATGTTTATTTGCTGCTGTAAATAGCAGTAAACACATTTATTGTTTGAATTTGAAAGCTGAGGCTTTTTTTCATGTCAGAAGAAACAAAGAACAAAACTTATTGCGATTTAAGGCAGACACTACAAATAGCATTGTTAAAATTGTGTTCACGCATCAACTGAAAACACACACAAAAGTTTGATTCCTGGGATTTAAGATCAGTTCATCAAAATGCAGATCGATTTAAAAAAAGAGAAATCAATTTTGGCAGCTTCCACACAGATGCAGCTTATCCACACTGCATCACTAGTTCTAACAGTTAAAATGTTTATGGTATGGTATTATAGCAAAGTCAGTTCAGCAAGCAAATGCTTCTCTTCTGATGTGGAGCTGGCCATTTCCTCATTGTCTGCTTCAGTACAACACGTATCCTTATCTTCCTGAATCTGCTGACTGTCCTGAGAGCTGTCAGGCTCCTTTTGAAATATCCTCAGCTCATTAAAGTGCTCCTTCAGCTGAGTGCTCTCCTGCATGGCCGAAAGTATGGGGGACTGGGACTGCTGGGACAAAAACTTTAAGAGAACAGAAAGAATGTCAGTAACACAAAACAGGTCATTATCAATTGCCTCTTCTTACCCTAGCATTACCTGTTTTAGGTTCTCTGGCAGTTTAGGATCAGGGAAAATAATTTTGCATACTTTGTAGCTGTACCACACAGCCAGAAAGGCCAGGACAACAGCAGCTAACACCACCAGAAAACTGACCACGAGCACAACTGCTATGAGCCCAGGCTCTGCCTCATCTGCGCAAACACAGAAACGAACATTACAGGATGTTGAGATTGACCGTGTTTACATGTGCACCAATACTGTGATCATTTCCAATAATCAGAAAAAGGACTTAATTCCTTGGCAGGAGCTCCCGTTTACACATCATTTTCATTACTCTGATTATTTGCTAAGAATTGTGGTTATTTTTAACGCCATTATTTACATACCCAATGCACAGCATAAATGAACTCATACAGTAGGTGAAACTGGCCAATGTTTTACAGATTTCTTTGGACATTTTGAAGTTTTTCGCTTACGTGCCTAAAATGTCTTCATTTCAATGTTTTTGACCATCATATATATCCCGGACGAGCCCCCACTTGTTACAAGCCCCCTTAAAAAGTCTAGGGGTTTAAGAAGGAAGGTAACAAAAAGTCGCAGGGAAAGAGTAAGAGAATTCCCGTCTCTAGGTCCAACATTATATTCATGTCGCACAACGCTGTCAACATAAACTTCAGCTCCCCAAAAATGAGATGTCTTCTTCACTTCTGTTACAAATCTGTGCATGAAAACGTCATCTGGGTTTGTCACAAACATGCGCACTTTGATCAGAGTGGAATAGATGCGATTGAAGTGTCCACATGCCTGTTTATTGAGATTAAAATCAGCATACGACACATATTTTAATGATTATGGTTACTACGATTATGAGCTTAATTGCATCAGTTTGATCAAAGTATTGTGAAGTTAAATCACAATATTGCCTAAATCTCATCACGAGGTTGCATGTAAAAGTAGTCATTGAGAGAACATCACAATAACACAGTAAAAGTAAATCGGTAAATGTGTACAGCACAAACACAAATAAATGGACATGCAGCACAACTGTAGAACTCAAACTGGTTTATATAGGTGAAAGCTTACTGCTGGATGTGTTGGTTACACACGTCATGTTGCTGAACTGGCTTGTTTTATTTGTCATATACAAAACTGCCACTTCGACACAGTAGTCCACCAAAGGCTCCAGATTTGTTAATATAACTCTGTTCTGGTCTCTTATTAGTTCTTCCTGTTGAGAATAAATAACAAAGACACATTAAGCATGAAATGCCCTGACTGATATAAATGAAACAGATGTCTTATTCTATTTAATTTGTTATTGAAGGTGGAAATGTGTCTTAAAATTGGGAGAAATTGTATTAGGTTAAAGGGTTAGTTCACCCAAAAATGAAAATAATGTCATTTATTACTCATCCTCATGTCGTTCCACACCCGTAAGACCTTCGTTCATCTTCAGAACACAAATTAAGATATTGTTGATGAAATCCGATGGCTCCGCAAGGCCTCTACAGACAGCAATGCCATTGAACTTCTCAAGATCCAGAAAGGTACTCAGTAATCAATGATTCGGAGTGCCAAAGTCACGTTATTTCAGCAGTTTGGCATTTTGACATGCTATCCGAATCACTGATTTGAAACAAAAGATTCGAAGCAGTGTTTTGAAATCGTCCATCACTAGATCTTGTTGAAAAGTCATTATTTAGTTTTTTTTGGTGCACAAAAAGTTCTTGTTGCTTTACAATATTAAGACTGAACCACTGTAGTCATATGAACTGTTTCAAATATGTTTGAGTACCTTTCTGTATCTTGAGAAGTTCAATGGCATTGCTGTCTAGGCCTCACTGAGCCATCAGATTTCATCAAAAAATATCTTAATTTGTGTTCTGAAGATGAATGAAGGTCTTAATGACATTATTTTCATTTTTGGGTGAACTAACCCTTTAAACATTGCAGCATAAAAAGCTCAAATGTGACTTGATATGTATATTTGTGGACACTTTCTAATGATCAGGTTGGGCCTCTCAGTATTTCCAATCCACAGGCATTACTGTAATTTAGGGCAGGGGTGCTCAAACTTTTGGGGCCAGGGACGAAAATGTTTCCATATTCACATGTATTAGATTGCTAAACAATTATTTATTTTGTAAACCAGGCTTTGTCTTTCACTCCTGTCCCAACATCCACATAAAACAGCATCCCTTAGATGCTCAAAAATGTGTTTGGAATAACAGTGTGACGGTAGGAGAGTGCTCAGGCTGACCTGCACAGTCTGTACAACAGACCATTTAAATCACTTTTTTCTATGTTTGGTTGATTGCATTTTTAATCTGATGAAGAATAGGCTGTGATGAACCGATATGTTGTTTGTACGTTGAAAATAACGAAACGTTTTTTAAAAAAAGAAAACAATCAGAACCTGGTGTCACAGACAGGGCTTAGACTAAGCCAGGATTAGTGTTAATAGGCTACATATTTCATGTTAAATGCTTTCAATAAGTCACTTTGGGATACAAGTCACAGCACTTTACAATGAAAAAAAAAAAAAAAAAAAGGAAATTTATGGTATATCACATTATTTCGCAGACCCCACTTTGAGAACCCCTGGTAAAAATCAACTCTGGCAAGTAATGCATTTCAACGCACACAATTTTGTGCAGTGTTATTATAGTTTAAAACTAAAATAATCATGTTGCTTGAAATAAAAGAAACATCACCTGAAATAAAATAAAACATAAAAAAATCCAAAACTTTCACTTCAGCAAGTTAACACATTTCTCTCTACTTTTTTTTTAAATATAAAATAATAAAAACTATATAGAGATATTTTATCAAAAAAAATTACAAAACAAAAACAAAAAATTACTAAAACTTGCCCCTTCTCTAATAGGAGCCTCCAACATTAGAGTAAAGAGTAAAAAGTAAAGAGGGTCACACACTGAGAGAGGTGCACGGCGCTCCACATCTTTAAAATTCAAACACACTGTTATTTTTTGAGTTGACACACACTGGCGGCACCTGTTGCCCAACTACGACTCCAGAGGTTGTTCAAAATCCTGCCCTGCCAGATTTTAGTATTAGTTTTCTATTAAATTACATTAACAATGACTTGGAAAAAACATATGTAGAATGTGAATTGAACTAGTGAATGGTGTATTGTGTATTGTGGGGGCAACAAAAACTTCAGAGACCATTGCATTCATTACCTTTTTTGCCTCTCCTTTTTTCCAATAAAGGATGAGATAAGAGACATACGTATAGACATCCCTCAAGTTTCTTTTTTTCATAGGAGGATCAGTGATGTCAACTTCAGTTTGTCCTTTTCTGCTTGTCAGTTCTACACGAGGAGCACTAATCTCAGCTGCAGACACAGGAAATGTTTTGTTATACACATATGATATGATAATAAAACATAGTAAATAAAACAGCACTCCCTTGTTACAGTGAGACAGAAAATATTTTTTATGATTATTAAAAATGCAATGTTTGATATAGTGCATTCAGGAAAAAAAAATCACCTCTCCCCATTTTTCACATTTTGTTTGGTTGCAGTCTTATGCTATAATGCTGTAAATAATGTGAAATGTCACATTACACTAGTATTCAGACCCATAACTCAATATTTATCTAAAGCACCTTCAGTAGCCGTTACAGTTGACGATTGTTTTCAGCCACCACATTTATCAACGTATGATCATTCGTATGATAGGATTGGCAGCATAAGAATGTTGAATAATGAAAGCATCAAAGGTTTCTATTTACAATGTGCTTTCGCAGCGTTGATCACTGTAGCCAATCACAGACGTGTTTGTTGAGCACGTGAACGCAATGGCCATTCAGAGGCGTTTGAGTTCATCAGAATCCACTCAGATCGTCAGAGTTTGTTCAGCGTGAGTATGCAGGCTTGTGAATCATTTCATTATAACAACAAAGTACAAATACAAGGTAACTAAGAGATTCATTGTGCAGTACAGACAGATGCATTGATTATAACGGGAGTTTTCAGTCTGTCAGTGTGGCTCAAAAATGTGAATTTTCACTTAAAGTTTAGGAGTTTGCATCCATGATTGCAGATTTTTTCTTTCTTTTTCAAACATTGGCAAAATCATCACACATTTTGTTTTGCTCTATCATTAGGGATTATGAAGTGTAGATTGATGTGAATAAATCGGGGTTGCGGCGGTTGCGATGGGTCGAGTATTGGTAAACATAATGACCGCTCACCGCTGTCAGCGTTTTTTGTGCCTCTGATTCATGTCGTCATGTCACTCCGAAGGTAGTCCAATCATTTGTCACGATTGAAGTTCAAAGTGTACGCGCACCGTTATGAATGCGCACACACCCAACCGCGCCCAACCATCTACTTACGTGAACAGCTTCAGTGAACACGGATGATTCAGGTAAGCAAATCCAATATACTGTCTTTCATTTTTATATGCAGGTCTAGTAAAATTTAACCAATCTATTGATCATTTTTGTCATGATTCCATAACATTAATGTTAAACGATTCTGGGCTAATTTAGCAAAGTAACGGCATGTTGGTTATTGCTTACTTCTAGCTAGAAAGCTTAGCGGCTCGAAATTGTCGTATATGCTCCGAAAAATTTAATCTGTGTGACCTAAAAATATATTTGGGAGTAACGTTATATATGTGCGGAGTATATGAGCATATCTGTCCACTAATGACACGTTCGATTTGCGAACTAATGACTCCTTTGAACCGATTCACTTTAATGAATGCTTAAAACTGATCTGGGTCGAGTTATCATCCCGATAACGATGTATCTTAGCTCTGAAGAGCACTCTTTATGTGCAAGGTTACAAACGCTCGCCGCAATTCCACACGCTTTTCCCAAAAAATTTACTTGACATGAACGCGTTCTACGTGCTACTTAAGAGTCGCTGTCCATTCGCGAAATTCGTGCTGAAATATAACCTATGGAATCGTATTCTGAACATAATGTAATAAACGTCATCTGTGCTTAAGTGCACCGTATAGTTTCCTGCTTTTTTGTCCTTTGCCAATCACACCTATGTTAATGACAGAATTTTCATTTTTGGGTGAACTATCCCTTTAATACATTTTGGCATAAGGCTGCAACAAAACAAAATGTGAAAAACCCAAAGGGTTCTGAACACTTCTTTGAGCGCACTGTACATGTGACACTAGAGGGATACAAGGCCACTGATGTCTAAGTCCACTAGAAAATTCTGATCGTGTTCTAGAGTCGCCCAGCCAAGCTTCTCTGGGATGACTAACAAATTCCCCTATTGCCAGTAAAGTCAACATCAGCATAAATAACAGAAGTTAAGTGACTCACTTATTTCATCTACTGTGAAGTTTTTAGTCTCCACCCAATCAGATGTCTCTCCATGTAGTTCTGTCCGAACACGAAGTTGGTAAACTCCAAAAGTGGTAATATCATTAATGAAATCACAGCTTAGTGATGAGCTGCGGACACATCCTGGCTCATAATGATTTCTCCAGTTTCTACACACATACAGGGAGAAAACGAAACAAATAACATTACAAAACTGCCTTTCATCCACCTAGAAAAGTTGTTTCATTCCACACAGCTTCATATTTCTGCTTCTAAACCCATCATTATGAGTGCGTTAGTACGAACAAGTTTGGCCTTTGTGTTTTTAATTTATTATTTGTTATCCAAATTTGACTTTTTTTCAGAGACAAAAGCAGGCCACCAATGTATTTACACAGGAATATTCTATTAAAGCCATTAAATTATATTTTAAAACCGTCACACATTTTTAAGCAGTAAAACAAGTATGAGTGTATCATAATTAACTTACCTAATTTCAGCAGTGTAGTTAAATAGTGTATCAGTGGTGTTTTGTGGTGGATCCCATTCCAGAACTAATCCCATGTCCAGTGATGTCACTCTCACATCCTCAGGGATCGGGACGCTCTCTGACAACAAACACAGACATACACACATTAACCCTGGTGCGACCTTATGGACAATTTTTTTCTTTTTTAGTTGTAGTTTTGATCATTAATGCCAACTGCATATGTTTTGGCACAAGTGTGTATTAAATAATAATAAATCTATTTTACACTAGAAACACAAAATAGTTCCTCTCAGGACATTAAGGACAAAAATGTCCCCCTTAAAACTGCAATTTTTAATCCCAGGGCAAGATAACTATAAAATTATTCGATCTTTATTAATAGGCTTTAATTCTGTTGGCAAGGCTTCAAAATTAAAATTTTTACTATTTTTTACCAGATGGTGCCATTTTCTCAGGTTTGGCCCATAAAGCAAATACTCGCTTTACTCTTATTTATAGAGCATTTTATATAGCCAATTGGATAAATTATGCAGCTACAATTGTGTGGGTGTTTAGGTATGGATGTCAGAGTGTGGTTTATAAAAAATTGTGTGTGTGCATGTGTGTGTGTGTAATATTTGAGAGAGAAAAACTCTACTGCAAATCACAAATCCAACCACTGTGTGTACCAGTGGAGTTTTGCTGGCATCTAATGGGGAAAATTTGGTACTGCGCCCACACAAAATCTTACTGAAAGCTCATTTTTTGAGATATCAACCTAAAATTTGGAACACAACTTGTTTAGATTTATGGTTTTGATTTTCTAGCAGTTTTAGAGTTCAACATGTTACATAATATATATATTTTATATAAAATAATGTTCATAAATAATTTTCATAAACTTAAATCTTTAAACTTAAGTCTGTGCTATGTGTAACTTTATTTAATTGACGCACAAGGGTTAAAGGGTTAGTTCACCCAAAAATGAAAATTCTGTCATTTATTACTCACCCTCATGCCATTCCACACCCGTAAGACCTTCGTTCATCTTCGGAACACAAATAATTATTAAAATTTATTATAAAGAGACGAAAATATTTTTGGTGCGCCAAAAAAACAAAATAAAGACTTATATAGTGATGGCCGATTTCAAAACACTGCTTCAGGAAGCTTCGGAGCGTTATGAATCAGCATATCGAATCATGATTAAGATCTCTTGCCAAACGACTGAAATCACGTGACTTTGGCGCTCCAAACCGCTGATTCGATACACTGATTCATAACGCTCTGAAGCTTCCTGAAGCAGTGTTTTGAAATAGACCATCACTATATAAGTCTTTATTTAGTTTTTTTGGCGCACCAAAAATATTTTCGTCTCTTTATAATAAATTTTAATAATTATTTGTGTTCCGAAGATTAACGAAGGTCTTACAGGTGTGGAATGGCATGAGAGTGAGTAATAAATGACAGAATTTCATTTTTGGGTGAACGAACCCTTTAAAACAAATGGCTGCCACAAAGGTGTACTAAAATACAACACTGGAAAATACACACTGCCACCACATTCATATTCACAATTCATAATCATTTTTTTAATGTATTATTACTCTTTTCCACATACTGTATGAAAGTCATGAAAACTCCGAAATAAAACAAATGGAAGAAAGGGAATGATGTAGTGACCAAAAAACACTAAAATAGAAAAAAATAGATTTTTATAATATATATTATATATACATGTGTGTGAGAGTGTGTGTGTGTTATCACTGTAGGGAAATTCATACATAGGCACAATTATATATTCATATATTATACAACAACATAATACAACACAAACAGTCATATTTGCTGGGTCAATGATCTTCAACTCTAATGCTTTTCTATTACTCTGAATTTGCGTTCAGAAAGACTGAATACAAAATGAGGTTAATATAATGTTTATAATGAGTTTAGAGGACTCCAGTCTGTAAAAGTGTGATCGTCTGTTGTTCTGAATCATTAACATTAACAGGAAGTTCAGCGCATTTACTGTCAGACCGACAGGTTTTCCCCTAAACTACTGTCTGACGACGACTGAAGTTAGACAAAAATTATATAATATCAAACCAGTGTCAAAGTCGAATAACATGAACTAATACTATTGATATTTCTTACACATGTTTCATTCGTGTGAAGTGTCTATCACACATTGTGAATGAAGCTCACCTGAGCTGACGCAGACGATAAAACACAACAAGAGCTCAGACACACCGCAGAAAACTCTCATCATTCCTCTTCAGCGGAGCACAGTCGCTTTATAAAGTCCAGTTTGTGATGAAGTGTGTCTCTGAGAGCCCTGGCGTTTGTTTCCTTGTGTCTGTGTGTTTGAGAGAGAGAGAGGAAGTGGAGTGAGTCAGTTTAAGGAAAGCGAAAGAAATATGAACTGGCATAATAGCGAATGTTTACAAGAAACCCCGTGAGAGGAGGAGGAGTTACTGTAACTGAACACACTTCTGTCATGATGAACGTGTTTGATAAACAAAATACTGTGTGCTGTATATGAAGCCACTGTATGTTTTATTATTCATTCATATATTTTATAATAGTTTCCACTTTCTTGTTATATTGTTTGTGAGCTCACCTATAGCCTACTCTTCTTGGACGCTCATAATTTCATTTAATTATTTATTTAGCATTTGTCAAAGTTGATGTTATTAGTATTATTAATATTAATTTCGTTTTCAGGGATGCCATGATTCAGAGACAGTAGTTTTTGTGAATCGCACGTTTCATTTGTTGAAGGCCTTGCAGTACATTAGCTATTATTATTATGAATTTCATATAAATTAATAAAGTATTAATTTGTATAGTAAATGAATAATAGTATTAATTTGACATTAAATGCCTATAATCTTTGTCTTTTTGTAACGACAAATAATATTATCACATAATACAGTCAAATAGGACACACTGGTAACACTTTGATAATAAGGTTGCATTAGTTAACCACACTGGCTAAAATTAATATCAATATTATGCACTGCAATATGCAATATTATGCTTGTTAATCTTGGTTAATATACATACATACATACATATAGGGGTATATATATATATATATATATATATATATATATATATATATATATATAATTTTTATATTTTATAATATATATATATTTTTTTTAAATATTGCTCAATATATATATATATATATATATATCTGTAAAGCAGCTCTAAGAACCCATAGTGTCATTATACAGCTCAAGTCAATCCAGTATTGATTCAGTTCCATAACTGTGTAAACTGTATCAGTTGTGCATACATGTATAGTGTATTTGTGCATATGCATGTACGTGTAAATGTAACAGCTGAAAACTCATCTCTTTCATGAGCACTTAACCTCATCTTAAAAAAAAAACAAAAAAACTTCTTATTCCTATCCTTTCACTTCCTCTAATCCCTCTGTATTGTAGCTTATGATACATTGCCTAAACTTGTATTGTGAGCACTTCTTGTGTCTATCTGCCTCGTCATGACGACTCGCTTGTTGTATTCCTCACTTGTAAGTCGCTTTGGATAAAAGCGTCTGCCAAATGAATAAATGTAAATGTAAATGTGTGACAAACTCCTGTACATGTCGTGGCAAATTCGATGTTTCTTCATTTCTGGTCTTGAAGAAAAACTCACAGAGCAGAATTATTTAACTTTATTGTCAAGCAACAAAGTGAGATGCCAGCTCCACATCTCAATCTCTCTTAGCTGGGTCACATGGGTCACATTTTTATACATTTTTCTTATCTCTTAAAACGCACCAAAGTAGTATCATTGGCTGGTAATATCCACCCTTACATTTTCTCATATTCTCACTTACAGGGGCTCTCCTCCCTTTCTTCCAGTCAACACTCCCCAGAGGCAAGAAGCCTTCATATGACACCATTAATAATGATCTTATTCATTTCAGAGCCACCTGTTGTCTGGTGGAAAATTACCAACAAAATATGCTCAGTGGCCAAGCTAACTTCTCAGACACATCTGCCCTTACAGTCACGTAGGCAAAGAGACCTCAAAACACTTCTAGCTTTTATAGTAAGCAAACTAATTCTACAATTGTTTTCTATAGGATGGATAAAATACTCATTCATTCACTCCTCAGCACACCGAACAAGCAAAAGACAAGATAGTAGTGTTTTACATTTCTCCACATCTGTGTGTAGTTAAAATAGTTTAAATTAATTGATTGCTTTTGAAAGATATGTGTGATGTTTTGCATGCTGTGTACTTGTTTTACGTTTCTTTTCATGTGTAGAGTTTTGAGAAATGGAGCCATAGTTTCAAAAACTGTATGTAAGCATTTTTTATAAAAACTGTACATTTTGTATTTGACTATGGCAGCATTTTTATTTTAAAACCTTCATTTGAATATTGCGACATTTTTATTTTAAAACCTTTATTTGAATATGGCAATATGACACCTCATTCTACAGTTTTTTCTTTGATTAAATCGCTGACAGAGACTCCTCCCCATCAGCCAATCACTGTGTGCATAGTTAGTAAGCGTGTTGACATCATCCATAGCATCGAGGTCAACCCCGCCCTTAATCTTATTTTAAGACTTCTCTCTGTTCCTTAGTAAAGGTTGGTCTCAGCATCTTTATGAATAGGTTATAAAAGAAAACTCTTAAAAAAAAAAAACTCTTTTACTTTTTTTAAAAAAAGTTTTAGTGCTATTTAGTGTTAAGTAATGCAATATTTGCAAATTATTTTATTTTTCGTAAAGGCTTGAAAGAAAGACAGGTAATAGCGTTCATTTACATCATGCACACATTCATTGTTAATCTTGTGCTTATGCTAAAAACAGCTGTCAATGTTTTTGTATTGTCACGTTCAGTTATGAATTACACTACATGACTCCCGAAAATGATCAAATCTTCACACTAAAAAGGTTTACGATAGAAAAATAATGTTACATGAAGGTTACACTTCTTCAGCAAAACAGCAAAATTTAAAAATCGAACTTCATTAACTTTTTTGCAGTATGTGCTCAAGATCCTAATAATTGAACATATTACACTATGTAGCGCGACAAATCATTTTAAATCATTATTTACAGTCCCGCTGCAGTACCTCCATGACCCACTGGGGGTTTGGAGCACAGGTTGAAAACTGGCAACACAATGGAAGAGCACTTAATACTCCAACAAGTAGAGGAATTAAACAACACACTGTTGAGTTTGTTCATTTTTTAACAGTTGACTCATGTATACCATAAAATAGTCTATATTTCTTATTGTATTATCTGAAAACAATCCTCGTTAGTAAAAAGACAGTGAGACCACCCAAAGATTTGTTTGTAGTCTGTTTCTATCACTCACTGTCAAATGGACTTGACTTCCATATTTAATCTGTTTGGAGCCTTGAGACCTTCAGGGATGATGTGTTTTTGTAGGCCAACCCGGAAGTTAGCGGCGCACGGGTTCCCTCGATCGAAAACCTATGCATTTTTCCCATAGACTTTTGGAAAATCGCAAAAATAAGCTCTGTGTTTAACAAAGGGTTATGACACTTACACGTTTTGTCTATCAAGATAATCTTTACAAGTGAACACAACATTTATAGATTTTGAAGCCTAAATAAAGTGGTCAGATATAAAAGGCTAACAGTAGGCTATAAACGGACTACAGCACACCATGGTCGTGGATCAACAGTCGTCACCACCAAGCTTCCTCAAACTTTATTTAAAAAACAACTTATTTAAAAACATGCTCGCTGATTATGATCTGTGCTGTTATGAATACTTATCCACTTTTTCATGAGAAATGCGGTCCAAATGTCCCGTTTTTAATGATGACGTCTAAAGTCCCCGCCAAAGGAAGTAGTCCCTTTTAGCAATTTGTTAGCAACCGCCGATTTTAAGACACAGTAAAAGTTTAAAAAATCACAAGTGGGTTATAACTGGTGTGTTTTATACCATAGATCAAAACGTGAAAGTATTTAGAGGCTTTGTTAACCACAGACCTTACTTCAGGCGATTTAGCAAAAACCCATTCAAAAAACCCATTGACACTATAGTCGCTTCCGGGTTTTTCCTACAAATACACGTAATCCCTGGGGTACTCAATTACAGTATTTTGGGCTCAATCAGTAGGCCTATTCATAGCTTTCATAAACGTTATCATCAGATTTGTCTGTCATCCGTGTTCACATTGATATAGTCCTCTTCAGAGTCATCAGAATCCATGTTTTTTATCATTAGATTCTACATTTTCAGCCTCATCATCATCTTCATTTTTGTTATCTTGGGATCCACCTGCATACGTATTAGCTGGATCTAGAGACATGCATAGAGATGAAGAGATAATTATTAAAGGAACTGTTAACAAAGATATCTATACGTTTTTATGAAATGCTACGTTACCGTTTTTAAAAGAGCACTTTAATTGAGTTTCCTCATTCCTTTGTTTCTGTCTTCTCTTGACCAGGAGGATGATGATGAGGACGGACAATAAGAGCGGCACAGCGGACACCGCAGCACCAATGACAGGAAGCAGGGAGGCTGAGACAGACACATGGGTTTGAGTTAAACTTTCATTGCTGGCAGTCCAGCTTGTTTTAGACTCTTACGCATCAATACCTGTGATGGTGATGACCAGCAGTTCAGAGGCAGATGAACGGAAAGAGCGTGAGGAAAAAATGACTTCATAAACACAGCTGTAGTTTCCCTTGTGGGAATAATCTGCCTCAGGAAAGAAGAAGGAGGCAGAGAGATTGACAGCTGACTGACTCCTGCTGATATTTGCTTCTCCGAACAGGTGGAAGAATCCTCCAGGATACTGAGACACAGTGGAACAGATGATGGTGAAACTGTGGCCCCAGGGGATCATTGGCCCCTGATGTCCCACATCAAACTGTCCATCAGGAGCGATGCGGGGAATACTGGGCTGCTGCAAGGGCACTAGAAAACAAACAGCATTAAAGGGTTAGTTCACCCAAAAATGAGTTTACTCACCCTCATGTCGTTCCACACCCGTAAGACCTTCGTTCATCTTTGGAACAAATTAATTTCTGTTCTGAAGATGAACGAGGGTCTTACGCGTTTGGGACAACATGATGACAATTTTCATTTTTGGGTGAACTAACCCTTTAAATTCAAACAGCTTTAAACAAATAAAAATGTCAAGAACTGCATCTTCTCGGGATCAAAATGTAATTCAAATCAGCAACACAAACACAAAAATAAGACAAAAATGAATTTACTTTCATGCAGCTAATGCATTGATATGATGTAGGCAATGAGACGAGATTAAACACTCACCTACAGTGATGTTAACAGTGTCACTCCACGGCGACTTTATAGTGCTGTTTTTGTAGGAGTAATCACAGCTGTAGCTGCCCTGATGTGAGACGCCTACGTTAACAAGGTCGAAAGTCACACCAGATACATGTTTCTGGGAGGATAATATAGATGATCCATTTATGAAGAGGTGGAATTCAGCATCAGCATTGCATCTTGATTTAGGTGTTGTGCATCTGAACTGAATGTTTTCTCCAGGAGAAACAGCTGCATGTGTGGAGATCAGGGAAAGAGAGGGCTGCAAAAGAAATAAAAGCATCTATTTAAAAAATACTTGTTAAGACATGATGAATCATAAAATACATGAAGCTTAATGTAATTTCCACTGCTCATTTCTCCTAAAATAGTGTCAAGATGCAAAAGATTTACCTGAACAAACAACACCAGCATCTTCACCATGACCACAGTTGTGAGTTCCTAGTCCTCCGTTTGAACATTGTGTGAGGTTTTCTTCACCTCCCGAGCATCCGACATCATCCAGCCAGATCGTTCCACTGCCTTGACCAAAGGCGGCACTGTGAGGTGCACTGACGGCTGATCCACATCCCAGCTGTCTGCACACCACAGCAGCATCATTTATGTCCCAGTCATCGTCACACACTGTTCCCCACTGGCCATCATGAAGGATCTCCACTCTTCCACTGCAGCATGAATCAGATCCACCGACCAGTCTTAACCAGTCTGGAAAGATACAAAAATGTAAGTCAAATGTGATTAAAGGTGTCATAGAATTGAAAATTGAATTTACCTTGGCATAGTTGAATAACAAGAGTTCAGTACATGGAAATGACATACAGTGAGACTCAAACTCCATTGTTTCCTCCTTCTTATATAAATCTCATTTGTTTAAAAGACCTCCGAAGAACAGGCGAATCTCAACATAACACTGACTGTGACGTAACAGTCGGGATCATTAATATGTACGACCCCCAATATTTGCATATGCCAGCTCATGTTCAAGGCATTAGACAAGGGCAGCCAGTATTAACGTCTGGATCTGCACAGCTGAATCATCAGACTAGGTAAGCAAGCAAGAACAATAGCGAAAAATGGCAGATGGAGCAATAATAACTGACATGATCCATGATATCATGATATTTTTAGTGATATTTGTAAATTGTCTTTCTAAATGTTTCATTAGCATGTTGCTAATGTACTGTTAAATGAGGTTAAAGTTACCATCGTTTCTTACTGTATTCACGGAGACAAGAGCTGTCGCTATTTTCATTTTTAAACACTTGCAGTCTGTATAATTCATAAACACAACTTCATTCTTTATAAATCTCTCCAACAGTGTGTAATGTTAGCTTTAGCCACAAAGCACCATCAAACTCATTCAGAATCAAATGTAAACATCCAAATAAATACTATACTCACAGGAATCGATGTATGCATGCAGCATGCATGACGAACACTTTGTAAAGATCCATTTTGAGGGTTATATTAGCTGTGTGAACTTTGTTTATGCAATGTATTATAGAGTTGCGAGCTTGGAGGCGGGGAACGCGAGGATTTAAAGGGGACGCGCACTGAATTGGCGCATATTTAATGATGCACCAAAATAGGCAGTTAAAAAAAATGAATAAAAAAAAATCTTTGGGGTATTTTGAGCTGAAACTTCAGACACATTCAGGGGACACCTTAGACTTATATTACATCTTGTGAAAAAGCATTCTAGGGCACCTTTAAAAACTACGTAAGGATTTGTATATTAAATGTGTTTGACGTAGCCAAGCACCAAATGTGCAGAGCCTCTTTGCTTTCTCTTGTTTTTTATTTTTATTCTTTTTTATATATAATTATTATTTGGGTTCAAACACTGTAGGTTTATGTTGTTTTAATCATGTTGGTACTCTTTTCATCACAAGCAAAACAGCAAATATACAATGCTATCTTGGATCTGGGGAAACATATACTTTTACCCTTTGAGCAGACGACACCTGCATCTTCATGGTGACCGCAGTTATGTACTCCAATAGTATTGCGTGAGCACTGTGTGAGGGACAGTTCACTTCCTGAACATCCCACGTTATCCAGCCAGATCTGACCACTTCCCTGTCCAAAACCGGCGCTGGAGTTTGCACTAACAGCTCTTCCACATCCCAGCTGTCTGCACACCACAGCAGCATCACTCATGTCCCAGTCATCATCACACACCGGTTCCCCACTGGCCATCATGAAGGATCTCCACTCTCCCAGGGCAGTCATTATATCCATTCACCAGCCTGATACTGTCTTCACCTAAAAATACAATAACTATATTATGAATCGACTCACATAACATTCTGAACTTTTAAAGGAGCAAAAACCATCAGTCATCTCATGTAACTATAATAATATCTGAGTTTTAACAGTCTGTTACTTACCAGTTACAGATGTCAGAGCACTGGCTGTAGAGATGAAAAACAGAGACATTTAAAAACATTGTAGACTTACAGCTAGACTTTATGATTCTGAATAATTCAGGTTAATTAGGGCACTTTTTCCCAGTCATCTCAATGGCAAAATGTGTCCCAAATAACCTGAATTCACTGCTATATAATGATAAATAGTAATTTAAATAAAAAAACTTTGTTGTATATTTACTGAAAAATATGTTAGAATGTTGTCTATGTAAATATACAGTAATTATATTTCTCTCTGAGCCCCATTATATCATTTTAGTACATTGAACAGTTTATTTTCATGAGCAGTGATGGTGAATTAAAAAACTAATGTTACACCATTTCATCTCTGAAGAAAAACTTCTCACTTTAGACCAGTTGAATGACCGAATGATTAGTTTTGACTATGGTGACAAACGAGAAAAACATTCATAACTTAAGAACATCTGAGAACCCAATGAAGCAAAATGCCAGTTAAGTGTGGCGTCTCACCTTTTTTTTTTTTTTTTTTGCCTTTCCTGATTGGAAATCTTATAAGTTAAGGTGATAGTCACTGGAGATTGTTCCTGAAGTGAAGTGACATGTGGCCAAGTATGGTGACCCATACTCGGAATTTGTGCTCTGCATTTAACCCATCCAAGTGCACACACACAGCAGTGAACACACACACCATGAACACACACCCGGAGCAGTGGGCAGCCATTGCTGCGGTGCCCAGGGAGCAGTTGGGGATACGGTGCCTTGCTCAAGGGTCTCACCTCATTCGTGGTATTGAGGGTGGGGAGAACGCTGGACATTCACTCCCCTCACCGACAATCCCTGCCAGACCTGAGACTCGAACCCATGACCTTTGGGTTACAAGTCCGACTCTATCCATTAGGCCATGACTGTTCCTTAGAGAAATTTGTAGTATAATTTTTACACCAGTTCTTACCAACGGAATAGTTGTATTTTGAAAATTGTTTAAAGACTCTATATCCCAACAAATCACTAATAACAGAGCATCATTTTATGACTCATTACTGGCGAATGATGAAAAAATTTGAGATTTGAAGGAAAGCATAGTCCTCTAAAAAGACAAGCACAAGCTGTATGTAATTTCATAAATATAAGTAGGACATTAGCCTACAAGAGTCAGGTTCAGACTAGGTTTCATTGGAAATTGGGCAGTCCATTAACAGAAACAATTACTGTCCCAAATGTTTTTCCAGTAATGGTTGGATTTTTGGAAAAAAAGTGTTCTGTTTGTTGAAAGTATGAAAGACTTTGCTTATGAACTTGACACATGTTGCACTGTGTTTGGTCAGACTTTTTTCAAACTGGTTGCGTACTTGTTTTAAACCGTGACTTAAGAGAAGAGCGTCTCTTTGGTGAAGTTTTACACATAGTTCCACAATGTAAAAAAAAAAGAAATTGTTGTAGTTTTTCTTAGAGTTTCATCACAAGTGTATTTTACCCACACTTGTAAGCTTATGCAGTCCGAAGAACAAATAAATACAAAGTGATTTAATTTGAGCAATGCTGCTGATGTAAAACCACTTCACATGATTGCTTACAAAGAATCCAAGATATAAAATTGTTTAGAAATGTCTATGAAATTCAAATGATGTGAATATCGATAAGGTCTTTGTATGTGTCCTTTTTATTTGTGTTACAATAGTCCATAATTTTTGTAATACTGCAATTACATTTGATAGAAGAAATCTTTACATTGTATTTTCTAACTGTATGAACAGACAGAGCAGTCAACAAAGCAATCGGCAGCACCGCTACTATTGTAAACAGTTCAGCATGTGTTAATTACTGCATATTACTGCAATTAATGCATAGGCACTGACGTTAGCCAATCATAACAGACTCAACTCTTAAAGGGGAAAACTGACTGTTTGAGTCAGATGAGAAACAGGGTGGAAAAGGTCATAAATGACTTTTAGTAATATAATAATTGCACCTAAGGGAACATAATAAAACAATACAAAAAAGGAGGAAGCAATACCTGCCAGAGGATTCTGAGAAAGATTCTGGTCAGTCTTATCAAGCTCCTCTCCAAAAGAGGTTCCCCCTTACCAAAAGAGATGTCCAGGGTATTGCATTTAATTATGCCAAGGCCAATAATATCAAAGGCTTTTCTGAAGTAAAACGCACTGCTGGGTATTACTGGTTTCTAAATTTTTTGAAACGGAATCCAGACATCAGCATCAGGAAACCAGAGGCTCTTTCAGCAGCGAGAGCAGCAGGGCTGAACCCTAGTGTGGTAGGAAAGTGGTTTCAACAGTATGAAGACCTGCTGGAGGAACTTGCAATCAGAGATGTTCCATCACATCTTTGGAGTTGGGATGAATCTGGCCTGCAAGACCAGTTTTGCTCTACCCGTGTGTTTGGGAGGAGGGTCAGCCCTGTGTAGAGGTAACTGCTGGGGAGAAAGGAGAAACAACAACAGTTCAATGCAGCGTTCAATGCAGCGGGCACAATGGTCATTTTTAAAGACGAGCAACTAAGGTGTGAGTGGCTTTATGGCTGGCCAGAAAATGTTGCAGTTAGGGTCTCTGACAACGGCTGGATAAACCGTGACCTGTTTCTGGAGTGGGGTCAGATGTTTCCAGAGCTGATGCCAAAAGATGACCTAAGGACCCATGTTCTCCTGTTGGATGGCCACAGTAAAAATCAGAAAGGGAATAGAGCACAAAGCAATACCCCTGCGCAGCCTGCCAGAGAGAGTATGGTGATGTGAAGGACCCAAAGGCCACAGAGGACTGGGTGTGCTGTTGTCAGTGCAATTCATGCTACCATGAGAGCTGTGGAGAGGATAAAGGCATCTGTGATGAAGGTGGTTATATCCGCAAACACTGCCTTTGAATGGAATGCAGCAAAAGATCTAACTGGCCTGACTAGGTGCGATGTTAAGACATAATGTTAAAGCGTTTTATTTTTTGTCAAAGATCTTCTAATCTTTAACAAAATGTTTGACAAATACAAAAGACACCAATGCACAGAAACGCTCACCTATACAGCACGATCAGTTCATTTTTAATTGCATTTTCTAACTAAATATTTGTTCAACTTTCTGTTTAATAAAATACATTAATGATGTTGTTGTTATGGCACACTAAAGACAATACTGTCAATTTACTGTTTAAAATAAAATGATTTCAGCTGAAATTACCCATGTTGTTCTCTTTTTATATTGGCCCATTTTACCTGAATGTTGTGCCGTGGCTCAAGAAGGTACCTGCTGATACTCTAACTCTCATAATTTTGAAATAATATATATATATTTTTTTCAAATTTAAAATATATATTTAAGAGACCCATGTGTATTCATAAAAAATATCACTAGATCTCACGTATAGTTTATAAGTCATTTACCAAAACGTTGCCCACTTTAGCTGACGTCAACCTATATGTGCAAGAAACTTATCAAAGATGATGACGATGATTACTATTATTTAATAATTATGATTGCAATTTGAATTTAGGGTCTGTTTACACAACACCGTTTTCAACTAAAAACTGAAAACTTTATGCATTTTGGCCGTTAATTTACACAACAGTGTTTTGGTGGCCTGAAAACGCAAACTTTGAAAACGTGTTTCAAAGTGCAAGTTTTTGAAAACGGTCTCCATGTAAAAAAACAAAAACGTGAATCTGTGAAAATGATGACATCATGTACATGTGTATTCATCACCATCTAATGGCCTGCCAGCAGAATACAGCATTTATTATATCAATTGCATGATGCAATAAAGTGCAAAGTGCGAGTGAGTTAAAAACAGAGGAGTATGAGCAGACATTTCAGCAGATTGCTATCCTCAGTGCTCAAAATGCAACAAACAATCACCCTCTTTTTAGAAAGACAAGCAATTCAAAGCCATCAGCTTAATCCAATTATCACAATCATCAATTAGCACCAATAACAATCAATTATCACAAGAGTCACAGCAAGAGAGTCTGAAAAGCAATCAACATAGCACAAACTACATGAAATATACATTCAAAGCTATGAAAACAACAATAAGTGTTACAAAAGATTACAAGAAAGTTCAAGTTCTTCATTCATGCCATCAGGAAATAAAGAGTTCAAAAATCCAAAATGCCTCCCTTTGCAACAATTTCTTGTCTCTATCTCCGCCTCTTCTATGAGGTAAAATCCTCTCGATGCCCAGGAACTTCATGTCAGACAAAGAATGTTTAGCAAGATTGAAGTGACGATAGATGGGAGATGTATCATCCCGTCTGCAAATTGCACTTGTGTGTTTAACCATTCTAGTGTGTAAAGCATGTGTGGTTTTACCAACATATGACAGAGAACATTGACAAATGATAATATAAATCACATATGTACTCTTGCAAGTTATCAATTGTTTGATCTTATATATTTTTTATGTACAAGGATGTACAAATGATTGACATTTGACTATATTTTGTGCAAGAAGTACACCTGTAGCATGGAAAATTACCCTGGGCATCAACTAGGGTGGTCGGAGAAGAGACATGAGTGTCTGCATGAACGAGCTTATCCCTCAGACTACAACTCCTAGAAGAAACAAAGAGTGGTGGATCATTAAACACATTCAATAACTGAGGATCACTTTGAATGATGTGCATTTAATGATATGCATTTAAAAACACATGAATAGCTTTTTTTTCTTTTAATTGCAATCAAGTTACTTTCTTCACGTTCATGTAAACTGTGCACCTTCTCAAGTGCACTGTCAAGCCACTTATTGGGATATCCACATAATTTAAAATCTGTATATAGATTATGAGCTTTAACATCAAAATCTTATTATTTGCAATACCCACATTATCAATAGATAAAATAGTTTATGTAAATAAACTGTTAATATTTTGAATTGTACTCATCTAGCAACTGTTTACCATAAAATATCTATTAAGGCATATGATGGCACACAAAAAAATTCTCAAAGCAAAAAGGACAAAAAATTCTGCTCAACTTTTTTAATCAACTGTTCAAAGAGGTCAAGGAACCTATTGATATAGATTTCATTCATTCGTGAGTGGCATGAAAACGTTCTTCTTTTTCAGTCTCCTTCTCAAGACAGTCTAACACTCTTCGGTGGACCCGAAGAATTACAGGGTTTTTCCTCCTGCATGTAGCTTGTGCCAGACCGTACAGAGGACGTCATGTCCTCCTCCTCCCTTTCCTCCACAGATGTGGATGGTGGAAAGTCGGTGTCTTTGGCCACAGCAGAGCAGCTAGTGACTTCAGCATCACGAGTCTATCAGGATGGGAGGCCAATAGACGCCTCGCCCCAATAGCCTCATGCATGACAGAAAACCATGTGACTGCTGTGGCCTCTTCACTATCTGTTCCAGCTCCTGTAGGAGGACAGCAGAGCTCCTAAAAGAAATCTATTCTTTATTAAACTGGCAAGAAGAAAATGCACACCAAATGTCATTAATACATGCATTAATTTTTACATACCTTATATTTTCTTTTTAGATTGTCCCATTTTTTGGAAATTTGACTAACTTTTTCATCTAAACCCATCCTCTGAAGAACATTACTATGCAATAAAAATTAACAAATTATTTATTCAAACACACACAAAGATAATGTAACAATATTATTATAAATATTATCTAAAACCTCACTGCATTTATCAAACAAAGTGAAGACAAAAACATATCTTTCCATGCATTCAGGAACATTCAGGCTTTTTTGGCACTGTTCCTCTTCTCAGTGAAGTCAGAATCAAGCTCCATACATGCTTTAATTAATTTATCTGTCTCCTCATCAGTCCCTGTAAGAAAGAATTTTACACTGAAGCAGTTTGAAATGTTAAAGTGTTTCATATTAACCCCTGCAGGCATAAACTACAAAAACACTGTAAATCAACACACTTTAAAACTAATTAAATACACAGACCTACATTAAAGTAATTTTCTATTCTCTATTTGCCAATATAAGAGGCATTAATTTAAAAATAAAAGCAGTAAGTCTTTAAAATTAAGAGACGTAAACAGTGCCGTTTCTAGGCATAGGCAAACTAGGCGGTCGCCTAGGGCACAAACAGCTGGGGCTAACAGCTAATAATATTTTATTATTATTATTTCGTACTTTTGCTATTTCGAGGCATTATGATTAATTGCGATTATCTGAGTGACAGTCTCCTGGTGATAGTGGCCACTGCTGTTATGAGAAATGAAGATGTAGAAGGCGGCAGGGAACGTCGTCATCTGTGTTTACCTGGATTAAATGTTTTAGTTTCATCATCATGAAAAGGTCAAAGTCAACAGGGGCTCAGTATCATAAAAATAAAGAAGAGGATGATAAAAAGAAAGTGAAATATACAGGTTTTACTAATTGGTTAATTGTTCTGTTTTACTAGCCTACAACTCGCTCCATCATCACGAGCAAAACATGACACTGCATATCAGCACAGGACAGATTTACCACGTCATGCTCATATTAGCAGTGGAATATTATAGTATAGTAAAGCTGAATAAAAGTCATTATCAGAGATGGCTGTTTAGTGTAAATTGACCAAGTGATAGTGTCATACCTATGACAAGTTTGACAACCAGCGTGGACCTGCCAAACGAACATAGTTTCAACAGAAAAGCAAAAAAGTTTTACATGAATTCAGTGCATATGAAGAAAAAACTTAAAAACATCAAATAAATGCATTTCTTTATGCTGTAATAGTGCAGATGAAGTCACAGACAGGCAATGTGATTTGGGTGTGTAGATTATGAGAATTTGTTTGTTTATGCTGGAGAGTCAAAGCATAACCCACATTTATAATAACTTAATGTTTAATACTCACATTTATGTGTGTTTGTATTTTCTGCCATGGTTAGCACTTGGTGCAGATGTGAACGGGGAGGAGAATTTATACGTGCATCACATTTCATGACTCCTCTTCACTCCTCTCCTCCTTGCTTGAAGAAGCACAACGGTTCTGATGTGGCTTTTTTGGAACAGTATTTGTTGTAGGAACAAAAACAGACTACTGTGCCTAAAATGTTACTTATGATTGTTTGTTGTACTGTTCTATAATATATCACATTTGCAATATATTCTGGGATAGAATCAGACCTCTTGCTCATGCAATGTTTTATAACTATCATTAAAATAAAAAAAAAAGTTTTTGTCCTCATAACTTACATTTTTAGGACATATTTGTTCATTTTAATGGCATTTTTGTCACAAAAACCCCTGTTAATTTCAAACCTTGGTGTGCCCAATTAAGATATTTAAATTTAGTTCCAGTATTTCGCTGCCTCCGGCATTGTGATTTTTTCATTTCTGCACCGGGAGCTGGGGAAGATGGGGTTTGTGAAACAACAGTGGCCACATCACAGTCACTGCTGCCAGAGCCATTAGCAGACTTCTTTATTGGCTCAAACCTCTCAGCACACTGCCCGCCTCAGATTGCTTTTACCAATGCGCTGATCGTAACAAAAAAAGATTAATGGGGTCTTTGCCTAAATTTTGATTGGGTGCCTAGAGCCGGCCCTGATCACCTGTATCACTTTAGCATAGTTTTCCAGTTTGCCTTTTTTTATCTTATCTTTGATGGTTTTGTATTATCCATCCCAATATGTATACAGTATTTTTGAAATGTGGTTTAAATATATTTAAAAGAGCTCACTCATAAAAAGTGACATCATCAATAGCAATGAGGTCAACCCTGCCTTACTCTTATATTAATAGTTTTTAAGTAAAATTAGCTCTTATGAGTTTTGTGAACAAGTTTTAGGCTAAAACTCCCAGCTAGTGGTAAGATAAAATGCATTTCAATGCAATTCATGACACGTGAGTCCTTTTGGCAGAAAAAAGATTTTAAAAACAAAACCGTGAGGTTATGTACCTAATATATATATTTGTGTGCATTAAAGAAGATAATAATTAGAAATTATATTTGAGCATTTCATGTTTTTAATTATCCAAGACAAAAGGGCACATGCCACCAGGATGATGAGCCACCGGTGGCAACAGTAATCAAGCATACAAAAGGCATTCAATTCAGGGTATGTTTGTAGTGAGTGAGTGGACAAGCAGAAGCCCACAAATTGTGATAAACTCCGAGCACCAATGAGGCAATAATGGATCACCATCAGTGAGAATTTGGCCCTGAAGCTGATATCCAGCATGCCAGAACAAATTGAAGAAGGGTCAGCACTGTAACTATGCATTTATTGAATGTTTTTGCTAATAAAAGCATTTAAAATTCATGAAATGCTTATTATTGTTTTCTAGTATACCATAGAAACATGTGAATCTACAAATACTGAAGCAACAAACTGTGAAACTAAACTGTCATTGGCCATGGCTGCACTGCACACAACTCATCAGGGACTGGTGGAATAGAAACTAAAGAAGATATTTAACTGGAAGTAATTCAGTTGTCATCATGCAGAGTGTAAAGCAAAGACAAGGAAACATGAAGGAGATGAACACACTGATAAACAATCCACTGGAAGTATCAAATTGGTCAAGAAGTGTCTTCTTACTCATACAGTCGCTAAGTTTTACAAGGTAATACAATGAAGAGACCAGACCTGGACCGTGTGTCTCTGCTGGGGTAGTATAGTGTCTGATGGAGGCGAGCATGATTAGAACTAAGAATACTTTTTTTTAATGCGTACGCTCACATATGCGCACAGTCGAATGCACAGACTTGCAATCATTTGACTCGTACACATACACAGGTTTTGAGCAATCTCTCGCCATGAGTTACATCCCATGTAAACATCTTTGTATTCTTTCATGCTTCAGTTGTACAAATGAGGGCACTTTCAAAAGAGTCAGAGGCTGTCTTATTTAAAAGTAACCGCAAGAAAGAATTGACAGTATTTTACACATCAAAAGGAATAACAGTCAATTTTATTACAGTTACTTGTCTTAAATAAGACATCCTTGATGACGTATGCAGACACTTTAAGCGAGACCTCCGGAGGACGCAGCCTCCGAAATGAGACATAGCTAATCTCTCATCTATGTAAGCCTCCACTGTCGCTGTAGCTTGCATGCATTCCGGTCTGTTCTGTTTATGCAGTTTTTCTTTGATTACCTTGTAAATTTGACGGCCCCAGGACATGGTTGCCACCTTGTGGATAAACTAATTAAATGCAAAAAAAAATTAAATGCACGTGCAACCTGCATGTATAAAGTATGCATGGTTACAAAAATCTGGTGGTGTGCATACTCTTCTGATGATGAAATTTGCGTCACATGCACTGTACGCTGACCCTCGCATACGTGTAAAAAGTGAAGTATACTTTGGGCTCAAGTGTGAGCAACATAGAGCTGGGAGCATCAGGAGAGTGTAATCTTGACGATAGTGTTCTTGGACCCTGGAGGGTGGGATACTGTGAAGTTGAATATAAAACCATTCTTTGAGTGAATCCCTATATGGAAATTAAGGGTTACTTTAGTTGTGAAGCATTACAACGCTTCTTTCCTGTGCAAGTACTCATGTGAGCCTTAAGATTTCCATTTTGAAAGAAACTCTTGCCACACAGTTTACAGATGAAAGGCTTCTCTCCAGTGTGAAGTCTTGTGTGAGTGTTGAGGCTACTTCTATGACTAAAACTCTTTCCACAGTGATTACATATGAAACTGTTCTCTCCTGAATGAATCCTCATGTGGGAATTAAGGGTTACTTTACGTGAGAAACTCTTCCCACACTGATCACACGTGAAAGGTTTCCCTCCAGTGAATGGTTTCTTTCCAGTGTGAATGATCATGTGATACCTAAGATTTACTACTGTTGTGAAGCTCTTCCCACACTGATCACATATGAACAGCTTTTCTCCAGTGTGAATTCTCGTGTGGGAATTAAGGGTGTTTTTATGTGCAAAACTCTGTCCACAATGAGAGCAAGTGTAAGGCTTTTCTCCAGTGTGAATTCTCATGTGGGCTGTAAGGTTTTGTTTTTGAGTGAAACTCTTTCCACACTGTTGGCACGTGAAACGGTTGTCTCCATTGTGAATTCTCATGTGGACATTAAGATTTTGTTTTTGAGTGAAACTCTTTCCACACTGTTGACAGGCGAAGCGGCTCTCTCCAGTGTGAATTCTCATGTGGACTTTAAGGCTTTGCGTTTGAGTGAAACTCTTTCCACACTGTTGGCATGTGAAAGGCTTTTCTCCAGTGTGAACTCTCATGTGGACTTCCAGGTTTCGTTTTCGATTGAAACTTTTTCCACACTGTTGGCAAGTGAAGTTACTGTTATGATTGGTCTCCTGAGCTGTTTTTTGTGAGTAAGTCTTTTCCATCTCTCCAGTCATGAAATCATGATGTTTCTCATACTGACATTTCTCTTCCATATTATTCAGTTCTTGGCGCTCCTCTTTCAGCACCATCAGGTCTAAATCGAAAAAAGATAAATACAAGTTAAGACCAGTTTAACAGCACAAAACAGACATAAAAACCAACACAAGGCATCAAAGTCTACTGAAAGAGGTGTTTTCTGTAATCTTTCAGGACTTAAGCACTTTTTCCATCACCAATTTTTAGTTTTCCAAGGACACCATGCACACTATGGACAGAATATAAACTAAGAAACTCAAATATTGTGACAGGAGGGCTGCATGATTGTCAGCTGTCATTATCATATCATTGGCAAAAAAGATGACTTCACGTCTAATGCACATTTTGTATGCCTCCCTAATCATTCAACTCGGCTCATTAGTAGAGACTTCTGAAGTGGGTATACTATAATCGGCGAGGACTGGAAAGTTAAATCAGCCGCCCTTCTAACACACACTGCTGACAATCTCAGAGCTAAACTAACAGGAGTGAGCTGTTTAAGTCACATCATCTTGCTACTGCGGTGCTTCAGGGCTCAGTGCTTGGACCACTTCTCTTCTCCATCTATATGACATCACTAGGATCTGTCATTCAGAAACATTTCCTATCAATGCTATGCTGATGACAAAAACTCTACCTCTCATTCCAGCCAGATGATCTGACAGTAGCTGCTTGTATCTCATTTCTTGCTGGAAGAAGTACCATCTCCTTCAACTAAACCTTGCCAAGACAGAACTGTTTGTGGTTTCGGCCAACCCACCACTTCATAACTTCTCCATTCAGCCAGGATCAACAACCATAACTCCTCCCAGCTTAGCCAGGAACCTTGTAAATATGATTGATAATCAGCTAAATTTCATAGACCACATTGCTAGAACTGCCCGGTCCTGCAGATCTGCCTTTTTACAATCGGAGTATGCTACACAACTGCTTGTCCAAGTCTTGTTCTATTCAGGCTGAACTATTGTAAAGCTCTCTTGGCAGGAATTCCAGTGTGCTGAACAGCACATTCCAGGGCCCAGTTTATGGCCGGGTCCCTCTCTGTCCATAACAGTGGACAAAGGTTTGCTACATTTTGATTGGATCTTGGTGGACTAACCAATATATATATAATCTCTTTTGATCAGAAATACCAGATCAGCTTTATCATCTTTACAGCGGATATGAAAAATGAAAATATGCTTGACTGTCTTTTTGGCGATATTAACCTACTTTACTAGAATAAAATTGTCAGGAATACACGGTCTCCAAACTTTCCGCTGCTCACTGTGTGCAAAACAATAAATGAAAATGATTGTTAATGCCGAGTCTGATGGTGGAATGTAAAAATCGTCTGAAATAAATCACTGGAATTGGATAAGTCAAAAGCTGGGTTGAGTCTGCTGGGTCATTTTGGGGGGTTAATTTTATACAAGTGAAACCGCCTATGGAATGGGAAAAAAAATAAGTAGAAACATTTGGATTGTTGGCGGAAATCTTCTGGTAAATTTCTAGAAACTTTCCATGAGAACTTAATTTGGGAAATTTTGTAATCCTTATTGAATATGGCTCTGTGTCAGGCTCAAAGAGCCGTAGGTTTGCCCAGATGGCCACCAGTATTTCAACTCTTGTCTGTTGCAAAGCCTTGCGTATGTGTTCCTAAACACTGACCTGTTGCGTTCAGAGGGGGCTGATGTTGGTGGAATTTGAAGGATGATAGAAGCTAAAGGTGCAAGGGCCTCAGATCCACAAAGTCCTTTCCACCATTTAGATGCAGATATGTCATGGCACGCCTGACATATCCCATCCCCTTCCCAAAGGCCTTGCTTGGTATGGTACTTTTCCAGACTGCCAAGAACTTTACCTTCATCAAGACCCAGATGGTGAGACATGGCAGTTATAACAGTGTAAACTGTTGATTTACAAAGAGTATGCTTTCCTCATACTTTCCTCCAGCATGCATGCTGCTGCGTGGATTGGATTCATGCAGAACTCAATTTATCCACTGCAGTTTACTCTGCTCGGAGCAGCAGGGAAGAGGACAGGACAGTTTGTATTTCTTCTTTGAGCTCAGCAAACAGACATTTAACATATGACAAATTTGTTTTTTAACGCCATGCCAGCTTCTGTGGCTATTTTTCATGGTGAGAAAAAATTATGATAAAACTATATCAGGCGTTTACAATTTATTTTTGCTAAAAACTCAATATACACTTAATACACGATATTTGGTTTAACTTTGTTAAAAACTTCTTCAAAAGAGTTAACCAGGTTTCGCACAGGGCTAAATCCACCACTATCTAACAGAACATGCTTCAATGATAAAGAGTTTTGACAGAAAGAAATTTTGGTTGATCTCCTAAAAAGTCATCCTGGAATGGCCTATTCTACAACGTGTATAAACAATCTGGTCCCATCGGTTTGAGATTCGATAGGAACTACTACTTCCAACATTAGGACTGATTTCATGAAGTTTGTTCATAGTTTATGAATCCCATTCTGTTTGCCATTTGTCATTAATATAAAAATGAAATAATGGTTTTAGATCCATAGGAGGCAAATTTTGACATCTGCTGATAATGCCTCTTTTGCTGCAGTCTGCTTCCTCGTCTCCTTTGTTTCCACAGTGTCCAGGTACCCAACAAAACCAGATATTCAAAAGGGCTGGGTGATCATTTAAGGAATGACATTACTTGGAGACATGACTTTGAAACTATAAATTATTAGAACATTTTTGCAATCCAGAGCCAAATGATAACATCTGACAAGACAGATGTCATTATCACCTTCTATCTTGGCAGTAACTGCTGCTATTGGTTTGAGGATTCTCAGGCTGCTAGTCACTCTTTCCCAGACAACATCATCCAGCAGAAATCTCTTGATGGCACTTTCAATTGCTGCAGTCTGGGATATGGCCCTCTATTGCGAAAGACTCCTTCCCCTCTGACAGTCATATTTATTTCCATGAATTCCCATATATTCCAGTTTATTCACATATATTCCTGTTAATTCCCATGGAAAGTTTCCAGCCTTGAAAATTCTTGGAATTTTGCAAAAGTTTTCTAATTGCAGCGATCTCATGTGAAATGAAATGACTGACTTGTTCAGGACTTAAAAAATTATGGATGTCAATACATCAAAATAATAATTGTAACTATTCTCATGACTTGTTAATATTAATCTTTTTCACCAACAAACTTGATTGTTCAGAGTGTATTATTATAATATCGTCACCTTTCATAAAATGTTAACGTTATCATTAATATGACTAGTTTTTGTTTTTTTAAGATTAATGAAGTCTGAACCTCGTTGTCGGTCCATTGGTCATATTTTTTAAACTCCATTGTTGATTCGAATAGCAAACAACTCTTACTGCACACACCGCAATAGACTTTAAAAAAATGATGGTTGACATAAAATGCTGCATGAACTCAACCAATCAGCATGTTCAGCGCCCAAGTCCACCCCTGAAGGTTCTGGAACTTTGGAAAAGTACTACCCCGTGAGCAGGGACTTTCTGATGGGGGATTTTTTACCCGAAACTTCATTTAGACCCTGGTTCCTGTGGTGGAAACACACAGAGTACCACCCCAAAGCTCCTAGTTCCTTGGGAAAGTTCCCACGGTGGAAACCTTTAAGATATCTTTAATATGAGTTACATACGGAAGAGGATTAGCGCTAAGCAATAATAAAAAAATAAAACCATCTCGAGATTAAAGTTGTTAAATTTCGAGAAAAAACTCGTTAAATTTCGAGAAAAAAGTCGAAATAAAATGTTGAGAATAAACTCATTAAATTACAAGAAAAAAATCATTAAATTTCAAGAAAAAAGTCAAGATAAAATGTTGAGAATAAATTTGTTAAATTTCGAGAAAAAAGTCGAGATAAAATGTTGAGAATAAAGTCATTAAATTACGAGAACAAATTCGTTAAATTACGAGAAAAAACTTGTTAAATTTCGAGAAAAAAGTCGAGATAAAATGTTGAGAATAAACATTAAATTATGAGAATAAACTCATTAAATTATGAGAATAAAGTCATTAAATTACGAGAAAAAAGTCATTAAATTATGAGAACAAATTCGTAATTTAACGAATTTGTTCTCGTAATTTAACGACTTTTTTCTCATAATTTAATGACTTTATTCTCAACATTTTACCTCGACTTTTTTCTTGAAATTTAACGACATTTTTCTCATAATTTAACGAATTTGTTCTCGTAATTTAACTACTTTTTTCTCGTAATTTAATGACTTTGTTCTCAACATTTTATCTCAACATTTTTCTCGAAATTTAATGATTTATTTCTCGTAATTTAACAAGTTTATTCTCAACATTTTATTTCGACTTTTTTCTCGAAATTTAACGAGTTTTTTCTCGAAATTTAACAACTTTAATCTCGAGATGGTTTAATTTTTTTATTATGGCTTGGCCCTAATCCTCTTCCGTGGTTACAGGAATGTAAACTTTGGACAAAAAAAACACAAGAAGTGCTTTTTTGGGCATATAATGCAACAACGATAGCTAAAGTCAACAGATTTTACTAATAGACCTACCAATCTCTGTGTAAAAATAAAATAATGATGCTGCCATCTTTCTAAAGTCATTTTACCCCCCTGTAATCTGACTCCAAATCTCAGGTGAAAATTGTCATTCTGACCCCCTCTACAAAATATTGGATTACTCAGTAAATATACATCAATCACATTTAATATTTTGGCATTTATGTTTGTCCTTCTTTAGAAAAAAATTGAGAAAATCGAAAAAAAATTGAGCCAGGAAAGTTTCTGAAATTTGGTTGATTTTGACACAGAATGACTCAAATGTGTTTATGTCTGAGAACCTTTTATACAGATACTAAACTGCAGATGCTGAGATGACATACACTGTGTGGTACAGTACAAAAAATGTTCAGTGTCCCTTTTTTCCTTTCCAGATGTTGGCAACCCTACTCCTGCTCCACGTCAAGTAAAACTGAGATCACTTATTATGGATCGAGTGAAACTAACCTGTTTGTTCTTCAGTTTCTTCATGTTTCACACTGAACACTTCTTCAATCTTTATATCTTCACTCTCCTCTTTAATAAACGCCATCTTTATAATAGTGTGTCACGAGATCTCAGATGAACCAGGAGTTTTCCTGTGAGTTTGAACAATTTGACATGTTTAAGATGAGAATAATTAACAGAAATAAAAGTTAATTCCAAAGTAACCTCTGGGTGCATCCCTAGTTCAGTAGTCAGCACACTACTGAGGGAGTCAGTCAGAGTGAGAGTTAATTAGCCAAAAACCTGATTAGCCAAAAAAACACTCAGAACTACTGCAAATTAATAAAATAAATTATGCAGACACTTCATATTAATTTATGATTTACATTTGGTATAATGATTTGTAGATTACATTTAACAAGATTTCACTGACACGAAAACATTTGCGGTTTGTTAGTAAAAGTTGTAATTATTCATGTTTGTTTTACACTGTTTTGAGCAGCAGGATTCGTCAGCACGCGTGATTCAAGCGCTTCGAATCAGTGAGTCATTTCGCATTCGATTCAATTGACTCGGAGTTTCAAAAAGCTCCGTTTCTCCATCACTACTAGTGCCTGAATTCATGTTTACTATAAACGAATTCACGATATAGTGAGCGAAATGAGACGCAGCTTTTCTGTTACTTACATGTGAATATGCTAAAAAACAAAAATACCGCACTAATGTTACATGAAACATATTACAAAGATAATGTTCAATAATACATGATTTTACACCTCTTGTAAAAACAAGTTGAGGTGTATCGATTTAAACACTTTAAATGCGTAAAACCACAAACCTTTCTTCAGTCAAATCATAACAGTTGCAGGAGCGCGGCGCAGCTTTATGATATCATATCGCCAGACCAAAATAAAAGTCCTGTTCACTCTGCTGTCTAAAATCACAAATACATATATCAGTGTCAATGAAAATGTATTGAAATGTAAATAACGTAGAGTTTTTCTTTAAAAAGTACATATTTGAGTAGTCTGTTGTCTTAGGCTTAATTTTATTAACAAACCTTGTTTATTATATAATGATAAAATATTAGTTTATGATACAGTTTCATCAAACAAAAATAAAAAAGAACCATTGCACAAATGGTTTCTGCATTCAAACATGACAGTTTTTGTCTTTTAGACAGAATTTCACATATTAGATGTGCTATTCACTCTTTCAATGAGGGTTATTTTCAGTACATCACTGTACAAGTCTTTAAACACGTATTTCACCTATAATTCAAACCTTAATTTAAATATAATTTAGTAATTGTATGTAGTCTAAATGTCCTAGACTTTTATTTTGCTGAGGCGATGTGACGTCATAAGTATGCGCCGCGCCTCTGAGTCAGTGGTTCGGCTGCAGAAAGGTTTGTGGTTTTAAGCTTTTAAATGGAAACAGTTGAATCTATTTTATAGTGTTTATAGTGTGTACAGTAAACGAATGAATCACTATTGAATGCAACACCGCGATGCTTTATCTAACATTAATGAACGTTAGTTTCAGCACATAATCGAAAAGGGGCGTTTCATTTCAAGTTTATCATAAAGAATAATTCAGTCAAGTAGTGATGGGGAAACAGAAATAATAATTAAAAAAATCCCTCATAAACAGATGTATTAAATGAGTAACTGTGTTATTAATTTTCAGAAATTATTTACTTTTTTTAATTAATTTATTCTCCTAACCCTAAACTACCTACGATCAAGAAATATTTAATCTAAATTATTTTGATATGAGCACATAACTGTGTTTTTAAATTCACTTTTCTTGGGAAGAAAGATCTTTTTTAACTTGTAAGTTATTGTATATGTGTATAGCTTATAAATAAACACCAAGTATAAAGCATGAAGTGTCAGTATAAGTTGTATTCTCTTGTCAATTTGTAGTTTTCCATCTAATCAGGACAATTAATGATTATTACTCTGACTGACTCCTTCACCAATGCACTGACTACTGAACTAGGGAGCTGATTAAGATTTAGTTTGGTTTTATTTTACTATATGGTTAATATTCTATATATATATGCACAGGATATACACAGGAAAACTCCTGGTTCATCTGAGATCTTGTGACACACTGTTATAAAGATGGCGTTTATTAAAGAGGAGAGTGAAGACATAAAGATTGAAGAAACATTCAGCGTGAAACATGAAGATACTGAAGAACAAACAGGTTAGTTTCATTTAAGTAGCTTTTAAAAACGTTCACTAGAAAAAGAAAAAAAAACTGGTGTTTATCTTGGTGTCTGTCAGTGCAAGTAAAAACAGCTCAAACATGCATTTTAGTCTAGGACTAGCTTAAGCCTTGTCCGTGAAACCAGGGGTAGAAATGTTATGTGAGAATAAGCCTCAGAAAGCTAATACACAAATAAAATATTTTGTTACACAACTCCATCTGTCTCTGGGAAAAATAAATAAATCAACACAGATTTGATGTTTTTGATGGGTTTGATGTTGATGAACTATGAAACCAGAACGTGTTTGATTTGATTCATTCAGGAACGAAGCTCGGATTCATTCATTCTAAATGCGGATTCAGTCAGTATAACAAAAACATTTCTGTTGCACAGGGGCTCTGTTCTGCTGTTCATAATTTTTTTAATTTTCGTTGGCAAAATAAAGGGAAAAAAACAATAATAATACGGTGTCTAAAATGTAACTCACATTGTTCATTTAACAATAAGTTGAAGGAACATTGCATTTGTGCTGATTTGGGGAAAACGGCACTTTTGCTCGAGTGATATTGTAAAACAATACTTAACAATAATAAAACGGTACTTATTAAAAGAATCACGCTTTATTTAAATATTTGAACATAGAAAATCGCTGTTAACAGGTTAATATAACATTTCCCATTCCATGACTAGTAAAAATAAAAAGTACTCATGCACACACTGCAATAATTTCACCAAGTTTTATGTAGAAAATTAACAAATAAATAAAATTAGCAGCACCATGCACTTTTTGTTTGCATAAACATTAGAATAATGATATTCAAAATGATGTCCAGATTTTAAATGAATAAAAAAATATTGGTTTGGAAATTTTACAACATATGACCTCTACTAACATGTACTACATGTTCATTCAAAGTTTTGACAAAAAAATTATAGGTATTTTCTCTGCTCCATAAACAACACAGGTTACCTTATTATCCTAAGTGCTGAGAGTTTTTAGAATGCACATGAGCTTATTCTCTTATTTTAGTCTGATTTTAGCATTGGTCTGAACAGGCTGAATGAAAATGTAAATCCATTCTCTGGCAGGAAGTGGCGCTTAAAGAAACAGCAGAAATAGAGCAGTTTTCCTCTTTAAACAATGCAGCACTGCGCTTATAAACAATACATTAGTAGGCAGTTCACGGAGGGGAAAATAAAAAGAAAATGCCATTGAAACTTTTCTGAAGACATTTGGTTGCTTTGTGCCATTAAATTAGGGTTTACTTGTTTTTATTGTGCTTTAGACCTGATGCAGCTGAAAGAGGAGAGTCAAGAACTGGAGGAATTTGAGGAGAAAAATCAACATGAGAAAGATCATGATTCCATAACTGGAGAATCTTTTAGTTGCTCAATGACAAAAAAGATTTCCTCACAAAAAAGAGCTCAGAAGACAAAAACTAGAAGTGCCACCTGCCAACAGTGTGGAAAAAGTTTTAAAGATAACACAAGCCTTAATGTCCACACAAGAGTTCACACTGGAGAGAAGCCTTTCACCTGCCAGCAGTGTGGAAAGAGTTTCACTCAAAAATCAAGTCCTTAATGTCCACATGAAAATTCACTCTGGAGAGGGTTCTTTTACCTGCCAACATTGTGGAAAATGTTACGCTCATAAAACAAACCTTATTGTCCACATGAGAGCTCACACTGGAAAGAGCTGTTTCACCTGCCAACAGTGTGGAAAACGATTCACTCAAAAAGCAAGGCTTGAAGTCCACATGAGAGTTCACACTGGAGAAAACCCTTTCACCTGCCAACATTGTGGAAAGAGTTTCACTCAAAAAGGAAATTTTAATGTCCACATGAGACTTCACTCTGGAGAGAAATCTTTCACCTGCAACCTGTGTGGGAAGAGCTTCTCACGAAAAGAAAATCTAAAGACTCACATGAGAATTCACACCGGAGAGAAGCCGTTCGCATGTGATCTGTGTGGAAAGAGTTTTGCGCATAAAGGTCACATCAATGCCCACATGAGGATTCACACTGGAGAGAAGCCGTTCGTATGTGGTCAGTGTGGAAAGAGTTTCAGATGTAAAGTAACTCTTAATCACCACATGAGCACTCACTCAAGAGAGAACTGTCTTATATGTCATCAGTGTGGAAGGAGTTTCACAGACAGTAAACTTCTTAAGAAACACATAATAACTCACACCAAAGAAAAGGCTCTCATGTGCCTTCAATGTGGAGTGACGTGCTTAAGCAGTACAAGCCTTGAGATTCACATGAGAGTTCACACTGGAGAGAGGCCTTTCACCTGCCCTTATTGTGGAAAGAGTTTCGCAATTAAAGGAAACCTTAAGATTCACATAAGAAGTCACACTGGAGAGAAGCCCTACAAGTGTCTTCAGTGTGACATGAGTTTCACAAATCAAGGAGACTTGAAACATCATTTGCAAACTCATTCTGGAAAGAAACTTCAGTGTTCTGAGTGTGGCAAGAGGTTTAGAAAAAGGAGCAATTTTGAAAATCACATGGACATACACTCTGAGGGAAAGTGATTTCATTTTGACAAGCATTGGAAAAAATGTTTTTGCCATCACACAAATACACCTGAAAAGTCTTGCTGAAGTGAGAAAGAGTTTTAAACGTGTGGGAAGAGTTTTCAAATGTTTCAGCATTTTCAAAGCTGAACTACGTAAGATTTATGTTAAAATATATTCTCTTAACCGTTTACTACAGTGGCGTGCAGTGATGGTATGAAATAACATTGAAATAACATGAAATAAGGCATTTATTAATGTTTTTTTTTTAATATATGAATCGAAGGTAAATTTATGTCCCAATTACACTTAATATTGTCACTTTTTCCTGGTTAAATAAACATTACTTTACCTTACATGCAAAAAAAAAATTGATTCTGTATTTACATTAACAATGATTGTATTTTACATTAATGATGTAGTAAATGTTGTATATTTGTTAAAACCAACAAGTTTACCTAAATCTCATCAAGTTAGTGTTTTACAGATTTTTACATTATTCAAAAATAATAAAGCTAATGACAATTTAAAAAATATAATTTATTTGTGAACTGATGTTCAGCTATTTTAGTAGTCAACTTATTGTCGCATCATCAGTCAACAAGCTCAGTAAACACTGGTCACAGACATGGAGATATACCTTTAATTTCACCAAGCTGATTGCTCACTAAAACGCCACTGTGATAATGTTTTCAGGCCATTTCAAGTTTGATTTTGACGTGTCATAAAGCGGTGAGATGTAAGTGTTTGAGTTGTTTACTTTTCAATTAGCTTTCCCATTAACGCTATCATTTTGTTAATTCAGAACAATTTGTGAACATGAATTAAAAGAAAAGGCAGGATTTATTGCATGAGACAAACATATTCAATCATTGCGCATTTTCTCCTCTCACATGACCTTCCCGTATTCATTTTTAATTAAACCAACCGCATGCTTTTCGGGGTTTGTTAAAACTCAGTGGGCTCGGGGGAGGCAAGAGAGAAGCAGCGTTGTGCTGTAACTTTACGTGAGGGTGTCGTTATTGGACAGTGTTACTTTAGAAAAAGAAGTGATTTATACATGTTTTAATGTCACATTTTGTAATATTTACGCTGTTTTATTTTTGTTATATGGATTATTTTCTTATCCAATTTTTTGAAGAGGCACTGGCTCCCTTGCCTCCTCGGAGGAAACACCCCTGATTGACTACTATTATCCCATTCATGGGTTTATCTTCCCTAAAAGTGTGTAACTCTGGAAAGGTAAGTCCTCAAACGGTAACTCAACAGTCCAGGCTCTTAGAGATCACCAAATGACCGATGTGTTAGTGACCTTGTTTGCATTCCATGCTGCTTCCTTTATGAGGTCTACTTCCTACTTCAAAGACATACACGCATAAAACAGATAAGAGTAATAAAATGGACTAAAATAACTAAGACAACATGTACACCTATTAAAACTCTAATATACATAAAATCATTAAAATATATACAATTTACATAATTTATTTTATCCCTCTTGAACACAAGTCGTAGCACTTTAATGAGCCTTGTATGGTAGTTAGGCTTATATCCAACTTGTCCAGTTGTGTTAAGCCATATTTCTGTAGACCCCTCCCTGATGGCCCATACAGGAGTCCACAGCTTGATAGGTGGTGCATGTTTGTTTCTTATCACATCCAGGATGTTATTGCTTCCTTATTTGCGTGGGAGTCGTAGTTTGCAACTTTGAGGTTCTACAATTCTTGCATTCTCTGGCCGCTTACAATTGAGATTACGGTTACAATTACGGTGAGTGTGGTTTCCTCCTCCATGATGAGATTAGGATTAATGAACGATATGTTAGTGGGTATTTTGGTTCTGTCCAGTCTTTCTTGCAAGCCCACCAGGTGCATGACATTGTTGTGATGTTTACATCTGACATCATGGGGTATTTCACAGAGTTGTAATATATGGTTCTGTGTTTCCTGTGCATGGCAGAGTCCTCTGCATTTTGTGTTTTGTTCTGCTCTGGTGGTCCCTCTGGACTTTCTTGCTTGCTAAGTTGAATTCGGGTGCATTCAGAGGTGGCTGGCTTTGTCCACCTCCTCCATAATGAGCTCCTGACCATCAGCAGAAGTCCTCAAGAGTTTGGCCCATGCTTGTTTTTCCACAGACACCAATGAGATGATTTCCTTTCCCACACGACAGGGTAAGCCGATTGATTGAGCAGTTGTTTTGAACAATTTCATGTTCATCACATCTCTGTAGATGGGCTCTTTGTGTGAAAGAAGCTTTTGTAATATTGCTCTTTGCAGAAGTGGGATTTTTGAGCTGGTATTCGATATGCCCAGGCCCCCATTCTCCATCTTTGCATGGAGCCTAGGGGGCAGTCTTTCGGTAGTCTCAGCCTTCGTTTCACTTCAGTCCGAACCATGACATCGATCCTCTTCAGGGTATTCCGGTGAACATTCCCAAGAATTAACTTGTGTGTTAGCTTCAGGAACAGGTAAATATTGAGGATTTCGTGTCTTTGGTGGGGTATCGGTGGTGCTGATGAAAGCTCAGAGAGCATCAGATTCAACTTTTGGCTGGACTTTAATTGCAATCATCCTTTCCAGCTAATGTTGAGGCCGAGGTATTTCTGGTGGTCATTAACTCCTATAGGCTTGATAATGCCACCTGATGTCTCGCATGTCCTTGGTAGTAGAATAACACACTTCCTCTTTTTTATCTTTTGTGATTGTAATTGCTGCAGATTTTGAGGTGTCAAGTGACATGCCTCTGTCCTTTAGTGCTCCATCCGCTCCTCTCAGTCTTGCATCTATCAGTTTTGGAGTGTCTGCCAGCAGAATGAGGTCATCTGCATACGCAATTGCATCCACAATGTTTCCTCCCATAGAGATGCCAATGTCCATTCGAGAGTCTGTCACTACCTCATCCATGGCAAGAATGAAGAGCATTGGAGAGAGTGGATCACCTTGCTTCACGCCTCTTGCACATTTGACTTTTGTTTTGTACGTGACAAGTGGTTGTGGGATTCCTGCTTGAAGTGCCTCTCTCAAAATTGCCTCATGAGACACTGTGTCAAACACCTTTGCCAGATCTAGGAAGATCACAGATGTTTCATGCATTCCATCATGGGCTTTCCTCAGTGCCACATGGACCAGCACACTGGCGTCCAAGCATTCATCCCTCTGGAGAAATGCAAGTTGGAATTTATTGAATGATAACTCCCCATGCATTATCTTCTGCAGGGTGCATGTCAGGATTGATATAACAGCGATGGGTCTGTACTTGCTGGGATGTGATGGTGCATCAGTTTTCCGGATGAAGGTAACTCTGGCAGTGGAGAGGTTCTCTGGAATTGACTCCGTCGCTAACATGAGATTGTAATGGCAACAGAGATGGGCTCTAAATGTATACACTGCTGGACGTGGCCATATCAGCTGCTTATCTGCCACACAGTGGGACATTGTCTGTAACCTTATTGACACACTGGTTCCAATTGAAGAAGTCACAATGGAGATGAGCAGCTCTGAGTCTTCAGCAGCATGCATTATCCCAAGTGTGTCTGTTCTGAAGCTGATGCTGTAAGCAAAGGGTCCATCCTCAATAGGGATCAAAACTTTGTGCAAGACCATGATTGACAGCCTGACAAAGTGGTTTTCCAAGGCAGAAGAGACAAAAATGCTGGTCCTAGCAACACTCCTTGAACCCAGATACGAGGCCCATGCCTTTGCATCTGAATAAACACCTGAGAAAGGAAAACTGGCTAAAGGAGGAAGCTAAAGAGCTTGGTGAGCTTAGAGAAATTCCAAGCCCTCCACCAAAAGGACCTGAGCAGGATGAGGGTTTGGATCCAGAGACAAAGAAGCAGAGAATCCATCAGCCAACTTTAGTTGAGACTCTGTATGTAGGGTCCTTGGTGGTGGTTTTCAAGAGTTGGTCAATTTTATTCAGCCAGACTACAACATTCCATCAAGAGCCACGATAACCAGCCAGTTAGAAGATCGCTATGAAAAGAAAAAAGAAGAGCTACACACTTTTAGAGCACGTTGCCTGACAAACAAGTATGTAGACTTTCAATATTCCAACTCCAAACAAACATGATATGATCCTGTATTCATTTGGGGTAGCGTACCACCACAAGACAACAGCCAGTCTGAGTCAGGGTTCCAGCGGTTTTCGCCACCCGGTAGTCTTTTGTTCCAAAGAGGGTTTCACAAGCTGCAGCACATACTCAAAGGTATCTCTCGACATGCAAAAGTCCACTTCTGTCCACTTCTCATTGAAGATTATCAAAACACTTTCCCATGTAATTGCCCATGTCTTTCACACAAGACTTCTGTGTAGCAATATGTGTAAACATTCGTTTTTCAGCCGAATAAAGAGACGCTACCTGTGGCGGCATTTTTTGTCCTACAGTTCAGTAGTTCTGTTTGAAGACATCTAATACGATGTTGTTGGGTCAAGAGCAACTACATGAATGTAAACATTTGCCACAAAAATGAAAACATCAACAAAAATACGGACCCTGTATGTTCGGATACAAAATAATACCTCGCCATCTTTTCAAAAATACAATGCCGGTGGCGGCGCAGATGTTTAGAGGTCACTGTGATCAGTTATCAGGTGTCCCACCCAACCTCCCTTTCCCACCTCCATTATCTAGCACTGCCAGTCCTCCAGAGCTGCCTCAGCTCTCCTCCTGCAGCTCTTCATCTTCCCGTGTTGCCCTGTGGTGCGGTGAACCCTCAAGACTTGCACTCACCAGCCTCGCCAGATTGAGTGGATCCTTTGGCTCTGCCTCTGGCCTCTGATCTTCTCGTTCCACCTTGGCCCGTCAACCTGTCAGCTCCACCGTGGTTCCTCCCACTCTCGGCACCACTAGAAACCCTTGGCCTTGTGGCTCCACCAGGTTCCCTCGTCCCTCTGGCTCCCCTTTGGTCAGTCGTCACCTCTGTGCCACGGACTTGCAAGCCTCTTGCTCCGCTTCGGATCTTCACCCCTATGGCTGCAGTGGGATCCTCCTTCCCCCCGGTTTTGCCTTGGTCCTCGGTTGCCCGTCACCACGACTCTGCCCAGGCCTCCTGTGCCAGCGGTGTTGCTTGAACTCATCAGCTCTCTGTCATACCTCCATCGACGCTGTTGTCTTCAGAGTGCTCTGGGTCTGCAACATCTGGGCACTCCTCCCATCATCACACCCATGGATGCTCCGTCCATCATTTCCTGCTTGGAGTCTCTGCCTGCCTGTTTCTGCCTGACATCAACCTGCTTCTTTTCCCTCACCTTAGCTTAATAAAAGTTTTCAGTGCAGTTGTTATCAAAAGGAGCTTCTCATCTTTGTTAACAATAATCTGGATTACATGAAATATAGGCATGTCATTTTGAACTTGAACACAAACAGCTATTACTAACCGATAAGTATTCCCACAGCGCTTGACCCATTTCACATTTAGGACCTTAATCTATATGGGCATATTGAGTTTCTCAGCCATCTCAGTGCCAACTTCCATTTCATTCACGGGAACCATTTTCCCAGAACCTAATTTCACGTCATTTGGATCAAATGTTTTCCAAATGTAAGTCAGTTGGCACTGATGTTTCGTTGCTAATGTTTTCATTATATTTTTGAAGCTTTTCAACTGCTTTTTTTAAAAAAAGTTATGCTTCGCTTTGTAAGGCATACACCGACTTTGTAGCAGTGGTTCAATTTTCTGGTGTATTGCACCATAAAATGATGCTTTGGCAACAAGTTCTTATCAGGAAACAAATGCTTAAACAAGAGTGGCGCTCTATAATCAGGTGTTTTAAATAAATGGTGATGCCAGTGGATACAACTGAAGAAAACACTATGTTGACTATCTGAAGCAATAAAATGAACAAATACCAGTGCTGATCATTAGGGCACACAAGATATCCAAACATAATGGGCAGATAACGCAGTAAACACCAGCTCTGAGTGGCATTTAATCCCAAGTCATTGGAACCCTCTCAGAGGGATAGTTCATCCAAAAATGAAAATTCTGTCATAATTTACTTACCCTCAAGTTGTTCCAAACCTGTATAAATTTCTTTGTTCTACTGTAAACAAAGGAAGATATTTGGAAGAATGTTTGTAACCAAACAGCTCTTGCCCCCATTTACTACCATAGTAGGAAAAATGAACACAAAAGTTCAACTACCATAGTATTTAACAGAACAAAGAAATTCATACAGGTTTGGAACTACTTGAGGGTGAGTAAATGATGACAGAATTTTCATTTTTGGGTGAACTATCCCTTTAATGCTACATCAGGAGGTTTGCTGTTTGTTGTTTTGTTCCATGAAGCCATAGCTGAAACTCTGAATTCTTCTGTTTACTTCTGCTGTAATTGTCAATCAGGTGCTGAATAAGTAATTTAATCTCTTATTGTGCAACCCCCTCTAATATATTGTGCATGAATATAAAATTTTTGCAGTGGTGTGTAAATATTGCATCGAATTTAAAAGTCAAGACTTTTTTTTACTCCCATTATATAAGGCAGACTGGGATTGCTCTGCATTATCTAGCAGTGTTCAGCATGAAATTCTTTAGTCGCACTACCATCTTTGGACTTCTTGGGACATCTTCACTGAAAGCGACTTAATGGATATTTAGTAAACTCAAGTTGTATTTAGGGAAAATATTTCTAAGAGTAAAATAGATGGCTGCTAATTTATGTATTCCTAATTTTGATCCAAGGAGGTTTGAGCCTTGAAATTCATTAAAAAAAATAAAAAGCTGGATCTGAACTGCATGTCTTTGTTTTGAGAAGAGCACATGATTCTTGAAGAATTCTCCATTGTTTATGTCATAAAGAAAATTTGGTCTTTGTTGTGAGTCTCTCGTTATCATATCTTTAATGTTGGGGTGCTTATAAATGGACTGTAATGTCTCAAGAATTGGTATATATCAGAGGTCTTCAACCCTGCTCCTGGGGACCCACTGTCCTGCAGAGTTTAGCTCCAACCCTAATTAAACAAACCTGAACCAGCTAATCAAGCTCTTCTGGATCACTTGAAAATCACAGGCAGGTGCTGAAGCAGGTTGGAAATACATTTTTCAGGACAGTGGGTCAGCAGGAGCAGGATTGAAGACCTTGGGTATATTTAGAAATGTATCCTTAACCATGGTTTGTGCAAAAGTTCCAGCTGTTCTGTTACTCTGTGTAGCAAAACTTGTTCCGAGAACATATTCAACAGGATTTATTTTCCCCCATTTCCCCACTCTGAAAAGTACCGCATTCTCTTGGTCTTTTGCATTTTTTCAAAACACTGATCAAATTTTGAGACTCAACAACACTTTTTATGAGCTCCTCTAAAGATAGGCTGTTTTTCACAGATTCTTGAGTTTCACTATAAATGTCTCCAATCACTTCTTCTAGAGCACTAACAACATAGTTAATAGTTGTCTCTGTGACACCAGCAACTTCAAGTTCAGCTACCACTGATGCAGCTGTTTACTATATTTGTTTTTAGGAGTACAGACTCACAAGGTGACTTTTGGTTTGGTAAAACACCCACTGTATGTTGGTAGACCACTTTTCCAACAACTTTGCAGAAGTCGCATTACCAAATAAGTCCAAAATATTCATCAATCTGTACAAAAAGTAGATACCACAGTAGGAACTTTGTTTACCTAACGAGTCTGTGTAACTGCAGAACAACAATAGCACTTGATTTCATATTTGTATGTTTTCATCTTTAAATTATTGAAGTCTCGCATACCAAGCCAGGAATTGCGGGAAAATTGAGAAAACATCAGTTGACTCATTAGGGTCTTGCAGGATCTTCTGAGCCAGAAGACTGCTCTTTAGGATATCTTCAATCATCTGGAGGGGGGAATGATGTAATATTGAGCAGAGATGAGAAATTAACATCTGAAAAGTGTACAGTTGAAGTCATATGTTTACATATACTTAAGTTGAAGTCATTAAAACCAATTTTTAAACCACCGTAGAGATTATTAACAGAATGTGGGTAGGTAACTCAGTCCACGCTTCCGTGTTCATGTCTGAACACTGACTCATTTCATTAGCCGGCTCCTGCAACAGCATCACACGCATACATCATGCTGCTCATGTTTTCAATTAGAAGTTCTTCTAATTTTCTATTGACAATAGGAATTTTTGAGGTCCTGTTTCACCACCTGAGCTTTTCAGTAAAACTGTACTGTGTAGTCTCTCTAGAATGATCCATGTACATCCCTGCTTGTTATTTAAGAAACACTCATTTAATATTTAGCTAAAATTTCTCTCTGGGTCTCTCTCACAGCGGATGGGACGCATCATGCAACACAACATTGCAATGCTCACTCGCACAGTTTCACTACTGACCACATTTGATGCATTTTTACTTGTGATACAATTATGATATTTTGATAAATCTGCATGTATTGAGTACTGTTGGAGCCACATTCAGTACAGTTTAGGCTTTTTGAAAACCATTACATGACAAGACATGCAATAAAATGTAACAGTTCAGGAAATAATTTCACTTTCTTTACACCTTGACAAGGCTCATGAGTTGTAATATCCCCTTTTGACCAGTGTAGAGAAGAGGGGGTGAGTTTTTCCTCTGATATCTGATGTGGTGTTATAGGCTTGAGGCAAAGAGGAAGTACCATAAATAATGAACACATGTGTACAAAAAAAAAAAAAGTTTTGAAATTTATTTTTTAATTCATTATTTATACTGCAGATTATCTGAAAGGCTTTAGGGATGGGCAAATGACAAAATAAACAAACAAAAGCCAGGTCTAATGACTTTGATTAGAAATATTTCTTAATTAAAAACAAAATTCAATAAACTCCCCTCCCTCCCTCACCAAACAGAAGAGAGATTTTTTATATAGCCTTTATTTTACCAGGAGAGAACCTCACTGAGATTAAAAATCTCTTTTACAGATGTGTCCTGGCCAAGATAGGCAGCCCAGTTTTACAAATACACATATAACAAACAACAATTCATCACACAATAAAACATCATGAAAAGTACAACCGTAGAAGCATTTGCAAATCAAATTAATTTTGTAGTGCATGTATAAGTGTGTTAAAATTCCTGAAAAACACCAAATGATTTAGCTTTAATTTCAATTGAAGAGAGTTCCAGTCTGAAGGTGCAGCATATTCAAAAGCAGTTTTACCTAGATTAGTTCTAGCCAGAGGTACATGGAGATTATACTGTGAACGCAATGAATAGATGGTAAAAAAGATCAGGCAACTCCATTATATAATGCACAATGATGTGTAGAGAATTTACAATCGTAATAAATCTTAAGGCATCATAATACACAGCATCCAGGGTAGCAAGAAGATAAGGAGCATGCTGATACACTACATCCCTGTAGTCAAGAATCAGTAAAAAATTCACAGACACAAACTTCTTCCTTGTGTTAAATGAAAACAAGACTTTTTTTTCTAAAATAAATCCTAACCTTTTCTTTTATTTTTGTTTCAAGTAATTAATGTGTGAAATAAAATGTAGCGTGCCATCAATTATGAGGCATTTATACTCTGACACTAATGTGATGAGTTTCCCTTGCAGAGTAAATTTTATTTCTCAACATTCCAAACCAGCTTTAAAGTAATATCAAAAGCTGAAATGAAATTTGGGTCTCTCTCACGGGTATCGCTCAGATGACACTGTAATCCAAAAATAAATGGCTCCCAATCCTCTACAAGTTCATGCCATCTTTATTTCTAAAGCACTTTTTAAAACCACTATGTGGGCCAAAGTGCAGTACAATAAAAGATAAAAGGAAACAGAAAATAAAATATACCAAATAACAACAGACCAAAACCAAGCAACAATTTACAGAGCAGAAAGAGTCTTTAGGACACTCTGATATGCTTTTATGTAGGGGATGTTTTTAAAGGCAGAGGTCACTCATTCCAGAGCCTTAGAGCTGCTACAGAGAAGGCCTGGTCACCTTTATGTTTCAGACGAGATTGGGGAAGAGCAGCTCTATTAAAAGTTGCAGTGTTGACAGAACATCAAATTTGCTTCTCTGAGCAATGTAGAAAGAGACAGAGACAGAGAGAGAGAGAGAGAGAGAGAGGAGAGCACAACCACCACCACATTCAGGGATATTTTAGAACAAAAATTAAGCTGTGTAATATATAGGACTTTTAGTGTTCTCATTTTTTTTAATGTAGTTCATTAAATTTACTCTACACTTTAAATCCAAGGGTTTTGTAAGCTTTTTTCACAGCACATTAACAGTTATTTAGAAGTTAAATGTTCACAAATTTACCAATAAATGTTTTTTGTTTATTTATTAAAAAGTTACTTTATTAAAGTAACTTTTAATAACTAAGTAATTTATTAAAAAGCATTTTTTTTTTTTTTTTTTAAAGTTGATTTTCCTCACAGGATGTCAATTGTCATTTAATTAAATGTGCAATTTTACTATAATTAAACAGTAACAGTAATCAGTTTTTATGAGTGGTAACAACAGATTTAATATATTGGTAATATGATGTGAATGACAATATAATTCTATAAGATCTGTTGCAATTTATTGAATCGTAACATATTCAACTTGATATTTGTCATATTGAAAGGAAGTGGATTTCACTGTACTCAAAGTCATTTTGGATAAAACTGCCATAGGAAGGAATCTGAAGGCAGATCAGGTCATGAGGGAACCTAAATAGAGCAGGACTATATGCACTTAGCTACGTGGGATTATTTCAGTCAGGTGTGGGTCTTTTGTCTGAAACAGAAATCTGACACAGAGACACTGAGGAGCGGGAATAAAGCCCAAATCCAGCATAGAGAGGTTCTGTGAATGTGGTGTTGAATGTGTGTATGTGTGTAAGTGTGTTTGTATCAGAGATGCTATAGAAGGACATAGTGCCGGCCGACATGTCTACATACACCCCTACTCTTTTAGAGGAGCCTGAAGGGACACGTGTTTTAGTTTTGTTATTATTGTGGCGGGCAGTAAATTTGTCATCAGAGCAGTACAGACTCCAGGAGTGTTCATTGGATCCAAACTCACAGTCATCACTTCCTCCTTTCCTGCTGATTCCTTTATACGTCACTGATATATCAGCACATCCACTCCATTCAGCCTCCCAGTAACAGCGTCCAGTCAGACTCTCTCTACACAGAACCTGATGAACCTCATCGAATCTCTCTGGATGATCAGGATATGGCTGCTCCTCTCTCACGTATGTTACCTTTCTGTTCTCCTCAGACAGAGCGAGATAAGTGTGAGCTGTGTTTGAATCCAGTGTGAGATCACAGGCATCTGAGCACAAGAAGAGAACATTTTTAACAGCAGCCTTCTCAAGATGAGTGTTTAAACCACAATTAAACATCTTTCCAGAAGTATCACCATTTCAAAAAATATAGAACAGATATGGTAGAGTGTGTGCTTTCACTAACTCAACTTTAAAAATATAAAGTATTTATAGCAGTTTATAGAATGTTGTTGTAGTTTATGTATATATATATAAAACCCAACACTGATATTTATATATATATACATAATCTCAGAGGTTGTGCTAGTCCGTCATTTTGACGGGCAGTAAATTATCTGTCATAATCAATTATTACCTGTCATTTTAATTTTTAGATTTTAATGATAAGACATTTAATAGCCTCTGATTTCTGTGTGTGTAGACCTACATTTTTTTGGTCCTGATGCAATCCTAATCTCTCCTCCGTGATCTATACTGAAAAAAAACAAAACAAGCACAGACATGTCACATTCTGTTCATATCATACAACATTAATGGATTTGTAAACAAATTATTTGCATACATAACATAGAAATAATTTTTTCTGGTTTAAGTGGTGCTACATGGTGGTCCCTCGACTCTTCTTTCCAATTCACTCTTGATTTAAAGTGTCTTTAACTACTACATACTAACATTTAAAGGTGCAGTAAGTCCTATTTGAACTACGCTGTTGGGCATTGTTGATATTTGAAATCAACCCACCCCTCTCTTCATTGGTCCGCCTCCAAAAATTTAACCACCCTGCTCTGAGTCCGTCTCGAACCCTGGGCCGATCGCTGCTGACATGCGAGGCAAATGCACTTCCAATGACGCTAAACACTTAATTCTCTAGAGGTTGTCAGTGTGCAGTGGTTTACCTGCACAACTCTCACTATCTTGCCTCTGTTACACACTCAATATGAGAGTGGAGGTCTGTTTATTTTTACTATTCACAAAAAATAAAGCACAGTTGATGAATGTACATACAGGTTATTACATTGTAAATTAATTACAGCTGTAATTAATTTACAATGTAATAACATCTATAAGTACACTGTTGATCCTTCTCTTACCCCCAAAAGTGTTTTGCAACACAACATCAACACAATAATGAACGGAAGAATAATCAACAATAATCTACAACAATAATCCCGACAAAAACCCAGAGCTGACTTCCTCACAAACTCATCAAGAATCTCCATGCCCCATGCACATCCGGACTCTTCTTTGGCAAAACCAATGCAAACAGCTACAATTTAAATGTGTATCTATTAAGTTGTGACCCCTTAAGTGAAAATGAAGCAGTCAGTCAAGTTAACATTATTTAAAAAATGGATTGATTTCATCCACTCTAATCAAAAATTATATAACTAACACAATAAATGTACCCATTTAAAAGAAAAAAAAAAAAATCAATGTTTTGTTATAGCTTTTGTAGCAAGGGCACTGCATCTTGTAGCACTACAACCTGTGACATCACAGGGTTGGTTGGCTCTGTTGGATTAATGAAAATTATTATCATTTTGATTCTGGTCTTTGATTTTCTGTTTAGTTACTGTAATTGTAACAAGTAATAGATTAACTCATAATATCTGTCACCAAGCAGACGACCAACAGAGGGCTCTTCAATGCTATTTGCAAGGCAATTCTGGGTTGATCAAAAAATAGGCAAACCAAAAAATTCAGGACTCCAGCAGTGAAGGAAAAGTTGTGTATTTTTAATTTTTTTTTGCTTGGAAAGGCCAAGATAGCAGGATTAGGGATAAAGTTAGGAGATTATCTAATGTACAGTATGGAGTCCTGACAGTAAATAGAGTCATGGTAAGAAATATTGGTAAAACTTTAGTTTAGGGTCCAATTTTCACTATTACCTAGTTGCTTATTAGCATGCATATTACTAGGATATTGGCTGTACTGCTTAATTTCCACTTTAAGGTGATTTTATTTTGATTCCATAATGTTTCTTATTAGGTTGTGGTTAACTGATTTGTATATATATATACAAAAGCGATAAACGCTATTTTTTTTTTATTTTTTATGAATTTCCGCCAAAATCAGTATTGTATCTGGTCGGTATTGAAAAGTAATTTATTAATTTTGCACAAAATGCAATATCCGTCGTGTTATTCTGTCATGTCTTCTCCCTTTCTTTCCAAAACCCGACAAACGCCAGTCTCCTCTCTCTGCAGAACACGATATATCCGCTCAACCAATCACAGCGCTCCATTCCACAGACTAAACAGTAATGGCGGTGCCCTAAATACTTCCGGTATCCTAGTTTTCCTTATCTGCTCTGTGCTTTGTGATTAACAAAAACAGAGAAATTAATAATTATGACAGCATTGATTTCTGCGGTGGGGAAGAAACATTAGTCATCGAAATCTCATCATTTACGTGAGGAGATGAAGAAGATGAGGCAATTGAGTCAGGAGGAGGAAAAATGCAGCTGTTGCTTGTTCCAAGACAGCATCAAACTTCTGTCACGGTTCCCAAAACTGAATAATGAACAGTTTTTAAAAGCCGTTTTTAATACCAATGTACTCGGTAAATGTGTTTATTTTAACCGTGCGGTGGTGCCAGATACTCTTTAATCGTTAATGACAAACGGAGACCTAAAGCGTGCAAGCCTTGACTTTCTCTCAGGTGAGCTTTATCTGGGAAAGGACTCAGAAAGCTGTTACTTCAGTCTGTAAGACACAATCCATCAACCGATTTACTCTCCTTCATCACCTGCAAGCTCTCTCATGTGTGAATGGTTTGAACTCAGAGCTGAAGTCAGATAACAACAGCTTTCCTCTGGCAACAAGACACCAGAAGCACATGATCCCCTTTCTACTTTGCCTATTCTCTATCGTCCACTTAAAATACTTGGTAACACTTTACTTGAAGGGGTGTGCATAAGACTGACATGACACCTTCATAATCTTGACATGACACGTGTCATGAATATGAAGGAGGTTTTATGCATGTTTATGACAACTGTCATTAAGTGTCATTCGCTCAATTATATAATTTTTAATGCAAAGATTACATTGTTTGAGATGTCTTTGTTACGACAACTTGACATAAACCAACACATCATAACCTGTCAGTGTCTTTGTCATGACAACTTGACATTAGCAAAACATCATAACCTGTCATAAACATGACATAGCAGATTAATTATCAAACTTAAAAAACTACTTAGCTTTATGGGTTAACATTACATTACATTATTTTGGTAACACTTCAGTATAGGGAACACATATATAAACGATTAACTATGACTTTTCCCTCAATAAACTCTTAATTTACTGCTTATTATAGTTAATTGTTAGGTTTAGGTATTGGGTAGGATTAAGAATCTAGAATAAGGTCATGCAGAATAAGGCATTAATATGTGCTTTATAAGTACTAATAAATAGCCAATATTTTAGCCATATGAATGCTAATAGTAATAAGCAACTAGTTAAAAGACCCTAAAATAAAGTGTTACCATTATTTTATAACAGTGTCATCTTTTTTTACGAAATTTGAAATTGTCTATTATCTGAAAAAAACATGAAATGAAAAATAGTCATGACTCTGTTATAAAATTATTTGTCAGAGTATTGTCACTTAATGACATTTTAATGACAAGTTCAATTTGTACCACTGTACATGAGCTCAAGATACATATTCATGACACTGTTATAATGGCCTCATGACAGCCAATGTCAAAACCAACCACGTGACAGTTATGAAGGTGTCATGTCAGTCTTATGCACACCCCTTCAAGTAAAGTGTTACCAAATACTTTTTATAAACACTTTGTTTGTGCCTTATCTTTCCACCACAAGGTTTATTTGTGAATATTTGTATTTTCATGTGATCTTCAAAGAAGCTGCAGCCTATAGTTTGAGAAAGTGATTAAAATGAAATGGTGATTAAAATTTCAAGGTTATAACAGGCACATATACACAAGTAAAGTATGATTATTAGTGATTATTATCAGTATTAGTGCCATGCATCAGGGTTTCCCAAATGGGGAGAATTAAAGGGGGTTCGCAAGTTGATGACATGCAATTAATTAAATTATAATTAAATCATTAAAAATCATTAATCATTAATATTCAAATAAATAATCTAAATAAAACTTTCTAACAAAAAAATTATTTTATTTCTTTAATCTGCATGTCATGTGACCATTCATTTACAGAACTGAATGTGTCTGCTCAATTCAGCGTGGGCTGAACAAGAGTCACAGCACAGATCAGCAGCAGGAGTCAGATTTCACCCCATTTTGCCTCACCTTTAACTGACAAGATGATGGAGGAAGATTTAGTTTCAAAGTGAAATGTAAAAGCACCTATTTAAGCAAGTTTGTCATTGTACTGTTTTGTTGTTTTCATTAAGAAGAATAATGAACCCATCATTAAAATGGGCGTTCACAACAGTGCATGTCCACTGGCACGGAGCCTTTATGAATGCCTGTGCGGCCGTGAGCATTTTACTTTCACTTTTGAATTAGCAATTTAAAAGCCCCTGCCGGTGTTGTCACACGTCAATTAACATTCCTCACTGTTACATTCCTAGTTCAAATGTGTAATAACAATAGCTATGTAAAATACTGCTGGTAAAAACTTTAAAAAAGATAAATAATCAATATTTCTTAAGTCAGCATGCAAATGTGCAATTAAATTAATGAAATATATACTTCAGATCTCAGGGGGTACTTCCAAGTAAATTGTTTGGTCAAATGAGTTCAGCTAACAAAAAGGTTTGAAAACCCCTGCTATACATACTTAAGTAATTCCAATGTGCATTTAGGATTATTCAGTGCATCAGAGAGATTCTTGACTCCTGATTGTCCTGGGTGATTGTAGCTCAGATCCAGCTCTCTCAAGTGTGAGGGGTTTGAACTCAGAGCTGAAGCCAGATAACAGCAGCTCTTCTCTGTCAACATACAGCCAGACAATCTACAAAAACAAATAAACAGTAAGATAATCTGCAGACATCAGAAATCAAATAATCTACAATCATGTCAATGGTCAGATAATCTACAAACATACAACAACAGTCATATAATCTACATTATTTTTTAGTTTCAACCTAAACACGCTTGAAACAATTAATCAAGGTGTTCAAAATAACTTGAAAATAACAGGAAGGTGTGTTTGATCAAGGTTTGAAATGAAGTTTGAACAGTGTCTTGCAGACTTTAATACCACTCCCAAATTTATCCACATGTCTGTAATTTGCAAGTAATTCTGAACATCTTTATTAGCTTATTTGGTTTTGTCTGAATAGGGTTAGCTCAGGACACTCGCCCTGCAGGACTGGGGTTGGGGAACCCTTATCTACAGACACACTTCAAGAGCAAGATAATCTATGAACGCACATAACCCTAATATATGTTACATACAAAAAAAGACAGAACGACATTTGGGGTTAAAATTCTGATAACTTTTTGAGGGGGAAATTAAACGTGTAGTTGTTATATCCTGATATTTTAGAAAGACTAGTTGAACCCTTTTATATACCTCAGTATCTCCAGCTTACAGTTTGGACTTTTCAGTCCTGCAGAAAGCAGCTTCACTCCTGAATCCCGCAGGTCATTGTTACTCAGGTCCAGCTCTCTCAGACAGGAGTTTGATGATTGTAGAGCTGATGCCACAATTTCACAACACTGACCAGTAAGGTTACAGCTTGCCAATCTGAACAAGATAAAAAAAGCAAAGTGTCTGTTTCAGTATTCTACCAGTTTTTCACAACACAACTTTTATATCTAATTTTACATTGTTTAATATTACTGACTATTTATGCCTACTTTTACAGACAATGCTTAAATCTAGTCCCTAACTAAAATGCATGTTTGAGCTGTTTTAATGAAAGCAACTTGCACTGACATATCTTAAAATGTCAGTGCCATTGATTTCTCTCAAGATGCACACCAGTAGTGTTTTGTTTTTCTAAGGCACGATTATAAAAGTTACTTGACCTAAGGCCTAATCTTGGCTTAATATAAGCTCTGTTTGTGAAATCGGGCCTTAGTTTACTATGTGAATTTAATAGCACAGTGCAAAAGCAAATGAAAACCGAACAAAACAGTAAATCTATGTGAAGGTATCAGACTTCATGCCATGACTTCATGCTTGTGCTCAAATGTATCAAATTTGTTTACAATATTTTTAAACATATATTTATTTAATTACACTCACAGAGCTTTTCTGCAGTTCTTAACAGCAGGTACCAGCCTCTGTTGACCATCTCTTGATTTTATATTATACTTTCCAAGATCTAACTCATCCAGCACCTCCCCTGACATCAAAATCATGTTTGCCAAAGCTGAACATTGTACAAGAGAAAGGTTTTTATTTGTTTTAGAGCTTAAAAATGTCTTCATTTCTTCAAAAAGAGAACTGTCCTTGATTTCAAGCAAGCAGTGTAAGAGATTCATCCATCGTTCAGGACTGACATTCTTTTTTTGAACTCGCTTGATATGTTGGGTCACTATCTCAATGCTCTCTGAGCTGTTCTCTTTGTGTGTCAGTAGATCTTGTAAGAGTCTCTGATTGGACTCCAGTGAGATTCCCAGCAGAAACCGCAGAAAAAGGTTTAAAGATGTCATTGCAGTTGATTGGAGTGTCTTGTGTTCTGGTTATTTCCATCTGTAAAACCTCATGTTCTTCATTCACCCCTTCACTCTCTCCTTCTATGATGTAGAGCTGTGTATAGATCTTGTTCAGAAGGGATTGATTCCCTTGTAGATTGATTCCCTCAAATAATCTCTCATAATTGTTCTTCATGCTGGTTTTGTGTTGTTTTTTGACTCTCTGCAGTTCATCATCTATTGGTTGTTGAGAATCCTGCTGTAGTTCACTGGCCTCCTCCAGTAGGGCTGATTCTGTGTAACAATGAGGAGAACCAGCAGAAGTGGCTCCTCCTGTGACTTTTTCTAAAAAAGGACGTTTTCTAGATCTCTTTCTGCACTGAGGACAGTCAAAGTCTTCTGATGGACTGAGCAAATCCCAGTAGCTGTTGATGCACTTTCTGCAAAAACTGTGCCTACAGCTGATAGAGACAGGATCTTTCATAGCTTGCTCACAAACTCCACATTTGGACTGAAGCTGGACCAGATTCTCCACTCTGCAAATATATAAAAGAGAGAGAGAGAGAAACTTAATTATTTCCAACAGTGTTTTTACTGATTAGAAATTAGGGATGTCCTAATGAAGTTTTTTTTGTGCCCCTGATTCAATCCGAGTTGTTTAATATTGAATATCTTCTGATACAGAATCCTTATCCAATACTTGTATTTTCCTAGTGCTTGGTGCTCACTTTAAGTACATTAAAGTTATTAACACTCTGGGGTCGCCATGTTCTGGTGAATTTTTTTTCACATAGCAGCAAAATCTACTTAAAATACTCCATCATTAATGGTCATACAGATAAAAGCAATACATCATTCGAAACTAAAGGGTCTAATTTTAATTGTGTTCACTTACACTCGAAACAAAACATTGTGCTTTTGTAAAATAAAGAAAACAAATAGAGTGTGCTTTCTGCCATCTCAATCTCTGTGAACTTTTTTCTGGAGCACTTCACAAAAATTAAACAAAACTCAGCGAATGCTTGTCACACAGACATGACCAATATATCTATAGAAACATATAAGTGTCTAATTTTAATCAAATTCGAAAGAAAGAAATGTATAGGCCTTCCCATGTGAGCTCATTACCGCAAATGTGAACACACCTATGAACAGTGCACGCAATTCATATGGTAATGATCTGAAGTGATCCATGCAAACGGAGTCAACGCCCACATCAACTCAATAAAATGCATTAAGTTTCATAAGATTAATTTACTTAACATCGTTTTGGAATGTAGTGAAGAAATAATCCTGAAAGAATTTACCTCAGAAGAAGAGAGCGACTTTGGTTTTGGTTTCAATTTGTCATACACCAATCTATTCTAATTTAATTTCATTTTAATTTGACATTCTAACAATAACGGTTAAAAGATCGACTAATGAGCTTCAGTTGTCGGTCAGAAAAATATCTAAATGAGCAAAATGCTTTCATAACAATTCTCCCAACAGATTTGATATGCTGCACGCAAGTTCGCACCAACTCAAACTTGGTGGACAAGTATGCAAACTTGCATACTTGAGTTGAGACGTGACATGAGATCTGATCGTAGCCACAACTCATGTCCAAATTGCCATGAAAACAACTGTACACCCAATTTTCTGTCATACGGTCATTTTGTAAATGAGGACCACTGTAACACCATGTCTGCGTCACGACAAACGACGGCACGACACTAGGGATGGGTGATATGGCCTAAAAAAATTATCACGGGCTATATATCATGGGCGTTTCCTCCGAGTAAGCAAGGGAGGCAGTGCCTCCTCAAAAAAAAATAGGATGAGAAAATAATCCATATTACATATAAAACAACACAAATATTACAAATTATGACATTAAAAAGAGCGCAAGTCAATCGTATTTCTAAAGGAACACTGCCCAACAGAGACACCCGCAGGTAAAGAGACATGCCTCCCTTTCCTTTCATAGGAGTCAATAGAAAATCATCAGATCCCCGGTGTGCGGTGGGTTTTGTGGGGGGTAATTGAGAATGAATAGGTGAAAGTCACATAAATCTTGTCCCACTCCCGCCCGCAACATTCATGTTTTGTCCCGCTCCCGCCTGCAAAATCCCGCATAAAAGTAGCCTATATAGATTTTTGTCTATACATCAAACAAAAAACAATTTTAATCATTCTGCAGAAACATGTCTCACCTGAGGCCAGAGGTCACTGCTCCATCACTGAGTAAAGGTGGTTGATTTATGGATGCGTCACTCTTAATAGACACACAGCTGGGCGATGGAGATGCTGCTCCTTAGTTCTGGGATTGAAAAACATCCTCCTCCTTTCTCTCCTCATAGAGACTCATTTTAGAAGCAATATTCTTCTGTCTCCCTACATTTGTTCTGCATTCAGAAACAGAATATAAATTACACACACACATTTGTTTTTGTGAATTGTGGGTTAATGGTTTTTATACTGTACAAACTGTATTTTCTCTCCCCCTACACTACCCCTATACCTAAACCTACCCATCACAGGAAACTGCACATTTTTACTTTCTCACAAAAGCTCATTCTGTATGATTTATGAGCCTTTTGAAAAATAGGAACATGGATAATGTCCTCATAAGTCACCCTCGCCTTGTAATACCTATGTCATACCCATGTCCAACCCAAGTTGCATACTTGAGCTGAGACCTGACACCTGACATGAGATCTGATCGTAGCCACAACTCATGTCCAAATTGCCAAGTTTTTCATGAAAACAACTGTACACCCAATTTTCTGTCATACGTTCATTTTGTAAATATATATATATATATATAATTGAGAATGAATGGGGGAAAGTCACGTGAAAGGAGGCAATGTCTCAATTGCTCTGTGATTGGATGTAATTGGTTATGATTGGTTTGTGCAATAAATCCCTCCTCTTGTTGACGTGCATGTTCCGCGCATCAGTTTGACTGAACAAATGATGGCTTCAATGGGAAGACTAATTCAAAAGTACTAGTTTCATTTGGACTACATTTCCCATACACCCACATACCTGGGACTGATCACGCCTGCACCTGCTGCCAATCTCCTCATTACCGCACATTATATAACACACACTCACATACAGTTCATTGCGAAGTCTTAATCAGCGGTTATCATTTCTGAGAGTTTATTCCTGATTGTTAGCTTGTTGTCGATTGGACTGTTATTCTGGACTGTGATTCTTGCTGCCTGCCTACTTACCTGCCTGTTACTGTTTATACTGTCTGCCGCCTGCCTCGAACTCTTGCCTGTCTCTGATTACCCTGTCTGCCACCTGTCATGACCCTCTGCCTGTTCACTGGTTTATGAATCCTGTATTGCCCTTGTTGTTGAATAAACTGCAAATGGATCAATACTCTTCTGAGTCGCTACAGAAGACTTCTCCACTAAGCAATCCAGCAGTGATTGTTCAACTCTCCACAGAGTTATCAGCTTAGGCCAGCCAGCTGGCGGTACATCAGCACCAACTCACTCGATTAAAAACGCTAATGAAGGATTTGGTGCGTTCCCTGCAAGGCCTCACTCTCCAACCAGCCACGCCGCCCGCTGCTGTACCGGTTATCAACCATCCCCCTGAGCAGTCTACCAACACCATGAGTCCTCGATGGCTTTCCCTGAGAAATACGACGGCACATCAAACAAATGCAAAGGCTTCTTGCTTCAATGTTCATTGTTTGTCAACCAACAACCAGTCTTGTACACCACGGATCCAAGTAAGATTGCTTTTGTTTGTTCACTGCTGACGAGTAAGGCGTTGGAATGGATTACTGCTGTTTGGAGAGCTGACAGATAAGTTTTCACTCTTTTGATCATTTCATGCAACGCTTCAGAGAAGTGTTGAGCGCTACAGTACTGGCCGTAGTGCAGGTGAACAACTGCTCGCTTTGTCTCAAGACACTAACACTGCTGCTGAGTTTACGCTAACTTTTCGCACACTCGCTGCACAAACTGACTGGGTCGAAGATACACCCAAGCTCCTCTATCGCCGTGGACTAAATCCAGCGCTTCAGACTGAAATGGCCTGCCGAGACAAGGGTCGCTCCTTGAACGAATTTATGGACTTAACGATACAGATTGATAATTTCATGCGATCACGTCGCCCTGCATGCGTCACAACCACTTCAGCCACTTCTCCTCCGGGGAACCCATGCAGCTGGGCTTTACTCGCTTAACACCTGAGGAATGAGAACGGCGAGCCCAACACCATCTCTGCATGTACTGCAGTCAATCCGGTCATTACAAGTCCTCATGCCCTGTGAAACCTGCCGCAAGCAGCACTAAAGCGGTGAGTGAGCCGATTCAAACCATACATTGTGTTAAAGTACCAGTTAAGTTTATCAGTGGCAATAAGAAGATTATTGTGGATGGATTATTAGATTTGGGTGCTGCAGGCAACTTCATCTCCAAGAAATTCGCTGACAAACACAACCTTGCTCTAACACCCTGTACTTCTCGCTTGGCAGTGGAGGCGCTAGACGGTCGGCCGATTGGAGAGGGCCGCATTACACACATCACCAACCACCTACAGATGCAAACCGGTCTACTACATCAAGAAACCTTACAGTTCTACGTCATCAGCTCACCCGTTCACACCCCTCATTCTGGGTCTGCCCTGGCTCCCTCTCCAATCACATTATTAAAATCAAGCAAAACAAACGGTTTACTTTCACAAGCTGTCACGTATTTGTGAGCTTGTAGCGGGAATCTCATAAGTGAGAACGAGAACTTTAAAGTTTACAGGCTTCCTTATGTCGACCGCCCGCAGCGTCTTCTGGGATTTTTAATGGTTTGATTCTCTCAAGTTCACATTCGATGCATCCTTGATATCAAGAACACATCCGGGTACTTTCATGCGTCCTCCGTTCTTGTGTTCTTGAGTATTGGAACTCAACTTTGATGGTTGGTGATGATGCTTGCCTGTGTGTAATAAAACCCATCATTATTTTATTCTGGAGACAGAACTCACGCTCTGCTGCCACATTGGAGCACACTCACCACCAACTGGACAGGGGTGGGAATTACATTTACAAGCTACATCAGCCTCAGTAATCTGTTAAAATGACAGACGGCCGTCATATTTTTTCCATTAAAAAAAATCGGTTAACGCGACCTCTGATTATATATATATATATATATATATATATATATATATATATATATATATATATATACACGTCACACTACCACCGGTGACACGGTTGTCATGTCGACCGTCACAGCCCTAACTGTATCGAAAAGTAACCCAACTATGTCTTCAGATAGTTTACAAAATATAGCTGTGATGCAGCTCTCCGTGTACGCGCTTCAGATGAGTAACATTCATGTTTTGTCCCGCTCCCGCCTGCAAAATCCCGCATAAAAGTAGCCTATATAGATTTTTGTCTATACATCAAACAAAAAACAATTTTAATCATTCTGCAGAAACATGTCTCACCTGAGGCCAGAGGTCACTGCTCCATCACTGAGTAAAGGTGGTTGATTTATGGATGCGTCACTCTTCATAGACACACAGCTGGGCGACGGAGATGCTGCTCCTTGGTTCTGGGATTGAAAAACCTCCTCCTCCTTTCTCTCCTCATAGAGACTCATTTTAGAAGCAATATTCTTCTGTCTCCCTACATTTGTTCTGCATTCAGAAACAGAATATAAATTACACACACACATTTGTTTTTGTGAATTGTGGGTTAATGGTTTTTATACTGCACAAACCGTATCTATCATTTTCTATCGCCCTACACTACCCCTAAACCTACCCATCACAAGTGCACACTTTTACTTTCTCACAAAAGCTCATTCTGTATGATTTATGAGCCTTTTGAAAAATAGGAACATGGGGTAATGTCCTCTCCTTGTAATACCTATGTCATACCCATTGTAGGGCCTCGCTCGACAGAACTTACCAATGACTTTATCAATGAACAACGTGATCGAACAAAGCTTCATTTGACAAAGGATTCATTCGCTGACCCCCAGAATCCCCAGGGGCACTGGATAGCTCCTAATTCCAGCTAGTCAGCATTAAGAGAAGTGGTAACGTGACTTAAGAACAGAGAATATCTGTTCCGAGGCCTTCCTGATCACATTAAATTTATAGATGCTCACAAAACCCTTTTGTATCAAACAAACAGAACAGGAAACACTAATTAATGGACCTAAATGCACAAACGGATCCTCACAGACATATCCTGATTAGGAATCCCTTGTTGACCCGGTCACTTGTGACTCCGGTCAAAGTTTAAACTATGCTTAAGGACTCAATCTTGAATCTCAAAAGGGACAATCATTTAAAGTGTTAACTATATCCAGAATAACACTTGCTATGATGTGATTACTAACATGTTGGATTCAATGCATTGTATGTTTGTATTCCTGTATGCATTTTCTTTCTCTTATAATCATTGTTTTTAATTAGGTCAGTCTAGTAATATGTGTGTAAGAAGTGTGTCATGTTTGAGCTCTAAATACAGAGTTTATAATTCTCTGTAATTCTGTGTGAATGAAACATTGAAATTCAGTATCAGGAAAATATTAAGAAACTTTATATTGTTGTTAATAAAACAGGAGAATGTTCTGCAGATATCACACGATGTGATCAATAGACAATAGACGAGGCGTGTCTAATCTCCGTAGCAACGTCTCATTGGAGGATCGCATCTGAAGGATGGAGCCAAAATTGCTCCTTTAAAACTATGCTGTCCGAACAAGCTAATGTCAGAAATCGGTCAGAAGTCGGACTGAAGCACAGTCGTTGAAGCCCAGTAGCCGAAGCACCGCTACTTTGACCACGGCGGAAAAGTTGCTTGGGTCATGCTGAAAAGAAAAAGCTGAGAACTGATTGACCGGGGCTGATTTTCCATCTAACAGTCGCCGACCTCAACCACGAGCCGCGCAGCTGATCATTCAACAGCCGTCACATCCAGACTCCAAAACACTCTGTGAAATATCTGACCAAAGTCTCCAAAGAAGAAAACTGCCCAGAACAGCGCGTTTCACCAGCAGGCAACAACTTTAAAGCTTCCGCGCAACCCACGAAGGGCTTCCCCGAGAGACGTCACCTGAAAGACAGCCAATCCAGAACGGGATTCCGCTGCACACGAGTCACGGAACAACCCGACTACCTCAGCTGTCAGAGCAAACGCAGGTACAAGCAAACTTCTCTCTCTCTTGCTGGAAACTGGTGAAACTCCTTTAAACCTAAAGAATCAAGCCAAAGCTCTGCTTTTGTGATTTTCCTCAGGTTATGAGTTAAGTTAGCACTGAACTTGGGACTCATATCAATTCTGCGAATGTGTGTGCATGTGTGTGTGTTTAGCCTTAGTTTCCTGTAATCATTAGAAGTAGTCAATAAAGCTTGTTTTTGATTTTCACATATACGAGTTTCTTGTGCTGTGTGTCAAATTACTGCCTTAAACTTAAAAGATCAAGTTACCTCTTGCTTATAATAATATAATAATTATAATAATAATAATCATAATAAAATATTGTTACTGTTGGCCGCAGAATAATATTTTATCCAGAATTGGTAAAATACTCTAACCTCAATTTTCGCTGGACGAATAATTGATGAAGTGTTAAATATTAATTCTGAATCATTTACAGAGAATCATTTACAATTGATTCAATTCTTATTCCCTGTAACAATTAAATTGAACTAATAAATAGGCTAAGTCCTTACACCATGTCCTTATACAAATTTGCACACACACACACACACACACACACACAATTCTATTAAACAATAACATTTTGTAATGTCTATTGTGGGCAGCCTTTTTTCTTTTAACTTTTTTTTTTATATTTGTGTCATGAAAGACATGAGAAAATTGCTCAGAATGCCAGATGTGACCTGAATTAGCTAAATCAACCTTCTGTTGAAGTCCACTATAAGGAGAATAATCCTTGAATCCTGATTGTTTTAATTTCTTTTTGACTGAAAAAAGAAATACATCTTGGATGACATGGGGGTGAGTAAATTAACAGGAAACTTAAATTCTAAAGTGAACTAATCCTTTAAATACCATTATCCTTAAAACTAGATCAATCTTTAATTGTGTTTAATAATTGTTGTTTTTCAAAGCACTGAACTGAAAGGTTGCCATCCAAAACATTCTACAGTTTTCTTTAAATGTTTTTAAAAGGTTTACAGACCTGTTCAATTCTGTATGCATCACATATGCAGATTCCTATCTTTAATTTGGCCTAAATTAAATGGGTAGCCTAATTATCACAAAAAAAAAAAAAAAAAAAAAAAAACATCTTTCCAACTTGAAAATAAATAAATTAATCTTCCCAGTGAATCTCAGCCATTTCCAGCCCTGTGTGTATGGTGATTTTGTCAGAAGTTTTTAAATCAGTATTTTAGTGCAGATTAACATTTCTTAATGGGGCTCATTTCCATAGGCATAATTTGCGGGTGGGACATGTCCCTACCACTTTTTTAAAAGGGTCGATATTGTCCCCATCCACTTTTTGAAACCTCTCGCGGCACGGATATGTAATACAAAAGAAACACCTCTAGTTGATTATCAGTTTGAGTTAATAATAGGCGATCTGGCGCTAGAATGTGTTGTTTTTGAAATCCTGTTGAGTGCTCGTTGTCGCTGCTATCAGAGGCGCAACAGTGTTCTCTTGGCGCTCGTGCACACTGAGCAGTGTTCACACGGACGAGCGCTTCAATCTATCGCTCTGTTGCAGAGACTCTCTATTTGTTAGGTTGAAATCACAAAACAAAATACACATAAACGTGTCCCTGCTCTTGATATACAATCACTGATGAACATCTTTGGTTTTAATGAGAAAAAACCAAGAATCTCTTGCACGCTAAACGAAAATGCTGCCAGTAGTCCATCAGGACAATCTGAGAGCAAACGTGGATCCTCTTATTTATTAACTAATATACATACTCTCGAGACTAATGGCATATTGTAAGACACTATCATATTAATTTTAATATATTATTATTATTGTAATAATACAATTACAATTACAATACAGCCCCTCACACACACACACACACACACACACACACACACACACAGACATTCCTGTCCCACCCACTTTTTAAAACAAAGTTACGCCACTTCGTTTCAGTCACTATTTCATATTCATCCCGTTGATCTAGAGTAGACTTTAGTATTGAAATAATTTGGTAACAGCGCATCAGCTTCTGCATTGACCTGAGCTGGATGACTGAGGTTAAACTCGGGCTTTGCGCACAAATCAATCCATTACCAGCTGCGAGTCAATCGGGTTTTATTAGAGCAGAAGAAGCAATCTTCTGTAATGAATGATTATAATTTGTGTAAATTCGTATTTTTCCAACCCTAGCTGTCCTTACAAATTATAAAGAAGCATTAAACTCCAACAATCATTTGAAAACGGGGTGTTTTGTTACAATAAACAACACTTAATTTAAACTTGATTTGAATGACGCGCCTGAAAGAAAACGAAAGTGCCATTTTGTTTACAAACAATAAATTCATCAATAAATAAATTCAGAGAGATGTATTAATAAGGAATCGGATTCAAAGCAGATCTCTCAGACATGTATTTTAAATACATTAACTTACTTGAAAAAAGTTAGCTATTAATTAATTGTGCCTGATTCCTCAGCAAAAACTTGATCGACTTTGATAGGAAAACATATCTACATATATGACACATAACGTGATGTTGTCATATATGCTTAATGTATCGACTTTAGATGTGTGTATGAGAAGGACAAATGGACTTACCAATGAGAATGATGTAACTTTTAAGCTTTGGTTTACAGCAGAGCCGTTAACAGAGTTGCGACACTCCCATAGACCTATATGAACTTTGGAATGAGGAAGTAACGCGTATAGTGGACAAGCCACTACCTGGTTAACACTCATCCCACTTTCAACATGTTAAAGGGATAGTTCACCCAAAAATGAAAATTTGATGTTTATGTGCTTACCTCCAGAGAATCCAAGATGTAGGTGACTTTGTTTCTTCAGTAGAACACAAATGATGATTTTTAACTCCAACCGTTGCGGTATGTCAGTCATATAATGCAAGTCAGCGGGAACTTGGACTATAAGAGTAAATAAAACACGACAGACAAATCCAAATTAAACTCTGTGGCTCGTGGCGATGTCTTAAGACACGAAACGATCGATTTGTGCGAGAAACCGAACAGTATTTATATCATATTTTACCTCTAATACACCACTATGTCCAACGGCATTCATCACTCGATTCGTGAGGTCTGATCGCGCTCTGACAACGGCAGTGATGTCTCGCGCATATACTTCAATGAGTGCTAGACATCACTGCCATAAGCAGATAAACATCAAATTTTCATTTTTGGGTGAACTATTCCTTTAACAATCACAAGACAATACTTTATACATTCAGAACAGAATCAGTTCATTCAGTGGAACTCATCATGACATGCTGGAAAGGAAAGAAAAGTTAGATGTGGAGTAAACAGGACAAGATTGCTTGTTCTGCTTGCCCAAGTTATTCCCTGCGCAGGTGTGGCATTGTTTCATTCTGCCACAATAACCCAGGTCAGGATTATTAGCTAAATTCCTCCATGACCATTATTTCATTAGGCATAATTCACATAATGTGCCCATTTTAGAAAATTTGAATACAGCTGTTTATGACATTTTTCTTTGCCATGGTGCACCATCACTCACACACACACACACACACACACACACACACACACACACACACACACACACACACACACACACACACACTTTAATGTCTCTGGCCAGAGTATTATATGTTTTTTGTTCTTGCCACTGCATATGCAAACAGTGAACTGAATGGGGAATATATATATATATATATATATATATATATATATATTGTCAAGGGTGGAATACCACCAAGTCAAATCGAATCAAACTGATGAAACATAGGCACTGTGGCATTCCCCGTGCAACAGTGCAGGTTTTGGAAAGATTTAGTCAGACGACATCAGTCGCAATAGAATTGATTTTAACCACCGCAATAATGAACACCAATCTTAAAGAAATATTATTTTAATGAATGAAGTCGTTCACTCAGAATTCAGACACCACTACAAAATGGCTGACACCCGATAGTGGACTATATAGTGGATAGGGAGCGGTTTCTGACACAGCGTCTGTCTTCTTTTCTTCTTTTTACCTTCTTCCAAAACAGGTTCATTTAATTCTGTGTGCATATAATTCTGTGTGCTTTAATTCTACTGTGCTGGTGTGTAATCATGGTTCTTTGTTCCCCTTTTTCTAATTTTTTTCTTAAAAAAACTTATAAATTGACACTGTAAAAGAACAATGTATTCTACTTGATTAAACTTATCTCAAATATTTCAAAATATTTCATTCCCCCTCTGACCATTTTTGTTTACATATATTATTTATTCTTTTCTCTCATCACCATACATATGTTCTACTGTTTCTTTCTCCCCTCATGAATCTCTATTTCAAGTATTTATTTTTTCAATAATTTCAATGATTTTAATTGAAGTGCACAACACAAACCGATGCACACAGAGGAGAGCTGTTTAGTATGGGTTCATGTTGAAGAGCCTCTAATAAAGTAATCAATTCATATAATATTCTCTTCTCTTAAAATTTAAGCGAGCGTATGTCATATGTGTCTAAAGAATTAAAGTCATTTAGCTTATTGATGCGTTGTTCAGCAAGTTCAGCCTGCAGAATAAAATTTAATCTGCCATGATAAATTGTCTGAGACAAAGACGCAGTCATTTTTAGATTACGCAAGTTTAAGTCCATGGTATAATAATACAATTATAATAATAATCGTCACAAAGCATCTGTCCACTCAAGCACATCAGGTCGCTCAGTTATATGCTGCAGACTTTCTACATGTGTGTACAGGAAAGAAGTAGTCTTTTTTTGTACTAATTTGTACAGCGTTATATCATTCCCACCAAGACACAACAGAATGCAACAAATACGGTGTCAAAACAATAATTGATTTAATTGCTGTTTGCAGACAGCAAAATGTACCTCTTAGAGGTCACACAGACGAACGCAGCAATTCCCATTCGTTTCTTAACTTTCGTGCAGATGGTGATGCAACCTTAAAACAGTATTTGCAGCTTGCACCTTCAAACGCAAATGACTGGGCAACAAATACAAAACAAAATAATTGAGTTGTGTGGGAAACAGATTCAGAACACAATTCTTGAGAAATGCAAATGAGCCCAGTGGTTCTCTCTGCTGTCGGATGAAACAGCTGACATCAGCAATTCAGAACAAATCTCGTTACTAGTCCGCTATGTGGATCGTGACACTGGCAACTTTTCAGTTCGAGGGGACTTTTTGTGCTTTGTTTCTACTGCTGATACTACCGGCGAGACGCTTACAAAAACATTGCTGGAAAAGCTAGATGAATTTAAAATACAACCTAGCAATATGGTGGGACAGGGGTATGATGGGGCTAGGAACGTAAGTGGCAAGGTGTGAGGTGTTCAAGCCCGAATTAAACAGCTGTATCCACTGCCATCTATATGTGCATTGCAGAGACCATGCACTTAATTTGGCAATAGTACAAGCATCCCTTTGGTTTGAAATGCCTTGAATGCTGTACAAGACATTGTGTCTTTCATAACAGCTTCACCAAAATGACTGCAAACCTTTTTAGGTGAAAACAGCACGAATCAGCATTTTTCAGACACATGCTGGTCTCAGCATGATGTGTGCATCAGCACTGTCATCCAAAACTACGATCGACTGAGGGGGACCCCAGGAGCTGCAATACAGCGATGTCTCTTAGCAGAACAATGGAGTCATTTGATTTCATTATCAGCATTATTGTGATTCAGGGTTTATTACAATATCTAACCTCTTATCTAACCCTAACAATATCTGCCTCTTAGCAACAGTTTGCAAAATCCAACTTGGGATCTACCGAGTGCTGCCACCCTGATAGTATACGTACATCTCGGAGACGTCTATTTGATGTGTGTTTACATCTGGAAAACATATTTTTTAGAGTGTTTGTTCATCTGCAATACGTCTATAGGACGTTTCCTGTCAGATGTCAAATAGACATTTAGAAGATGCCTTTAAGATGTTTGTGATTTAGAATGTATGTAAAACTGATATCTTAAAGACATTTATCAGATGTTTGTACAAACCCGATTCCAAAAAAGTTGGGACACTGTACAAATTGTGAATAAAGACAGAATGCAATGATGTGGAAGTTTCAAATTTCAATATTTTATTCAGAATACAACATAGATGACATATCAAATGTTTAAACTGAGAAAATGTATCATTTTAAGAGAAAAATAAGTTGATTTTAAATTTCATGACATCAACACATCTCAAAAAAGTTGGGACATGTTTACCACTGTGTGGCATCCCCTCTTCTTTTTATAACAGTCTGCAAACGTCTGGGGACTGAGGAGACAAGTTGCTCAAGTTTAGGAATAGGAATGTTGTCCCATTCTTGTCTAATACAGGCTTCTAGTTGCTCAACTGTCTTAGGTCTTCTTTGTCGCATCTTCCTCTTTATGATGCGCCAAATGTTTTCTATGGGTGAAAGATCTGGACTGCAGGCTGGCCATTTCAGTACCCGGATCCTTCTTCTACGCAGCCATGATGTTGTAATTGATGTGGTCTGGCATTGTCATGTTGGAAAATACAAGGTCTTCCCTGAAAGAGACGACGTCTGGATGGGAGCATATGTTGTTCGATATACCTTTCAGCATTGATGGTGCCTTTCCAGATGTGTAAGCTGCCCATGCCAAACGCACTCATGCAACCCCATACCATCAGAGATGCAGGCTTCTGAACTGAGCGCTGATAACAACTTGGGTTGTCCTTGTCCTCTTTAGTCCAGATGACATGGCGTCCCAGTTTTCCAAAAAGAACTTCAAATTTTGAACAGTTTTCCACTTTGCCACAGTCCATTTTAAATGAGCCTTGGCCCAGAGAAAACGCCTGTGCTTCTGGATCATGTTTAGATATGGCTTCTTTTTTGACCTATAGAGTTTTAGCCGGCAATGGCGAATGGCGCGGTGGATTGTGTTCACCGACAATGTTTTCTGGAAGTATTCCTGAGCCCATGTTGTGATTTTCCATTACAGTAGCACAGAGCCGGCCCGTCATATAGGCAGTATAGGCAAATGGTAAGGGCGCAATCTCGCTAGGGGGCGCCAAAGAGGCCAGATGCGTGGACGGGTGGATCTACCGGGGTGGCACGGGGCGATCTGCCCCCCTAAGAATAAGCTTTGCCACCCCAAAAATATCACAGAATAAAATATGTAAGCAGTGTTTTAAGTACTGCTTTTCAGGAGTGGCGCTTCAATATGACCTAAAAAAAACTGCGTAACGCAAAGTAATAGCAAGAAAACACATCTTTCAATAAACTCTGCATGATGGTTTCACGCGCACGCAGCGCGCCCAGTGTGCTTTATTAACAAATGACTCTTATGAACCGGTTCTTTGAGAGTCAAAAACACAGCGCAGCCAAGTTCTCTTACGATTTTTTCCCCATATTTGTACGTGAATCGGAAAATTACTGCTTCCCGACTAACTCAGAAGTCCTTTGAGAAAATGTATAATCCCATCCGAATATGTCTGAGATTAATTTTCGGAAGTTTTTGGCGAGCTGATTCAGCAACCGCCCACTCCACTTTCATCATGGATAAAGGTATTTTGCCATCCGACGAACCAATAACATAAAATCAATACGGAGATCCCGATCACAGAAACTAATAGCAGAGTTGGGGTAAGAATCTAAACGTAGTATTTTAGCTTTTCTCGATTGCTAACACATTATAAGTGATTCAGTTGGCCCAGTTTCCCAAACCATTCGTTCAGTTATCAAAACAAAGACACATTTCTTAAAACGTTTACAATGACAACATTAGGTAGCAAAACTGATGACATACACCAATCAAAATCTGAGAGAGAGATGAATGAATAATTTACAGGGGTTTTAAACGTACACAGTACCAGTAGGCTACTTTAGATGAGGGAAATTTCACGTTATACACCCTCAATGTTGTGATTGTCAACTTTCTTAGCCATTTGTTATATGTGTACTGTATTTTTTGCAGCGCTGAGAAATTTATTGCCTAGGGATATAATCTTGTGTCAGAAGACAAATACACTGCTATAGTACTGTACTGTACTGTAATGAAATTTAGCCAAATGTGCAGAGGATGCTGAATTTACTTTTACTGTAATTGACAGTATACTGTATTGTGTGGCATACCAAGTTCATACTTATTTTTCTCATGCTTTTCATCTACTGCAAGATCAATTTATAATAGTAAAATGAAAAAGAGGTATTTTTGTTACCGTGTTATATGAATTGATCACTAGTGTTCACTGGGCAGTGCAGTAGTCTGTGTATTTGTTATGTTTTGTGTGTCATCTGATGCCAAAGTTTGATTTTGTCAGACAAGTATAAGTTTTTGACTAGAACATTTTATTTGACCTGGACGTTTGAGGTTTGTGCAAGTTGGTGCATAGTTTTGATATTATGTTTAGCTGTGAGAAAATTTAATTGAATTGTTTCTTGAATTGTGCATTAGCAATCATGAAAAACAATAGAGACTGAAAAGTTTGAAGGACAAATTTATGTTGGCTTGTCATAAACCCAACTTCAAGTCTTGTTTAAAAAAATGTATGAACTTTGGTCAGTTAGGCCAGAATATGTTCTGGGTGATTGCTAAAGTGTTGCTTGGTAGTTGCTTGGAGATTCTGGGTGGTTGCTAGGCTCTTGCTATGCAGTTGCTGGGGTGTTGCTAGAGTATGTGGTTGATGGGGTGTTCTGGCAAACACACAAACATTCCCACCTCTGTTAATAACAGAAACTCAAAAATTGTTTTGTTGCTGTTTAACTTGCACTAAAACGTGATTTATACCATTGCAGTAGCCTGTGTAATATTAATAAAATCTCCTTTAGTGATACAAGCTCAGACTCATTTAGAAATTTTTCATATAGTGTATTTACTTGGTGCCATGATGGATATTGAAATTTTGTTATTAATTTTAAACAGTATATAGATACTTTCTGGTAATGCAATGTTTGTGAACACAATTGTGTATGTATGGCTATAAATCTCCAAAAACTATGCATGAGCACTTGCTTTGGTGTTGCCACCCCTCATAGACCTTATGCCACCCCTTTGCCACCCTATAAATAATTTTCTAGATTCGCCCCTGTGGATAAATCGCAATATAAGGGGGGCGCCAAAAAAAATCTTGCCTAGGGCGCCAAAGAGGCTAGGGCCGGCACTGCAGTAGCATTCCTGTATGTGATGCAGTGCCGTCTAAGGGCCCGAAGATCACGGGCATCCAGTATGGTTTTCCGGCCTTGACCCTTACGCACACAGATTATTCCAGATTCTCTGAATCTTTGGATGATATTATGCACTGTAGATGATAACTTCAAACATTTAGCAATTTTTCTCTGAGAAACTCCTTTCTGATATTGCTCCACTATTTTTCGCCACAGCATTGGGGGAATTGGTGATCCTCTGCCCATCTTGACTTCTGAGAGACACTGCCACTCTGAGAGGCTCTTTTTATACCCAATCATGTTGTCAATTGACCTAATAAGTTGCAAATTGGTCCTCCAGCTGTTCCTTATATGTACATTTAACTTTTCTGGCCTCTTATTGCTACCTGTCCCAACTTTTTTGGAATGTGTAGCTCTCATGAAATCCAAAATGAGCCAATATTTGGCATGACATTTCAAAATGTCTCACTTTCAACATTTGATATGTTATCTATATTCTATTGTGAATAAAATATAAGTTTTTGAGATTTGTAAATTATTGCATTCCTCTTTTATTCACAATTTGTACTGTGTCCCAACTTTTTTGGGATCGGGTTTGTAAACAGCAGATGCATTCGAGATGAATTCGAGTGCATTGGAGAGTGCTATCTGGGCAGTAATGCCAGTGCGTTGGTGAGGCTGCTTCAAAATAATAGGGAGGATGCAACGTTTAGAAAGATGTGGGATCAAAGTTGTGAGTTGGCTGCCAAACTTCATATCAATCCCTCGGTCCCTCGCATAGTAACAATGCAGACAAAGCGATCAAACACACCAGCAACAACGGCAGATGAATACTGGCGATGGAATCTGTTTCTTCCCTTCATAGATCGCCTAGCATCTGAAGTGAAAGACCGAGTTTGTCTGGCACTCCCACGACTGAAAGGCCAGTATTTGCTGCCAGAAAAACTGTCAGGGGGGCGGTGCTAGTTCTGTGCGTACCTTGACATAAAATCCTGCAGGCACCCCTGACTTACATAATTATGTTTCTACTCAAATTTGTTTTGTTTTTTTAACAAAAATAATAGTGGCTGTCATAAAAACTTGATGGAATAATTCAAACATGTGTTGAATAATGAAGAACAATATAAAATATCATGAATATGTAATATGGTGCATATATTTAGCAAAATGCTCCTCTCTCTAGTTATTTTTCTAGCTGGCTATTGAGTTTCAAGGTAAATGTAACATTATGTGACATTGCCAATTAAATGTTCTGTTCATTCACCAACTGAAAACAGCATAGACCGAAAGATCGATTCTTGAGATTTAAGAATCAATACTGGTTCATAAAAATGAGAATAGTTTTCCCAGCCCTAACGTTTTTCCATATTTTTTTTTTTTCATGCACAAAGGTTGTGTTTTAGTGGCCTCTGCTGTCACTGTGGGGAAAATGTATGGTGTTGAACATGAAAAGTGACTCAAAGTTCATATGTTCTCTTCATAAATACATAAATACATAATCTAGCCTACATGCTCATAGTGTAAATTCATGATTAAAAATGAAAACAAAAGCTATTAATGTCAGGCTATGGAAAAGCATGGTGTAAACAGGAACACGATGATAAACGTAATCAAACTTAGCATATGTGTTAACAAGAACCAAAGAGGAACTTAAATACACAGTGATGATGCTGTTCATTAATATGTTCATCATCATTTGGCTTGGTAATCTAATGCTGAAAATGAGAATGGCAGGGAAAATCATGGAAATACAGACACTTACAGTATCTTAGAAGATATTTCTGAGCACTGCATGATCCAGCAGGCCAATGAGATTTTTACTGGACTCTTCTCGTGTGTAAATCCTGAGAATGCACAGATGAACTCGGGCAGTAGATACACTACAGGGTTTCATGATGTAGGCATAATCAATATAAAAATTCATTTGTTCCATTGTCAGGTAAACTGTTTAATGAACAACTGCAGTTGTAATAATTGCAGGTACTATTAATGGTTCGTAGGTCATGCAAATAAAGGTGTTGTGTGTTTTTTCTTTAAAGTAATTTACGAATTAAAATGTTTTTGATAGTTTTTATAGGATTTTTTTGTTTTTTATAGGGGAGAGAGAGTTCGTGTGGTGGTTTGTATGATGTATGATTTTTGTTTTTGGGTTCTCTCATCCAAAACAAATTTCTTTTAAAGAAGTCAATAAATATTGACCATGAGAAGCTACGAAGCCTTTCTTTACAGCAAACACCTTGATTAGCATTTCATTTTAAATATACTTTATTATATTTACACAATAATTTTTTCATTTACTTCATTCTCAGAATCCTCACCTATGTCTAGAATAAAACAGAATTGGGAGTCAGATCTTAACCATGTTTTTACTGAAGAGGAATGGTCTAAGGCCCTTCGTCGTGTACATACCTCCTCTATTTGTGCTCGTCACTCATTAATACAGTTTAAGTTGTTACACAGAATCTATTGGTCAAAAGACAAACTATCTAAAATAAACCCTGATTTTGATCCCACTTGTGACCGATGTCGACAAGCTCCGGCTACTCTTTATCATACTTTTTGGCTTTGTCCTGCATTGACCTCTTTTTGGACATCAATCTTCAAGTCAATTTCTGACGTTTTTATTTTAGATATTGAGCCGTGCCCCTTAGTGGCGCTATTTGGTCTGAATCCCATAAAGGTGTCCTTATCACTCGTTCAGTCAAATGCCCTAGCTTTTTGTTTAATTATTGCTAAAAGGCTTATACTAATGAACTGGAAAAATCCTTCCCCACCCAGTTATCTACATTGGATGCACGACCTATTACAGTTTATTCAAATAGAAAAAATTAGATTTACAATGCTCGGCAAAACAGATCTATCTTACTTGATTTGGCAACCTTTCCTCTTATACTTTAAAAAATAATACTTTTTTTCTGTAAGTAACCTTATATGTAGCCCTGCCTCTACATTTAGCCCTGGCTGATCTTGTCCTTTCTCATGTCCCTGATTGATTAAGAAGCAGAGAAAAAAAAAGAAAAAAAAAAAAAGGGGATAATAGTTGTATCTGGTTCACGGTTGGCAGTGATTGTATAATGGTTGTATTATGATTATTATTATTATTATTATTGATTTATTTTTGTAATGTCTTTTTTTTTTTTTTTTTTTTGCCTCCACACTGTATGTATGTAGCGCATTTATATTTTAATTTAATACTATTTTAATTATATTGCTTTGTAATATACTAATATGTTTTGGAGCAAGCATTTATAATTTTTTTTTTTTCTTCTTTTTTTTGTTGTTTTTACTAACACAGAGAGTAAGGAATGCATTTGTTTAATCTCATCTGATTTTTTTTTTTTTTTTGTCAATATGTTGAGAAACATGCTGTATTGTCCTTTTTTAGTACCTCTCTGTTTTAAAACCAATAAAAAAGATTTAAACTAAATATACTTTATTATTATGGAAATACCTGAGAAGGCTTGAAGAACTCAGATAAACCATATATTGGCATAGTTGTGTGTTTATTATATTCATGTTTAATCAATCAAAGCATTTCTATTTTCTTTTTATTCAGTCACAGTGATATTATGATGCCCATAAGGGTTTTCCTTAAACGACGTGCGTTATATTACAGTACTTCTGCGAGACATATTTGGAGTATCTGCTCGAGGGCATCCAGTATGAAACAAACATGTTTAGCACCAAGTAAAACTCACTCAATTCTATTCTGGGTAAAAATAGGAAAAATAATATTTCTCTCTAAAGAACTTTGAGGGAAACATATAATCAAAATGTTTTTCTCCAGTGTACAGTTTAAACAGTGAATGCATAAGAGGCACATATTTCATATTAAATACACTACCAGTCAAAAGTCTGGATTTTTAATGTTTTTAAAAGAAGTTTCGTCTGCTTACCAAGGCTACATTTAATTAAATAAAAATAAATTTTTCAGTTTTCTGTAAAATAAAAATATTATTGTTGTTGAATTATTAGTTATATTTATTCTTAAATACACTATCTTTTTTTATAATGGAAGTTATTACAATAGTAATATCTATTATTTGGTTTAATATTTTTATTTACCAATAATGTTAATAATAATAGTTTTATTAATATAGTGGCACAAAATTTGGGGCCAAATTGTACAGCCCTACAAACAAGCAAAACAAGCCTGCTATTGTTTGTATAAATCACATATCGCAATTTTAACCAGAAAAATCGCGCAGCGCTGCAGCCCTATACAAACTAGGCTAAAATTGAACCCCACCAGACCAGAGTCACAGCTAAGTGCAGCAGATTTCACTTATCATGTAGAAGAGATGACTGACAGGATGAGGACGGAGAATTTGCTTCGCAACAGATCCCGGGCATCACTGACAAACATCTAATCTTGTAAAATGTGTGGTCAGTACCACCTCTCCCTTTACGCAAAGTACGCATGACCACATTCAAAAGCAATTTCAGTACCCCACACACTGATAGTGGCTTTCTGGTGCACACAAATCATATACAATGGCTGACTATATAGGTGAAAAGAAGCATGTCTGAATTCACAGCCATAGACTACCCCCGGCCCCACAACTCAGTGGCCATTTTAAAAGACAAAACTGTTTACCAGTGCATTCTCTAACTAAAGCTGAATCAAATAATGCATAATATTTATTTCTTTCAGTCTAAGTTGTTTTATTTAAAATCTTTCTTTTACATCATAACATTTCACAGGAAAACAGAAGTTTAACTAATATATCAATATATGAAATGGTGCAAGCCTCCGAACAATCAAAATTAGAAGCCGTCTACAACTATCACTCAATAGTTTAAATTTTATATGGAGTATTATGAAACTATAGTAAAGGAGGTGGTCATGTGTGGCCACAGCTGTTCATATGTACGACAAAAGAAAGTAAACAGCTTCAAGGCGAAGTATAAAGAGGTGAAAAATGCAAATAAAAGAAATTGTCATGAAGGTGGACAGTCAGATTTGGTCGACAGTCAAGCAGCAGCATGTTCATAGTCTCAATTTTACACAGAAACTTATTTTCAGCCATTTAAAACAACAAACACTAATAGGGTCTCACATCCGCATTACTTTTTAGGTGTATCTGTAAGTGTGATGATGGCAAAAGCCTTTTTTTTATCCTCATACTGATCCTCACATTTAAACTGTCTTTGCCCAGAGTGAAGGCGCATGTGATTTTTTAAACTTATCGTTTTCGTAAACACCATGCCACATTCAGAACACTGCAGTTTCTTCCCAGAGTGAGTCTGCATATGGCGTTTCAGGTCTCTGTGATACGTGAAACTCTTCTCACACTGAACACATGTGAAAGGCTTCTCTCCAGTGTGAAGCCTCACATGGACCTCGAGGTTTCCGTTTTGAGCGAAACCCTTCCCACAGTAATTGCAGGTGTAAGGCTTCTCTCCAGTGTGAACTCTCATGTGGACCTCAAGGTTTCCTTTATATGTATAAGTCTTTCCACACTCTTGGCATGTGAAAGGTTTCTCTCCAGTGTGACTTCTCATATGGGCTTTGAGGTTTTGTTTTTGACTGAAACTTTTTCCACACTCTTGGCATGTGAAAGGCTTTTCTCCAGTGTGACTTCTCATGTGGGCTTCAAAGTTTCGTTTATGATCGCAACTCCTTCCGCACTGACTGCAGGTGTAATGCCTTCTAGATCTGGTCTTCTGGGCTCCTTCTTGGGAGCAAGTCATTTCAGTCGGTGTGGATTTTTCTCCAATTGTGAGATCATGCTTCTCATCTTTCACTTCCACGTTATTCAGTTCTTGACTCTCCTCTTTCAGCGGCATCCGGTCTAAAGTGAAAAAATACAAATACAAGTTTATACCAGTTTAATGGGAAAAGCAAGAGACATCAAAAACAACAAAGCATAAAACCAACAGCAAGTGTAATATATACACTACACTACTGAGAGAGGTGTTACACAGCTTGACCCAAGAAAACTGGTTTAAAGACTGATGCCAAATCAGAAATTCATGTCTAAAATATTACAAAAATAGTGTCCTCTCAACTATGTTTAGTTTTGCACTGAAATAGTATTTCCGTCAGGATATAAACCCCACTGTAGCACAGACACTGTGCTCATTAAAGTTACATCTCTCTTCTAGTGCGTTTAGGTCTTTTGACAACACAACAATCTATTGGATAGCTTAAGAATAATGTTAGCACTATCCAACATCTACCATTTTCTGTGTGTAAATTAACAGACGTGGAGTATGGAGTGCCACAGGGCTCAGTATTAGGTCCTCTGATTTTCTCCTTATATATGCCTTCTCTGAGGGACATTATTATTTGATTTTATTGTTTAAAGCATCGATGATGCTTTTTTATATTTCAATATTTTATATATTCAACTTGAAAAAACTGCACAACTCTACAAGTTAATATCACTGATATTAGGGGTGCATCAGCTAATAAAATAAAACAATAATTAATGTCGAACATAATTGCTGATAAGAAAACATCCACCAGTCACATCATTTTACAGTAAGAATGACTAATATTTCTGGACAAAACACATCAAAATAGTTAACTGCTGCAGGAGAAAAAGAGGACCCAATCTGCTCAAAACATGAGAATGCATCATATTAAGTGCTTCAAACAAACTTATACAAATATAGATTATTAAATGTGCTTGCCTTGTCAGGTTCTTCGGCAGATTCGGGCACTATAAAACAAATTAAATTTAAAAAATTGTGGAAATCGACCAATATTGGCTCAATGGATTACTATATAATTATCCCAAAAACAAATATTTGCATTGTGGTATTCATAGCTTTATGTCTTCAGTTAAAATAAGTTTCAAGACATTGTGGTGAGTATTAAGCACTAACATTTTTCATAAACAGATTTATGACCTGGTATTTTGCTGAATCATGGGATCACATTTTCATTGGTTTCATGTTTGAGTTTTTATATTCCAGTTAAGCGCATATTTACCTGCTTCCTCATTTCATATCTGTGTGAAATATGGTTAGATTAGATTGATTTTTTTTATGGAATGCCTATTCAGACCTGAACACAAAGTTTTTGGTGTCAGCCTCTTTCAGGGATTTATTGCCTTTTAATAACCCTTGAAAATTAATGCACATCAAGGTCGTTATTTCCTCATGCATCCATTTATATCTTTATAGCTTGTGTCAATAACTTTAAGCAGTCCTCCTACTGAAAGCTGCACAGATATATTTATAATACTGCGATGTAAACGATGTTGGATATGACACATGGGGACTTTGCAGACTTTCACCACATCGAGACACTCTCTTATGCAGAATATTACTTAAATGTATTCTGTGTTTTCTTAATTTAAAATAAGTTATTTTTGACCAAATAACCTGTGTTGGAGTTGATGTGTTAAAAGTAATGTGATAAAATGTCAACTCATTGTGGTCTGTATTTTGTGTAATGTATTTACCCTTTCAATACATTTTTTTTTTCTTTTGGGACAGTGACAAATAAACATTTGCTACCACAATTTAAAATATTTAATTGGACCAACAGCATAGTTTGGTATAGAGTCACTGGAAAATGTTGGAGAGGTCAGAAGAATGTGTGTAGAAACTCATAATGTAATAACTGCACAATGTATTACATTATCAATGTAATAATGTTCATAATGTAGAAACTCTGTCAAAACAAATCTTGAGCTGATAATACATTGAAATTTATTACATTATGATCGCACCAAAAACAGTCATATAATAATAATAATTTGCAAATCAAAAGTATCATGCTAAGGCGGAGGTCGGCAACCCGCGGCTCTAGAGCCGCATGCGGCTCTTTAGTGCCCCCCTAGTGGCTCCCTGGAGCTTTTTCAAAAATGTATGAAAATGGAAAAAGATGGGGGGGGATATATTTTTTGTTTTCATATGGTTTCTGTAGGAGGACAAACATGACACAAACATTCTTAAAGTTTTCCAATGCTGTAAAAATGTGTATAATAAATATTAAATTAATTAAACATTTCTGTCAACGAAGATTTGCATCATAGCCTGCGACACACGTTTCAGCGCGGCGCGAGGGTATGCATCGACGTCACTTTCCCGCTGAAAGCGCGCTCCCTCAGCTGGACTGAGTGGCAAAAGAACCTGCTGCATGACTGGATTAATAGGGGAAACTGAGAAAACGCGAGTAAAACTGACGAATTACACTAAAGGTTGGACTCGAAAGTGTTTCTTACAACTTGTCAAATAAACCTAATCCATGGATATTGACATGCAGCCAGGAGTCGTGTTTCCTGACATTTATATGTGCCTGATTTCGACGGCGGGGAAATACATAAAGCAAATCTGCCTGTGAATATTTTATATAACTACAATATAGGTAGGTTTAAATCCGCGTAATCACTTAAATCAATGTTATATATATCGTCATAATGTCCAGCCCTAAAACATATAGTTTTATAGTATAGTTTTTGTCAGTGTTTATTTAAAAACACACAATTATGCAGAATATAAGATGGAAAATATTTAATTGATGATTTGTCAACATAATATATAACAATACAATATATATGGAATGATTTTTCCTCAAAATCCAACAATTTGACACAAAATGCTAACTGCAAATCCATGTTTCTCTGCCTGGAGTCCAGCTGTTTCTGTGAATTGCACCGATCCATTTGCTTGAGGGAATACCTCATTATGTATTTGTAGCCTACTTAGTCATTTTGATAGTAGGCTAATATAGCTAATATACACTTACAGCCTGTGTTGCCTTCATATAAGGCTTATATAAGGGTTGCCGACCCCTGTGCTAAGGCATAAACGATGAATTGCTTTACAGCGCATTTTGTAAAATCTAAAACTAATATTCATTTTCTGCTCATCTCTTCTTTTTTCCCCCTGTTCTTATTGTTCCTCTTTCCTTCAATGATTCTGCTTGTTAACAGCAGTCGTTCATCACTAATGCTCAATCAAAACTTAATTTATTTATTAAGAAACAAAGAGCGTCTCCCAAAACCCACACTTGCGGTCTTTCCCTTGATGCACACTAAATCCACACTATCTCTAATACCGCTCCAGAGCATCAAGAGGGTAAGCATATCCCATAATTCATTATGTTGAGGAACTCACGTGCCCCGAAATCATGCAATGTCAAGAAAAACTTCAGAGTTTAAGTTAAATTAATTACGTATTACATATAATTTGGTGGTAAAATGTTACACATTTTGAATTGAAATATTGAATTCAAAATGCAAAATGTTTACTTGCATCTTTTGTTGCAAGTGTGTCCCATCAGGTAATTAAAAGTACTACACACATTTAAACACTTGGGCCAAATACAGAAAAAACATGATGTAAGTGATCCAGAGCAAAGACAGCAAGTGTGGGAATTATAAAATCATGTTTACAAGACACTGGTATGATGCAGCAAGTGATTGCGGATGAGAAGAAGAAAAAAATCACTTATTGCCAACAAACGTTAGGTTGATCACTTACATAGTACGGTATGATTTATGCAAATATTTTGTTAGATACTGCTGCATAATTAAGAGAGAAATCAATGATTTAGATAAATATATATATTTAATTTTACACAAAATAATTGTTTTGTTTAGGCTATTTCGATATCATTTTTTCTAATGAAGGAGGTGTGTTCAACTTGATACGGCGCTGTGCAGACGATCAGCATGTGTTACAGTATAGGCTTATGTTCAACTTTATTTTTGTACATAACTTGAGCATTAATGCAGCACGATTTCGTTCCTCTGATCGGTTACATCCAGCCTAAGTCGAACACACCTACGGTTAGTCTGGTCATGTGATCTCAACATGTCTGTCCACATGAGGTGACCCTCTCAGCTCTGAGAATGAAACTGACCTGTTTGTTCCTCAGTTTCTTCATGTTTCACGCTGAATGCTTCTTCAATCTCTATGTCTTCACTCTCCTCTTTAATAAACGCCATCTTTATAATAGTGTGTCACGAGATCTCAGATGCTTCTCCAGGGGTTTTTCTGTGTGTTTGGAGAATTTGTCATGTTCAAGAATAATTAGCACAAAGAATATTAAATACAGAGTAAATCTCTGGGTGCGTCTCAATCAGCTCCCTAGTTCAGTGGTCAGTGCACTGGTGAGGGAGTCAGTCAGAGTGAGAGTTAATGGCCTTAAATGACCTGATTAGCCCAAAAAACACTCAAAAACACAAATATTACATCCTCTTTAGGCATGTTATATATTAGAGAGGCTATTTAAAGATGTTATAGTAAACACTATACACTTCAATAAAAAAACTCGCTATTGGTTTATAAAAGTTGTCTTTACACGTTTGTATCATTGTTATAATAACACTGTTTTGACCAGTGACTCGATCAAGGGAATCGTTTCGCGAAGCATTAGATTCAAATGACTCGGAGTGTCTCCAGCACCACTAGCGCCTGAATTCATGTTTACGATACACTGATTCACGATTTAGGGAGCGAAATGAGACGCACCTTTTCTGTTACTGACGCGTGGCTGCATATTACTCACAGAAATGACGCTCAGTAATTTTAGATACAGCATTAGTGTTACGCTCAATAATCATTCATTCGCTTCACATTGCTCGCGCTGCAACACAAACACAGGAGCGCGGCGCACCCCTATGACGTCACAGCATCACCAAAATAAAAGTCCTGCTCGCACGCTGCTATGTCTAATATTACAAAAGTGCATTGAAATTTACATACATACAAAATATGCAAACAATAATACATATCCGAGAAATACAGTGTTTAATTCTTGGTGAGATACACATATGTTGTCCAATGATGTGCTATTAAAATACATAAAATCTACCAATGAATTCAAAGTTCAATGATGTTGTGTAATGATTTGTTAGTTGATTGTGATTGTATATGACCAGCTTTGTGAAGTTTAGATGTAATTTGCATGTAGCATGGCTGACAACAGCTTTGAATCAAATGCGGGTGAATCTTTTATTTCTTATGTCTAAATATAACCACTGTTGCCAGAAGTTTCTCCTTATGTTACAAAATAAACAACACATGAAACACAGTTCCTCGTGTCTGCCTGGTGATTTAAGTGACGTCAGATGAAGAGTGTTACATTAACACATCCATAGTAAAACATTGCATCCTTGCTGGAATTATGTAGTCCAAAACAGGGCCAATTCAAAACAGAGAAAATATTATTGAGGTACAAGCCTCTGGTGCTCCTCATTTAGGAGTCACACTCATAGTACTCAGTCAGAAGGGACTGAAAAGGGTTACATGAAGCAGAAGCTGTGAGCAAACTTGAATGTTTGTATTACAGTATGCAGATTGGTGCACTAAAAAAATGCAAGAAAAAATCTTAACAAATGCATAACATTTTGACCTAACATCACAAGACACATTGAAATAATTTGTCAATCAACAAAATATGATGGTTTTATTATCTTTAGACCAAACACTTGCTGAAATATTGATAACTTGAGTAGAGTAAGAAAGTGAGTAAAAATGACTTTTGTCTGAGATTAAAATACACTTATGTTGGTGCACATCATATATCTGTCAAGTGAACTTTCAGAAACTGTTTGCACATAACAGTCACTGTCATAAAAAAAAAAATTAGTAATGCATAAAATAGCATTTTTTTTTATGGCAATTACTATAACAGCTAACATGATCAAAAATACCCCTAGTTCCTTCAGAGTGGATTATTTCATTGCCCTGGCTATCTGTCAAAACAATTGAAACCGGCTGTCCAAGCGACTCTTTTGCCACACACACCTCAAACTCTGAGGAGCGGACTGTAACCATCTTGCTAGTCTCCACCTTCCCATTCAGTACTTTATCAATGAAGACATTCCTGAATTAATATGAACATAAACACAACATATATACTAGACATTCTATGTTCCTGTACAATAACAGATATCATTGGCATTACCAATATGTAACATTTTAGTTAGAACTGTCAGAAAGTGTGACATCACAGTGTTTTCATGTAAGAAAGGACATCCGGATGTCAGATGAGTTATGTAACAGATTTCGTTTTAAGCGATGAGGTCAAGGAAGTTGAACTCACCATCAGATTGGGGAAATATGGCCATGTTGACATTGTCCATCAAATACACACCTGTCTAAGACAGGTGTTTAGGTGTCTTAGACAGGTGTCACAGACAGTCTGAGTATGTTGCATTAATTCTGCACAAACAGAATAAAACCTTGACAAGCTCTTGGCACTAATAGGAATATTAATCTTTGCGTTGACAGTATTAAAATAATTTCTTAATTCTTATTCATCCTTAACCCAGATTATTATCATTTATTTGACTATAGATAATCTCAAACTTGCTACTTTACAACCACTGCAGAATACAAAGATATTATGAAGGATTTATGAGGTGTTTTTGTCTATACAGTTTGTCTATAGTAATCCAATTGGATTCAACACTTTCAATGTACAAGACGAAATATAACAATTAACAACATAGTAAAGTTAATGTTTGCATCCTGCAGAATCAGCAAGATATTTACAGTGGCTTCCACAAATATTGGCACCCTTAGTAAATATAAGCAAAGGTGGCTGTGAAAATAAATCTGCATTGTTTATTCTTTTGATCTTTCATTAAAAAAAAAAAAAAAAAGCAAAAATCTAACCTTTCGTTGAAGTAAAACAATTGAAAGTGTGTATGTGTGTGTGTGTGTGTGTGTGGGGGGGGGGGGGGGGATCACATTATGAAATACATGTTTTTCCTCCAAAATACGTTGGCCACAATTATCGGCACTCCTAGAAATTCTTATGAGTAAAATATCTCTGAAGTATATTCCCATTCATAATTTAAAAAAAATTAGCACAGCAGGGTGATCATAAACATGAAATTGTCCAGCCATGACTTCCTGTTTCACAGGAGAATAAACATGAGGAAACACAAAGGCCAAATTCCCTTAATCATTCATCACAATGAGAAAAAAACAAAGAATATAGTTCTGATGTGCAGCAAATGATTGCTGAGCTTCACAATATAGAAAGTAGCTGTAAGAAAATAGCTAAAGCATTGAAAATCCCCATTTCCACCATCAGGGCAATAATTAAGAAGTTCCAATCAACTAAAGATGTCACAAATCTGCCTGGAAGAGGACGTGTGTCTAAATCGTCCTAATGCGCGGTGAGGAGGAGAGTTTGAGTGGACAAAGACTCTCCAAGGATCACAGCTAGAGAATTGCAGAGATTAGTTGAGTCTTGAGTCTCAGAAAACCTAAAAAAAAGAATAAACAGCACCTACATCCCCACAAGTTGTTCAGGAGGTTTTCAAGAAAAGCCTCTGCTTTCATCCAGAAATAATCTCCAGCATATTCAGTTGTCAGACAAGACTGGAACTTCAAACAGGACCGGCTTCTACGGTCAGATGAAACTAAAAAAAGAGCTTTTTGGCAGCAAACCCACCAGATGGGTTTGGTGCACACATGGATAAAAAGTACCCCATGTCCACGGTTAAATATACTGCTGGATCTTTAATGTTGTGGACCTGTTTTTCTGCTGGAGGTCCTGGACATCTTGTTCAGATACATGGCATCATGGATTCTATCAAATACCAACAGATAAAAAAATCAAAACCTGACCACTTCTGCTAGAAATCCAATAATAGACCGTGGCTGGATCTTCCATCAGGACAACGATCCAAAACAAACATCAAAACCAACACAAAAATGTGTCACTGAGCACAAAATGAAGCTGAATCCATTAAGTGAACCCTAAAGAAAATGAGTGGAGTGAACTGAAGAGAAGAAGCTGGAATCTGAAGGATCTGGAGAGATTCTGCATGAAGGAATGATCTCTGATCTCTTGTCAGGTGTTCTCCAAACTCATCAGGCATTATAGAAGAAAACTCAGAGCCGTTATCTTTGCAAAAGGACGTTGCAGTAATTGGGTGCCAATAATTGTGGCCAATGTAAACTAGAGAAAAACATTTATTTCATAATGAGCTTTTCCCCCCATTTTAAATTCTTTTCCTTCAATGAAAGGTTGGAATTTTGTGATTTTTTGAATGAAAGATCAAAAGGATAAACAATGCAGATTTACTTTCACAGCCACCTTTGCTCATATTTACTAAGGGTGCCAATATTTGTGGAAGGCACTGTATCATGGGATCATAAAAACTGCAATGCGTTTATTTAGTACTGCTCTAATCACACAACTAATGTGTAGATTTCTTACAAGTCAAAAAAAAAAAAAAAAAAAAAAAGTGCACTGATAATCATGTTCAGATTACATTCCTCTGGCTCCTAAATGTAGTTTGTTATTCTTGAGCATCAGTGAATTTTTTTTTAACCTTTTGTAAAAGTTGTGTATGAGTGCCTCAGTTGGCCTCACCAGACTGCCTTCTGTATTCAACTTATGAAGAAAGTGTAATGCCTCTCGCAGTTCAAAACGCTTACACTACATCCTACGCCTTCAGTATTGAACTATTCAACAAAACAAGCATAACTGATGCGACATTAACATTTACACAAGGATATGACGTAGTGTAAGCGTTTTGAACTGCGAGAGGTGTTGTACTTTCTTCATAAGTTGAATACAGAAGGCAGTCTAGTAGAAGCTAGATATTTAACTCTATAACTTGTTAAATATGTATATTTTCCTTACACAAATGCATTGCCCTTATTAACCCCCTGGAGCCGTGTTGAGTACATTTATGATGGATGGATGTGGATGGAGGCACTTTCTTCAGCTCATACTCGTTGGTCTGGTTCACTGCCATTATAAAGCTTGGATGCATCAGGATATTTATTAATATATCTGATTGTGTTCATCAGAAAGATACAAAGATACACCTAGGATGGCTTGGTGAGTAAAGCTTGGGTAATTTTCATTTTAAAGTGAACTAATCCTTAAACATAAAAACAATTAAAATATTATAATGATGCTTATTTCTTCTTCCTAGACAGTTAGGATGTTTGAAATGTCAAAATAGCTGTACTTTAAGGGCCAAGTTCTTTACAGTATTGCGGACATGTTGAATGAGAAAATTTTAATGTGTTTTACTTTTTTATTTTTCCACTTTATAGTTAGGGAATATGGCTGTAATGTTTTGCATTGTTCATATTTCCATTTTCACATTAAATAAAATTTGTTTCAAGCCTGCAGTTATAGTTTTATTTCATAACAGTTTGTAAATGTTAATTAAAACCAAAAAAGCCACTTAAGTAAATCCAAGTCCAAAGAACTTTTTTTTACGTCTACTACTTGCGCCCCAGGGCAGCGTTTCCCAAAAACATCATAAGCCAAAGTTGATCGTAGAACCATTGCCACCAATGGAGCTATAATCAACTTAGGCTTACGTGGTTTTGGAAAACGCTGCCCATTTCAGTTCATGATGCCTCTTCTGATTGGATTTATTGAATATTAGTGTATTTAAATTGGCTTGTAATATTTAAAATGGTTTTAAAGATAATGTGTTTAAGATGGATTACAAAACGTATAAATGTTACTACTGTAGTGGATGTGTGATTTTTAGATGCTGCTCTTCCACATATCTGCAAATGGTGGCCTTCATAGCATAATTACTAACTTATTTCATTTGTATGATTATAATTAACTTATTTCACTTCAGTAACAACAAATGTTTTATTCCAATTCCAGTTTTACAAATGGTTTATTATTAAAAAAGAAAAAATTTGGTAATCATGAACATCAAAACCAATTTGCAGGCTTTTACCAGGAAGTTTCCCTTAAACAAAATGAAACAGCCTGTTTATCGCCTCAACTAAATCTAGTGCTTTACCTTAGAAAATATAGTAAAAATTCTCCCCATGGAAAATAAAAGAATGGTTTCCAAGCTACTTTGTAAGTACATATGTGGTTTTATTTCCAAAAAAGGAAGAAAAAAAAGGAGAGAAGAACAAGATAAATGGATTTTAACAATATACACTCACTTTGCTAGTTTATTGGGTCCACCTAGCAAAAACGAATGTAGTGTTGCTTTAAACTGCATTCATTTTTTATCTAGGTGTTCCTAATACACCGTAAACTGTCAACAGTACAGCTGCTGTAGTTTTATGCACAAGAGAACTTTTACTTTTGCAACACAGTGCAACATTAGGGTTTGATGACAGCAGCCTAATTCTACAGAGTTTAGTACAGCAGTTTGTTTTTTAGAGACATTACCTTCGGGCTAGGTTTCAGATCATCCAGCTCAAGGAAGATCTTTTGAAATGCCTCAAAGGTATTTTTCAGTTCTTTTGGGTAGCTGAGGTTGAGTGCGTATATCAGCCCCATTAGCAGTGCGCAGGCTCTGGGTACTTCCAGGTCTTCCTGGACTTCTGTTCCCTCAATCACAATTCTTGCTCTGGTTGGGTCAGATGTTGTGGCTCCTCTAGATATAATAATCTTCATCACTTCATTGGTACTATCCTCATCATTCTAAGTAGATCAAAATCAATGTCAGTGTTTTAAGTCAACATATTTAAAAAAAAAAAATGACACAAAATGACACAAAGTACAGTGTGTCTTACCAAGCACTCTTTAAAGAGATCTTCCTCTTTTTCTCTGAGATGCACCATTAAGGAACGGATAGCAGCCTCTCTCCTCCTTTCCAGAGAATAATCCTAAAAAAGAAAATAATGTTAAATTACTTATGAGGATGGATTTTTATGAATACATCACTCTGTAAAAGAGAAAAGAAAGATGAAGTGGAGGCGTTTCGACGGGCATTTTGGAAAAGTGGAAACATTTAGTGTGAAAAGCGTTGGTGACTTTTACGCACCATGCTTCTCAGCACTCTGTGACTTTTCATGGTTGAGTTGCTGTTCCTAAATGCTTCCACATTCCAACAATACCACTTACAGTTGACCATGGAATATCCAGCAGGGATTAAATTTTACAAAATGACTTATTGCAAAGGTTGCATCTTATCGCAGTACCACCCTTGAATTCACTGAGCTTTTCAGAACAACCCATTCCAGACTGCATAGCTAGGTGCTTGATTTTTTTTACACCATATTTCTGCTGGAAATATGAGTTTGCTTTTGAGTCATTACATCACGTCTGTAAACGTGATGTCCTGGACGCTGCAAGTGGTGGGTTATTTGAAGACTCTTTTAAGCTTGTCATTTTGATGGCGGATTGTAACCAAGAACGGTAAAGATGACCATCATCATTGACAACTGGTGAATCACCAGTAGTAAAAAAAACCCCTTCACTTAAATTATTCATTTTCATAGCCAGATGGCATCCACGGGCGGTAAACTCCAGGTTAGAGGCACTTCTCAGCACTCATTAGGAGTTTTTCAAAATGTTTAGATGCATTAAAAAGATGAGATTCTAAGCTTTAAGATGATACATATTTTGTGTTATTCCACGTTGGAAAACGAACATGGATGGGTCCGGGAACATTGGATACACACTGCATCCCGAAAGATGAGAGACATGTTTTTAGCCAAGTATGTTAAATCATTCCGTGAGTGATATCTTGTGATCAACACAATATATTACGTTGATTTCATTTTAATCATGAGAATCCACTTTAAATATTGATGTGCCAATTTCTATGATCTGTGCATTTTTCTTGAAGTTATAAGCACGTGAAATCTACATATTTGTATTCAGTTAGCGGTTGTGCTGTTTTTGTTGTAAACGCATATTATTCAGACTCAGAGGGTGAAAACAACGCAACAGCATGTTGGAGGCTTGATCTGAACATGTACAGTCTCTGGTTTTGTATGCAAAAAGAATTTTTGTGCTACCTATATGGGTTCAGTTTTTATTGGCTCTTAAAGAGAGACACGCAAATGGGAGCGCCGACGCTCCATCCGGTCTTAACGGGTTAATGGTAAAGACATTTTATTGGTTTATTCGGTAGAAATTGCTTAACGATTGTACATTCCAAGATTTTCTCAGTAAAGGTAAGTTAATGTGCTACCTCTTAGAAATGTGCTAATTAAAGACAGTTATATTATGCGTAAGCTTACATTAAGAAGTCAAGGCCTGTTTCAATTATTTAATATTTGCATTTGGTGAAATGTTTATATTCATGCTATTGTTAAAATTATTCTTCAGTTGAAAGCAAATTCAGGTTTGCAAGAAGTGCTGCTCTTCAACTCTTTGACTGACACCAATGTAGAAGAGGACATTTTCCACAAATTGATGGCAGTCCACGTTTATGCTTAACTGTAAGATGTCTAGAAGAAATGATTTCTTTAAAGGCCTCCACACTTTTAATATGGCATTGTATATGATTTATCTGTAGCCATGTTTGAAATAATGCTTTTACAGACATGAAACATGAAATTAATGTTTTCTCTCTTTGCATCACCCACAAGATCCTCAACCACATCACATGCACTGATACCCTTTCATTCTCTTTGGCTGATAAGGCAAAATGGGTATGTATGCATGTTTTTCTTCATAATTATTTTACTAGTCTTGTCACCTGTATTGTTGTCATATTTAATCAGATTGTCCAAGATGCTCTGGAAAAACAATCTGGTGGTGAGGAAGAAGACTAAGGTTAGTCCATCAGAAGCTGTTGACAGACTTGTGCATTTCCATAAGGTAAAGCTCACAATAGTGTTGCGATGTCATTGTGATTTTTGAAATGATTATGGATGTAAATACCACTTTGATGAATCAAAAAGTTCATTAAGAGATCATAAAACTAATCCATATGAGTCAAGCAGTTTAGTCCAAATTTCCTGAAGACACCTCTCTACACATTTTGTTTGTTTGTATTTCTTACCTGACACACTTTCCTGATATGAAGAACAGATTTAGGCATTTATTCATGTATAGACATCAACTCACACATCAGTTGTGGTAAATGTAAGCTCAAGCATGTTCACTTGACATGCAAGAACCAATGAGATTCATTCTCATGTTATGCAGCACGATTGCGCTTCCGCAAGAACTAATGAGGTTCATTCTTGTGTCTTACGCAACATTTTTGAGTGACCGCAAGAACCAATCAAGTTCATTCTCATGATACGCAGCACATTTGAGCTTCTGTGATTGTCAATGAGGTTTATTCTCGGGTGTGTGGCAAGATGCCTACCATTCAATTAAGGCTGCCTCCTGCACTAATTGGGACAGCTGCCCCCACTCAACTCATCAGGAAGAGAGATATAAAGGCCACAAGATGCCTCAATCTTGGGAATTGAGAATCTGACATGCAATGACTTGTCTAATGTGTCTACCCTTCTTCCTAGGAAGCGACTGAGGACCAAGCTGAGCCGACATCAGTCTTCTCACCAACACACAAAGAAGCTTCATCAAATTCACCTGCACGCCCATGCTCACAAGAGGTACCCACAAAAGCCCAGGAGGACGCCACATCCCTTTCACTGCCCTCCTTGCCCTTCACTATTGTAAATAAAGAGCTCTCTGGGCATTCAAACATACCTCTGTGTCATGCCTCTTTCCTGCCTCACTACACTGGTGGAGAATGCGGGCAGCTTCCCCGAGGCACAAATACCCACCTGAATTGTCTGCCCACAACCCAGTCTGGTCAGTCTGATCCAGCCACATCTACTGAAGACTGAAAAGCCAGGACAGGCTGTCCTTCCCATTACTTGTGTTCATGGAGACACTCAATATGTTCCTGGCAGGTAGGAGTGGTAAAGGACCTACCTTTCCCCCTGCTGTTATGAAAAGATTGGCCAGGTTTGGACTGACTGCTATGGCCTCGGCGGAACAGGCCACCACCCAGAGACCCCCTAGAAGAGCCTGCAGTCGGACGGTCTACGTTGCTTCAGAGAGTGAGAGATCCAAAACACTCTCCATCAATTCTGAGCCCTATTGTGATAGTACCAAAAAAGACGGCATCTTCCAATTTTGTAATGACTATCGGAAACTCAACAATGTGTCCACATTTGATGGTTAAATGCCCTGGGTAGACAAGCTGATTGAGTGGTTGGGGAAGGCCCATTTCATCTAGACTTTGGACCTTACAAAGGACTATTGGCAGGTCCCCCATATGGTTAAAGCTCAGGAGAAGACAGCTTTCAGTACTCCTTCGGGGCATTGTTAGTACCAGGTTCTACGTTTCGGGCTGTACGGGGCACCAGCAATGTTTCAATGCATGATGGACATCCTGTTGAGACCCTATCAACAATATGCTGCAGTCTACCTGGACGATGTTGTAATCCACTCAGAGGGCTGGAAAGAACATCTCAACCATGTCCGGAAGGTACTGTCCACTTTACAAGAGCTGGACTCATGGCCAACCCCTGCAAATGCCACCTAGGAATAACAGAGGCATGATATTCCGCATTGGGAGGGGTTTGGTGTTAACCCAGGAAGAAAAAGTAAGTGCGGTCAAGAACTTCCCATGACCCCTCACCAAATTACATGTGTGCCTTCCTGGGGTTGGCAGGATATTCCTGATGTTTTATCCCCAATTTCTCCTCATTAGCTAGCTCTCTGACAGACCTGACCAAAAAGGGCCACCCTGAGAAAGTCTCTTGGACCAAGGAGACAGAGAAGGCCTTCCAGAAATTGAAGGCAGTACTGACATCCCAGTCTGTGCTTCATGTACCCGACTTCACATTGCCCTTTAGGTGCAGGATCGACAAATTCTGTTATAGTGGACAAGGATCTCATTTGTTTTGCAGGAACCAGCTCCTTGAGTGCTGTCGATGAACTCTTCGAAGTCCACTGTGTTCAGACTGTTGTATAAGGAAGTCCTTGTCAACTTCTTTACCTTCCTGCAGGCTGCAGTCTACAACATCGATTTTGGTCTTACCAGTGAGTCTCCCAGAGTAAAGGAGCTGCATGCAAAGCTTTTAAAACAGGTTACATTTGAAAGTGTTTCTGTTGTCAAATTTTGCATGCAAACAGCCAGTCTTTGAAATCTCATTTAAGAGTCATGCAGTTTCTATCCTTTGTTAAAACTTAAGTTATGTGCACAAGGTGGCTGTAGTCGGCAGTTCTGTACAATTTATGTGTTTTTGTCTAATTTTAAATAGATGGGACAGAATATAGACCTGATTATATGCAATGAAAAACATTTTTTTTTTCATTAACAGCACTGTGTATTTTATCTTTGTCAAATTTTTGACAGAACATTTTTCAGAGCATCATGTATTTAAAGTACAAAGATAATGTAAATTGAGAGAACTTGTAACAGCCAACATTCTGACCATTATTTATGTTGGTTTAATTGGTACATCTAAGACATGTTGTTAAAAATAAAATTTCAAACTGATACATTGTGTTGACTTATTTATCTGATTGCACACATTGTATTTTTAGTCAAACAGAATGCAGATTACATTAAATTACCCCAATCAGGGTTTATATGAACACTATATTATTGTTGAAAAAAAACCTTCTTGGTGTTAAACTTTTGACACACCTAGAGCCCGTCCACACAGAGATGTGTTTAGATGTATACATAAAAATTTTGTATTGTATCTGCGTTTCATCTAGACCGATCCGGTGTTTTGCGAGCCTGAAACTGCTATTTTTTTTAAACTGGGTCCCAGAGTGGATAAATCTGAAAACAACACCCTTGCATCTTCGTGTACAGCCAATCCGTATATTTTGTGAAACAATGATGTCATCACCACACGTCTCAACTCTAGTCAGACACAGCTACGTAACATTACAGCAACAACAACAATGGCTGACTATATGCTTGTGTCAGAAGCTACTGAACCTATTAGCTTTACTAAAGTAAGGCTTTATTACTAAGCTTAACTAAATTTTGTATACAGCATGCAAGGTTTATGTAAATGCTCCAAGTCTTTTTTTTTAGTGTAGCTCTGTGGTAGAATTACAGTGTACTACATCGTTTTGAGTATGTTTCAGTGGTTATGTGTGTACGCAGATATTTTTTTATGTGTGGATGTGGCCCTAGTGTAGTTTCAACACTAACTTGGTGTAAATAGAGCTTATGAGGGGGAAAAAACAAAAACACTAATGGTGTTAATGATGAACAGTAACAGTGCTTTTTTTTTAACTATGCAAGTTAAACTCAATTTAGTGTGGACCTATATAAACAAAGAAAAAGTGTTAATTTTCACAATTTTTGGGTGAATTATACCTTATGACTACAGTAAGCTGAGTCTTGGATAAAACTAACTTTATATTGTGAATCATAAAGCATTTTAATTCATGATTAATATTGCATTGCATAATGTGTGCTTATACAAACTGACAACCACAAGTAAATGGCATTCATATATTTAATATGGACTAAAAATGTTTGTTTGCAATTTCAAGTAGGTTATATTAACATACAATTAACCTGACAGTCGAGTTGTTTATACAGGTTTTGTAATGAAAACTAGTCTACAATTAAGAAACCCTTAGAAAACAGTAAACATTGAGTTTACATGTGATTGATTTAAAATAATTTATTATTCCAATATCCAAATATGATACTAAATCCCACAGAAAAAAGGGTTTCTATTTGTAACGTGCTGTCTTTGAATTATAAACAAGACAAACATTCGCTGAATAAAGGTTAGCCAATACAAACATATTTATAGAAATCAGTTGACAATGAATAGGAAGGACCAATAAGAGCAAAACTAATCGAGTATTCAAGAACAGTGTTTGGAATAACGCCGTTTAAAAGAACGGCGTTAGGTAACGACGTTATTTTTTCAGTAACGGGGTAATCTAACTAATTACTTTTCCCGTAGTTACAATGCCGTTAACATTACTGGACGTTAAATGCAGTGCGTTACTATGCATTGATTGAATAAACTGTGTAATCTGAACGTCCCTGGCTCACACAGCTAGTGAGGAGGTGGGTTAATAACGAGATAAGCGATTATGATGGGCTAAGGCAGAGTCATGTGTTTCACGGTAGCCAATCAGAGCCAGTGTTTTTACACACATGCCAGCACACGCGCCAGCGGCGCCACACACACACACAACAGCTAAACAGAGATTCGCAGCAGCAGCAGAGATGGCGAGTCAGGAGCAATCCGATGAAAAGTTGGCATTTTCAAGGTGGAGATATAAGCACTACTTCAAATTCATTGTGGTCAAAGGCAAGAACGTGCATGTAATGTGTAAATTATGTCCAGGAGGGAAGACTTTGTCGACATCCGTTGTAAGCAACTCTAATTTAATGAAGCATCTCGCAACGACACACGCATCTACAAAGTTAGTGGCCAAAAACACCGATACCTCCACCACCACAGATGATAGCTCGCCATCCACTAGCAAAGAAGGACTCGGAGCAAAGTCCTCCAAGTAGCAAAAACTAGATCTTTCTGCCTTACAACAAAGACCTATGATGACACAGGCTGAAGTCAGCCGTATGATAGGCAGGTATGTTGTTAAAAGTATGTTGCCATTATCGACGGTGGAGGATGATTCATTCCGAGCCATTATTGCTAAAATACCTAGGAAAGCAGGGGTCTGTACGCCATGCTCAAAGACTTTTGCTAAATACCTAAATGTTGAGTATGCCAAAATGAACACAGAGCTTAAAAAGAGTTTTGAAGAGTTGGAGTTTTTGTCTACAACTGCAGATATTTGGACTGCGCACATCCGCAGTTACCTCGGCGTGACTGCCCACTGGTTAGATCCACACAGCCTAGAGCGAAAGAAAGCAGCCTTGGCCTGCAAACGTTTCAAGGGCCGTCATACGTATGACAGCATTGCTACTGAACTGGACAATATCCACTCATCCTTTAGTATTTCTAACAAAATCACAGCTACTGTCACAGACAATGGTTCGAATTTTGTGAAAGCCTTTAAAGTTTACCAGCCCGTTCAGGGAGATGACTCTGGGGAGGAAGATGATGATGATGATGTGACTTTTGTCGACCTTCATGATGTCTTACAAGACATGAATGTGGAAGAGGGTGTGGAAGAGGATGTTGTGACTTTGCCACCACACCACAGATGTGCATCGCACACAGCAAACCTTATTTCATGCTCTGATGTGGACAAGTGGCTACTTTCAAGGCCAGACATAAAAGCTGTGTACAGAAGTGCCACCTCCACATGCACAGCCATTCCACAGTGGCTGCAGAGATCGTGGATGAAGTCCTTGAAAGGACGCTCCTTGTCCCATGTACGACCAGATGGAACTCCTTTCATGATGCCGTTGCTCGTGTCTGTGAATTCCCAATCGCCGAGCTGAACACCATTTCCTACAATTTTGGGTTGAAGGCCATCACAGATCGGGAGTACCTGTTCCTCAGGGAATACTTCACAGTGATGAAGCCACTAACGGTAGCCCTTGACATTCTTCAGGGCGAAGACAACTGCTTCTATGGCACCCTTCTACCCACACTGGAGACATTGATCTCCAAGACCCTGGACTTGAAGACTGGCCTCCAAATCCTTGGTGACCTTCCAGAGGCTGTTGTCAAGGTAAATACATTGAATACATACTCTCATACATGAAATATGTATTAATTATGAAATCAAAGTAAAATGAAATGTATATCTCTTAGCTGTCTGTGTGTCTCTGTGTCTGTCTCTGTGTGCGTGTGTGTTTTCGATTCCCAGGGAAAGCAAGAACTGAGAGGAATGTAAATGTGTACCTTGAAATGCAATGTAAGTCGCTTTGGATAAAAGCGTCAGCCAAATGCATTAATGTAATATGTGTGTGTGTGTCTGTCTCATTTCAGGCAATCAGAAATAGATTTGCAGAGGTGCTGGAAAGTGAGACTGCCATCTTGGCTGCGGTGACACTGCCCAGATTTAAACTACGTTGGCTGCGGACACAGGAAAGGAAGGACAACGCCAAGGCATGTCTGCTGGCGGAGTGCCGGAAAAGTGCCCAAGAAGACCAGCCAACAGGTACCAACGCGCAGCCTCAGCACAGACTCAGCCATAGATGAATTCTTTTCCTTTGAGGATGAGGAGGACACCTCTGCTTCTGTGGAAAGCCAAGTCGCTGACTATTTAAAATCAGGAGCACAAGGGATGGACACTCTAAACAGATTCCCACTCATAAAATTTTTTAAATCAAATACAATGCAGCCACTCCATCCAGTGCCCCAGTAGAGAGACTATTTAGCCTGGGGAAGCTGATCTTCACCCCAAAGAGAAACAGGCTGACAGACAAGAGGTTTGAAATGCTGCTGCTTCTTAGATACAATCAGTGGTTTGAAGGGTAGGATGGTTAGGCTACATGGGTCAGTTGGATACAAAACGGACAGATGAATAGATGAGTGTTTGGATGGGTAGATGAATATCTAGGAGCTGAAGTTCAATCTTTAAAAGCACTTCATATTGTTAAACGGTTTACTTTTTTAATGAAGATAAAGAAATACAGCAGCCTATGTCTTACCATTTATCTCAGGTTGTTAGAGTTTGATTTATTTAATTTGCTACAGTTACTGCAAACACACTTTATATTATTGAACTGTTTACTTTTGAAGAAAATACTTGAAGTACAGAATGTCTACCAGACCAGTTGTCTGACATTGGGAGTTTGATTTATTTAATTAAGAATAAGACTACGGAGCTAAATACACTTTTTTGTTGTTTAAAAGTTTACTTTTGTTGTGAACAAAACACTTGGAAGTACAGGTTGTTTACTTGACCAGTTGTCTCAGGTTGAGAGAGTTTGATTTAATTTGCTAGAGATAAATGCACTTTATATGGTGTAACTGTTTACTTTTTTTACAAAGATAATACTTGAAGTGCAGGATAAAACTCTTGCTGTCTGTTGACGTGCAATAATAAATATCGAAAGTTATGTACAAACACCTGTCTGTTCTACTCATTTCAACTGACTTGTGAAAACTGTGATTATGATTGGTCGAACTCTTTCTTTTGCTGGATTTGAGTACTACGCGTGTACGGAGGAGTCACCGGGTTTTTGCGTAGTATAGAGTGACAAATCGTACCAGCGTACTTTGAGGTCAAAATGCGTACCCGCTATGCAAAATGCGTACATGTTGGCATGTCTGTATTATATAGATTGAACAAAGTATCGTTACACCCCTACCATATAACAAATCTCAACTATTTGATCATTAAATGTGCCGTAGAACGTCTTTTTAAAAGATGTAATATAAGTCTAAGGTGTCCCCTGAATGTGTCTGTGAAGTTTCAGCTCAAAATACCTTTCATTCATTCATATTCATATTCATTTTTTTAACTGCCTATTTTGGAGCATCATTAAATATGCGCCGATTCAGGCTGCGGCCCCTTTAAATTCTCGTGCTCCCCGCCCCCGGAGCTCGAGCTTGCCTTAAACAGCATAAACAAAGTTCACAAAGTGTTTGTCATGCAGCATGTCTTATCGCGTAAGTATGGTATTTATTTAGATGTTTACATTTGATTCTGAATGAGTTTGATAGTGCTCTGTGGCTAAAGCTAACATTACACACTGTTGGAGAGATTTATAAAGAATGAAGTTGTGTTTATGAATTATACAGACTGCAAGTGTTTAATAATGAAAATAGCGACGGCTCTGGTCTCCGTGAATACAGTAAGAAACGATGGTAACTTTAACCACATTTAACAGTACATTAGCAACATGCTAATGAAACATTTAGAAAGACAATTTACAAATATCACTAAAAATATCATGGATCATGTCAGTTATTATTGCTCCATCTGCCATTTTTCACTATTGTTCTTGCTTGCTTACCTGCATAAAGTCTGTTGATTCAGCTGTGCTGCTCCAGATGTTAATACTGGCTGCCCTTGTCTAATGCCTTGAACATGAGCTGGCATATGCAAATATTGGGGGCGTACATATTAATGATCCCGACTGTTACGTCACAGTCTGTGTTATGTTGAGATTCACCTGTTCTTCTGAGGTCTTATGCACAAATCAAATTTACATAAGGAGGAGGAAACAATGGTGTCTGAGACTCACTATATGTCATTTCCATGTACAGAACTCTATTTAACTATGCCAAGGTAAATTCAATTTTCAATTCTAGGCAACTTTAACATTATCACCAAATGTAAACCATCCTTTGTTATACATTTATGAACTGAACTGAACTGACTTGAACTGCATATTGAAACTAGGCAGAATTTGCTTCTGTTATTTTCCTGGTTATGACTGTGAAGCTGCTTTGAAACAATCTGTACTATATAAAGCACTCTAGCTCTATAAATAAAAGTTGACTTGACACTTATTCATACCTCTAGCAGCATGTTCCTTATACGATGAATATTCATTTTTGCAGGCCCTCTTCTTGTCAACACCAAGGACGTTATTTTCGGGAAGTACTGGTCTAGTTTTGCCATAAACATGGCCTCCAGGTTAACAGTGGTGATCCTTGTGAATTCTTCGTTTATCTACAGAAAACAAAGCACAAATAAAAAAGGCACAATTTGTTAATGTAGAAATTTGACTTTAATATAGCACATACTGTAAACAATTTTATTAAAAATATATTTACCTGATCTGCACAGAAAAGAGCAGGCCATCGGTCTTTTAACTCATTGACTGATGGTGCGTGACTGACAACTTCCTGCCTGCGAATGGAGAATGTCTTTGCCATCTTCTCACTGATGATCTGATAATTGTTCCTCATCTTTACTTCATTAAGGAGCTCCAACCGTTCAAGCTCCAAGCTTTCTTCGGTTTCTCCTTGTGGGTGAGGCGGCAAAAAGTTCACCTCTGCCTTTCTTGGCTTTTTGATATTCTTCGCTGGTGCTTTTTCATGTGCTCGCTTCTTTTTGAGAGAGTTCACATCGAGCTCAGGGCACCCAAGATTTCTCAGTTTCGATCTATAGTTGCCCATTTTATACTTTAGTCTTTGTCGCCATCCGTAGCATCCATTATATGAGCCCGGCTCTTTAAGGCAAGGATGTTTCTGAATCAGCGCCTCGGCGACATCAGACAACTGTGCGCTTGTTGGATAGGCCACATACTGAAAGATGCTTTCGGCCAGTTTCTCCAGGATGTCTGGAAGGATTGAGGTGAAGTTGAGTTGAAATCCATCCTTCTTGAAAGCTTCATTTCCTGAAGCAAGCACGAGCTCTGTATCATAGGCAAAGCGAGGTACTGGGAACACAGTAGGCCATCGCTGTGAACGTTGAGTCTTGTGTTCAGGTGACGAAAGGATTGATGTATCCAGTGATCCAGGAGAGGAACTGCTGTTTGAAGGAAGGATGGAGGTCACTGAAGTGTAGACCGAGGATGCTGAGGTCTGGATGGAGGTCTTTGATGCACTTTTAATGGAATTATCCACATTAGTAAAAGTCAGTGTGAGTGTAGGAGGTTCAACAATGTGAATCACCTTAATTGTGTCCTTGTCCTTGATTTCGCTTGTTGAGGTAAGAGAGAAATATTCCTCTCCGAAATCAGGATCCTTATAATGCAAAGTAAAGTTCCCAGCGAGGCCAAATGTCTTTCTCACAATATACTCAAGTTCATTTACACTGCCAGGGATTCCATGAGGCAAGTCCAGTTTGCGGATGTCATGGTCCTGAAGAATGATACGAAGTTTGGCCGGATGAGACACTGGCGCAACTGTAAGAAAAACCACATCACTTGAGTTTGAGTTACAGCACAATATGTCCACTCACATCCCTTATACTAGGGCTGGGCGATACATCGCATGCGATTGTCACGCGCATTTCGTCAGTAAAGCCGGTTCCCTGATTACCGCTAAATCGCCATCACCTGCTTTCAAACGGAGCGGCATTTAATAGACAGAACCGTAGATCACTGACAAGCGACGCAATATCGCGTTCATATCGCAGATGAATCGCCTTCGATAATGAGCGCGATATTGCGTCGCTTGTAGGTGATCTACGGTTCTGTCTATTAAATGCCGCTCCGTTTGAAAGCAGGTGATGGCGATTTAGCGGCAATCAGGGAACCGGCTTTACTGACGAAATGCGCGTGACAATCGCATGCAATATATCGCCCAGCCCTACCTTATACGTGCAATATCAGAGGGGTTGTGCAGAACTGCCATCAGACCTATTCAAACCAGCGCATCATTGGTAATTATCCATACGGAAATATTTTGTAATGCTTTTTAAATTGTTAAAGGATTAGTTCAGTTCAGAATTAAAATTTCCTGATAATTTACTCACCTCCATGTCATCCAAGATGTTCATGTCTTTCTTTCTTCAGTCAAAAAGAAATGAAGGTTTTTGAGGAAAACATTCCAGGATTTTTCTCCATATAGTGGACTTCACTGGGGTTCAACAGGTTGAAGGTCCAAATGTCAGTTTCAGTGCAGCTTCAAAGAGCTCTACATGATCCCAGACGAGGAATAAGAGTCTTATCTAGAGAAACCATCGGCCATTTTCTAAAAAAATAAAAATTATATGCTTTGTAACCACAAATGCTCGTCTTGCACAGCTCTGTGATGCATGACGTAATCACTTTGGAAAGGTCAGGTGTGACGTAGGAGGAAGAACCGATCCAGTGTTTACAAAGCGAACATGCAAAAACTAAGTCAAACGGCCTTTACAAAAAATAGGTAAAACGATGTCGGATGATTGTGAAGTTGGAGGAGAAAATGAGATGGAGTTTTTCGCTCTACCGTGGTATTTCCACCTACATCACGTGGAGCGTGGAGCATCACAGAGCAGTGCAAGACGAGCCTTTGTGGTTAAAAAGTATATATATATATATTTTTTTTTTTAAGAAAATGAGCGATGGCTTCTCTAGATAAGACTCTTATTCCTCGTCTGGGATCATGTAGAGCTCTTTGAAGCTGCACTGAAACTGACATTTGGACCTTCAACCCGTTGAACCCCAGTGAAGTCCACTATATGGAGAAAAATCCTGGAATGTTTTCATCAAAAACCTTCATTTTTTTTCGACTGAAGAAGAGTGTGTGTAAATTATCAGAATTTTAATTCTGAAGTGAACTAATCTTTTAATGATTTAAAAAGCATTACAAAATGTTCAAAAGCACTGCATACACTACAAATATTTTTTATTTTAATTCATATATACACAGATATATTATTTCATGAATGTTAAGCACTCAAATTACATGAGTGGCATATTTAAATGTGAGTTTAAATTCATTCTGTTTACTTTATCAGATCACTCACATCAGTAAACGAGTCTGTAGATAGTGCACACATATTTATGCAAAGTTTATTTTTTATACAACCTTTTATGTGCAAGGAAAATTGCATATGCACATTTCAGTTCCCATTTTCTGTGTAAGCAACATTTGTACATCAGGCCCTCTTTATCACCTTTGTCCGATTAAGTAGAAAATACACAAATGCAAAACTTTGCTTATAAGCTCATAGTCTGACAAAAAATATTTAGGACATTAAATGGCAAATGCCAAGAGGAGGGAAGCCTTTTGGGCAGCTTTCATGTTTTAAAAAAAAGTTTTTAAATGTAATTAAAACTACAAAGAATGAGAAATACCTGTTGCTTAAAGCAACACAGTCTTTATATTTATATATATATATATATATATATATATATATATATATATATATATATATATATATAAAAAAAAAAAAATCACCGTCGCTGAAGCTCATATTTACAACTACTACTCATATGACTTTACTGACTTTACAAAAATAATTTTTTGGAAGTCAGCTTAATTGATGATATTTGCGAGCACCATATCTTTGCATAAATTATACGTGATGTTATATCTTTATGCCTTTTTGAACTGTTTTCTTATGTAGTGCAATTCTCAAATGGCTGTATTATCACGTCCTGTGTCTTTTTCAGCAACTGTGACTACAGAAGTTCAACTTTTAAAATAATGTATCTGTAGATCTGCGTCTTGCGTTTCTAACCGCAAAAACATCTTCTGTGTGAATGGCCGCTATTCGGTTTTGCCGCAATGATAGTTTGGCAGGTCTTGCAAATAGGATACATCTATCTCTACTGTATCCAAAATATTACCAAATCATGGATGTTGATTTTGTGGCAAAGTCCTTATCCTGCCCTGAATTCACCTTCCCGTTTCTGTGCTTTCTTCTGTGCTCTGTTCTCGCACTAGATTTTTACACTGAAGGCCGGTTCACAGAAAACATGTTTACGCTGTTAAAAATGCAAGATGCAGGTCAGTAGAACGACAAAAAGCACAAACGCTTGAGGCGTTTCTTTAAAAATTCAACTTCTTTTAACTTGAGCGCCGTGACGCAGTAAACGCAGTTCTATGCGTCTTAATTTGTGTTCTGAAGATGAACGAAGGTCTTACAGATTTGTAATGACGTGAGGGTGAGTAATTAATGACAGAATTATCATTTTTGGGTGAACTAACCCTTTAATCATGTGCTGAAGAATCGATACTGAAGCAGCTGTATCAATACTCGTATCAGGAAGGAGTGTGTGACGATACACTGTCATATGGATATAACGAACACAGCCTGTGTGACTTTTAAATAATCATTCATCTGTGTAAAGATCAACTTTAGTAAAGGTCAAATAACTAACCTGTTTGTTGCTCAGTATCTTCATGTTTAACTCCGACTGCTTCAATCCCCATGTCTTCATTCTCCTCTTTAATAAACGACATCTTTGTAACGTGGATCTCAGCTGAACCAGGAGTTTTCCTGTGTGTTTGAACAATTTGTCATGTTTAAGTGCATTAAAAAATATATCCCTAAAAATTCAAGGTATAGCCTAAGTGTAAAATGGATTTTTTAAACATATTTACAACACATTATATATAGTTAAACAATAACATACGACATGTGAGAGTGCAACATTACTAATGCTCAATCATCATTTAATTAATCATCTCATTAACACTACTCAGTGTTCATCTGTGTGCACACTACAAAAGTGAAGTGGTGTTGAATCCACTAGTCACAATTTGAATAAGTGCAGTGTCTAAAAAAATAAGTAAGCTAAAAAATGTGTACTAGTAGCATGAAAATATTAAGTTTGTGATAGAAAAGCACCTGGAAGTGGTGAATATATAAAACATTTTGTCTTTTAATAAGATTTCCACACTAATAAGTGAGAATGAACATGGCGTCCTCCATGATTGCCAACAACAAACTACTATAACATGTAATTATGACTTCAGATGCGGAAAGCAGAGCATTTCTGACAGCACTGACTCTTTTAGACCGATACTTCATTGATTCTAACTTTCCTGACTAGCCAGACACTCTCAAAAACACTTAAAACCAGACTTCAAATTAATACAAGAGTAACACAGAATTATACTAACTTAGTTATATACGAATTATATTTAGTATCTAAAGACTTGTAGAATACGTTTAACAGATTGAACTTTCATGAAAACACTTTCATTTAGTTTATAAAACATGTAATTCATGTTTGTGTCGCTCTGCGCGTGCAGTGATTCGATCGACTCGAAACAGTGAATCATTTAGAAACTGCGAAGCAACTGATTCAATTGACTCGGAGTTTAGAAAAGCTCCGTTTCTCCATCACAACATACCGAGACCGAATTTGTGTTTACCATAAACTAATTCACGATATAGGGCGCGAAATGAGAGGCAGCATTTCTGTTACTGACGTGTGGATGTGCTTTACTCGCATGAACAAAGCTCATTAATGTTAGATAAAGCATTGCGATGTTATATTCATTAACAGTTAATTTATTTACATATATTGCACAAGCTATTCAATAGACTTTGTGTCGATTTAAACACTTAAAACGCATGCAAACACAAACCTTTCTTCAGCCAAATCACAGACTGAGGAGCGTGGCGCATACTTATGATGTCATATCACCGCGCCATAATAAAAGTCTCGTTCACACGTTAAACTCACAAACGTGCATTAAAATGTACATACCCAAAAAGCACATACATACATTTATTAAATGAAACGAGCTGATTTCACTCAAATATAACTGAAAGTTCACTACACTTAATAGAAAAAAGTTATGGGAACTCAACTTACGTTAAGCAGAACTCAAACTGAATCAGTTACAGCAGATTTTTGCTCCAGCATGCTTGATTCTTCTTTGTTTTTTAACGGCAGCAGGCAACCAATGTAATAGGAGCATTACTGCCACCTTCTGCCCAGGAGTGTGGAACAGTTTTATATTCTATAGCCCTGTCTCCCTGATACAATATAAGAAATATTTACTATTTATTTCACTTAAAGATGTAATTCAATAACACATTATGTTTTGGTTCACAAATTATTTAAGGCAAAAACTTTTTCAAAAAAAAAAAAAAAAAAAAAAAATATATATATATATATATATATATATATATATATATATATATATAGTGTATCAGCTCCCTCTTATCTTCTTACCTGTCTGGATGATTTGTACCATGGTGCTTTGAGATTTATAACTGATAGTTAATTTGTAAGTTTGAACCAAAACAGGATTAATTTAAAATAGCCTACAGATTTAAAAGATGACTGATTTTTAACTGATTATCACCACACACACACACACACACACACAAAAAAAGAGAAAAAAAAGAAAAAGAAAGTAAGAAAATATCCGAAAATATCCCTTATCAGAAAATCTGTCTTTAACATAAATTTGGGTTCAGAATCTTGATTATATGAACATCAGAATAAAAACACCTACTGATGGAAATGGTGGCAAGTATACAGTGTGTACTGTACAGTATTCAGTATAGTGAACATTCATGCATACTAGAGAAAAGCAGATTCCAGATGACCATTGATGTTCATTGAATGCATAACTTGTCATTTTTATGTCATAGAGCCATATATTATTGTCATTTGGACACGGATTTTTTAAGTGGAATTTTTCCATACAATAAAAAAACATGAACAGTAAACATTTCCTTTGTAATCGCTTTCATTTTAAATAAAAAACTATAATTAATTAGTTTTTGATAAAAACGTAGAAGAAGACAGCTGCTGTCTTCTTCTACGCACTGCTCTTCTTGTATGCACTGCAGGCTCGTTTCATTCATTCCATATATATATTATAAATATGCTTAACTGGCTGAAATCAGGGAAACTGTCAAGTGGGACGTCTTATGATAAAGTTGTTAGTCATGAAGGAGGAGAGGGACCAAGAGAGAGTGAGGATTTGGAGGCAACAGAGACGGAGAGAATAGAGAAAGAAGATGAGCGGGAGTCAGAAGATGCGCCGGAGGAAACCGAAGAGGAGGGAAGGATATGGCAAAAAAGAGGTAATGAGGGTGAACACCAGACGGGAAAAAAAAGAAGGAAATATGATGACAATTATCTGGGTCTGGGCTTCACTTGGATCGGCGATACAGATTGCCCGAAGCCTCAGTGCGTGTTGTGCAGTGAAGTTCTAGCAAACAGCTGTCTGAAGCCGTCTTATCTCCGTCGTCACCTGCACACGAAACATGGCAATTTAACCCTTTCATGCGCGAATTATGAAAGGCTACTTCAGGATTTTTTTCAAAAGTGTTTTTATTACTCTTTAGGCATGAACAAAAAAAAAAAATCACCTTCATTTTTTTCAAACATGCATTTTTCAAGGAGTTGGTGAAATGTCCAGAATTTTTTTTTTGCAATTGCAAAAGTTGACCAGTGGGTGGCAGTGTATTGCATGACAAATTAGCGTCCAATGTAGTGACTGATGTGCAAATCTGACATTCAGACTCATTTATATAGGAGAAAACAACTATTGAATAGCTGTCCACTGTAGTGGCCTCTATGCATGAAAGGGTTAAGTCAAAAGCCCCTTACATTTTTTAAAGCAAAGTTGGAGGAGTTGCAGAAAAGCCAAAAAAAATGCAGTTTCATTCATGCGTTGGGTCTACGAAAGACGCATTACGGGCTTCATATCTGCTCAGTTACAGAATAGGGAGAAAGGGGCTGCCGCACACAATTGCCGAAGACGTGTGTTTGCCAGCGGCCAAAGAGATGGTGGAGTATGATCGGAGAGAAAGAGGCAAAAAAGTTGGACATGATTCCTGTGTCCAATAACACCGTGTCGCGCCACATTGATGCCATGTCTGAAGACATCCTGGCTACACTAATCAGCCGTGTGAAGAAAAGTGAGTTTTACTCTCTGCAAGTAGACGAGTCTACAGATGTTGCAAATCTGGCCAATCTTCTTCTGTATGTCCGTTACCTTTTTGAAGGAACGGTACAAGAAGATTTTTTGTTCTGTCGGCCCCTTGCTACCCGAACAACAGGACAGGAAATCTTCAGTTTAATTGATGTTTTTATGAGGACCAATGGGATCGACTGGGAGCGCTGTGTGGGAATTTGCACAGACGGGGCAAAATCAATGACGGGGAAACACACGGGGCTTATAGCTCATATTAGGAGAGTCTGCCCATCCATCAGCTGGTTACACTGCAGTATTCACAGAGAGGCCCTCGCAGCCAAAAACATGCCAGCTGATCTACTTGCAGCGCTGAACGACGCAGTCAAACTGGTGAACTTCATTAAAGCTCGTCCGCTAAATTCATGAATATTCACACTGTTATGTAATGAGATGGGCAGCGAACACAAATAATTGCTGCTGCACACAGAGGTGCGTTGGCTGTCCCGCGGCAAAGTGCTGACAAGGCTCTTTGAACTCCGGCACGAATTGCAGCAGTTTTTTGAGGAGAATCCGTTTCATTTGGCCTCCAGTATGCATGACGAAGATTTTCTGAAAAGGCTTGCCTATCTAGCGGACATCTTCTCAGCTCTGAATGAACTCAATCTAAGTCTGCAGGGAGTCAATGTAACTGTGTTCAATACACAAGACAGGATTGAGGCCATGATAAAGAGGCTACGGTTCTGGGCGAGTTGTGTGAGTGGGAACACACACCTGTGTTTCCCTACGCTTCACGAGTTCTTGGGGGAAAATGACGTGGACCTGGGTGAGCATGTAAAAAGTCTCATAATTGAACACCTCAACCAACTCGCCGAGCATCTACGGAAACACTTCCCACCTATGGACACATCTCGTGCTTGGATTCGCAATCCATTTGAAGTTTCCCTGCCCGTCCCACAGCTGTCATTTCATGAGCAGGAGCAGCTGATCGAGCTGTCATCTGATGGAGCACTGCAGTTACAGTTCAAACGAAAGCCACTTGTGGATTTTTGGACCGAGTCACTGACATCATACACAGTCTTGGCAAAGCAAGCCTTGAGAGTTTTGATGCCCTTTGCCACAACTTATCTCTGCGAGGCTGGTTTCTCTGCTATGGCAGCAGTTAAAACTAAATATTGGCAAAGACTGGATGATGTTGAGAACGAATTGAGGCTTAAACTGTCTTCCATTGCGCCAAACTTCGGAGAGCTTTGTGCCAAGATGCAAGCCCACCTGTCACATTAATATGGATAAGTATTTGATATTATTGCTACACATATAGGCCTACGGAGAATACTAACACATCCTCCTCCCCGTCTCCCACCCCCTCCCTCTCTCTCTCTCTCTCTCTCTCTCTCTCTCTCGCTGCAGGCTGAGCGACTTTTGCGCTGCACTTGAAAAGTTCCAGATGGATCCTCTTTTAATTTATTTTATGTTTGAGCCTATGCTCTTTGTTACATAATTATGTTGTGGATCGTGTGTAGGCTAATTTTATTGCCGCACTTGAAAAGTTTCAGATTGATCCTCGTTTTTATTTATTTTATCTATTTCGGAGCTTATTCTGTTTAATGTTGTGGATCGTTTGTAACTTCATTGCAATTTAATTCAATGTACTGTCGTTCTAATTTCCATAACTGTTGTGTTATGATGATGATGATGCTAGCTCCACGGTCATTTAATAGGCCTTGCCTATTGCTGCAATGTTTCTTTCACGCAGCTGAAAATAACCGTGCTTTCTGTTACTGAGCCTGTGTCTGTCACTCGTCCTCTTAATGTTTTTGTCATGCACTGTAAAAAATTACCGTGATTTTAACAGTAAAAGACTGTAAAAATGCTGCGGTGAAAAACTGTTAATTGGTTTACAGAAAGTTTCCGTACTATATACGGTGAATAACTGTAATAGATCTAACGGTACATTTAATGTAATTTTACGGTAAAATACCATTAAATTCACAGTTTTTGAAAGTGAAAAATAACAATTCATTGTAAAATTTACAGTGAAAAACCGTAAATTGACATTCCCACAATTCCCTGCGTGACACTTCACATTTGATATATTTTTGTTGAAATAACTCTGTTTCTTCTTAGTTTTTCTCATTTTTTTCTAATCAGTTATGTACATTAGGGTTTTATGTTACATCTAATGTTGTTAAATTAATGTTTATTGCATTTTTAAAATTTCATGCATGTTACCATGATGGTGTTTAGTGTGTGTGTGAATGACACTGTGTGCTCCTTCTATATATTAGTATTGTCCTCCTCAGCTTATGGAAAAGCTGCTTGTGATGAACTTTGATTCATCATGTGACTCTCATCACCACTGTGTTTGGTGACTGTCAGTGTATTATAAAGATACAAAACAGATATTAGTACTTCATTAGGTTGGTAAATTAACATTATATCAGTTAATGAAATATGTTATTTTACCGTAAATTTTACTGGGATTTTTTTTTACAGTGTACTGAAATCCAGTGTTAAATATACATATTTAAAATGTAAAATTCACATGTAACTCCGTAAGTATGTTTACGGTTTGATGTCATTTTTACAGTATTGTTCTGGTAACCACAGCTGCCGGTATTTTTCCGTAGAAACAACGGGATTTTTTTTACAGTGTGCGTGTTCTGGTTATTTGCGCATGATTAAACATGAGTCCTTGAGAATTTTTGAACAAAACAAAGCTTTGTTGCATTTTTTTTTTTTTTTTTGAAGTGGGGATTGGGTGTGCGCCGACCCGGTTAGGACATAGAAGGGGGTGCGCAGGAAAAAAAGTTTGGGAACCGCTGATATAATATATGCGTTTTAGATGACTTTATGTATTTACATTTTCAGTATGAATGTATTTTATTGGTATGATATTGCCAAACCACCAATACACACAATAAAAAAAGTAATTGCAATAAAATATTGATACAAATATAACTCAAGGATCAATCATCACTGTCCAAGGACAGAAATGTATCTTTTCAAGTATTGATAAGCATGTCATACAGGATTTTATTGGCAGAAACATTTAATATATGCAGACTATTTACAGTGTTGACTCTGGATGATTTACTGTTGGCTCGACCAGTGCCGCGTTAAGCCTTCGCGGGGCCCTGGGCTAACGAATGCAAAGGCCCCCCTCCGCATCCATAATCGCGCATCTAATGCGAATGAGTCCGAAGATTTTAATATGAATAATATATTATCAATTTAAAACATGCAGACAAAAATGGTAAAAACATTTCTAGGATTGACAACAGCAGTACTACAGTAGGCTCCTCCATCATTATTACTTTGCATTGCTGATCTAAAAATGTAAAAAATAAAATAAATTATAAAAGGCTTTTTAACAAGTCCAAGTTTAAATTCGACCAATTAGACTCATGGCTTTGGAATTTCAGAATGGTCATAGCATCATTTCAGATGTGATGTGTCCGGAGATTATTCTAGTTGATTAATTATTCTGTCACAGACTTTTTTAATGCACGTTTTATAAATGTACTATTAGTTTCTTCTCTAAATTTGTTTCCATCACGTTTTATGTGCATTTTATTTAGCTGAATAAAAAGTATCCACCCCAACGAGTGTACGAGTTAGGCCTACATTTATTCACATCTTGTGCAGTATCTTAAAATGTGCAGACGTAGCCGTTTTTTTTTTTTTTTTTTTTTCAGAAAACCAATATGACTTGTTTAAAATTCTGTACTTACATTACTGCATGCATACGTTTCAGAAACCCACTTTAAAAATGACGGTCAAATGCAATAGATCATCAGTAAGTCATGGTAATTGACACTTTCTTTGTCCATTTATTCAGCTTCTTAATGATTTTAGTAGTAACGTTTAACATAGATAGGATTTAGCAAGTTATTTCTATTATGCTTCATTTTTATGAACATGCACACAGCTTTTGTCTCGTGCACAGACGCGTGTGCGAGCCTTTGAAAGTATTTGGCTGCGGAAAGATGCTTTCAGCGTGTGCACTGCACACTATCTAGTGGACTTTTGTTTTCAAGCACTCAATTCACTTTCGCATGGGCTGGTGTACAGTACACACACGGGAGTGCGGACGTCCATACTGTCCGCGAACCCTCCTGATGACGAAAATTACGTGATGCGAACGCCCGAAGTATACCTTGGTGTTAAGTCTGTATAGCGGGCCACCAATCCACCCAGGCCCATATATGCATGTGCATACCCAGACGCTACGCCACTGTCCTGGTTGTATTCCTGCGTGCGTGTCCGCTGTGCCTGTGACTCTTGATTCGAGTGTGACGACGATGCATTTTAAAACGCAAAAGAGGATTGTCTCGGGGCCCCCCAGTGTTCAAGGCCCTGGGCTGCAGCCCATGTTGCCCATTAGGATAACGCGGCCCTGGGCTCGACACAGGACTCATGGTAGTGTTGTCCAAAAGTCTTGACCTCACTGTGTGTCAAATTCATCACACGACCTGCTGCCAACATTGAGTACCTTTCCACTGGTGGAGACTGGATTCTGTAGCTGATGGTCCTGATGCTGGGATGTCCTGAAGCCTTCTTCACTGAGGTTGAGTCTCTCTCCTGGAAATTCTTCATGATCCGGATATATGGTTCTTTCAGGTGCAATAATCTTTGCAGCAATTTCCTTGTATATGAGGCTATTTTGATGGAAAGTGATGATGGCTACATGTCTTTCTTTGGAGGGAACCATTGCTAACACAAGAACACAATGATTGAAAGCACTTCTTCCCTCCTTTTATAGTAATAACCATGGGGTCAAATGAGTTAAAGATACTCTTTTGCCTCATGAGTGCGCAAGCCTTTCAAAGATACTCTTTTGCCCATGAGCGCGGAAAGATGCGTTTGGCACATGCGCATACACACACGGTCCATGGTCATAATAATTTGGCTTCGCGGCCACTGTTCAGAGAGTCAAAGCTAGTCCACAGTCTAGTAAACGTTTCTTGCTTGCGCCGACTGAAAACATGTGAGAAACATCATGAGACAGGAGAGACTCAGACATTGCAGTACTGAACAGTGTTCATGCATGTGGATTTGGATAAAACAGTTAATCGATTTGATGCCGTGCCCGAATGCCATTTAGCCCTTCACAGTGGCATATAGCAGACGGGCATGCAGGGCTATTAAATATTTTTTCTTATTATCATGCTACTTTTCTTATTAAATTAATATTGCTATTCATTTAGGTCGGCATGAAATGGAAGTTGTGATTGTCTTTTCTTCTCTACTGGGACATCTATCCGAGTGAAACGGCATCTGAAATAAGAGGGCAGGACTTGATTTCGTCCTTTGGGAATTGATTGGATTGTTGGAAGTTAGGTGTTGCTAACAAAATGAAGGCAGATATGAATGACTCACTCCGAGTACCCTCACATTACTGTAAGAACTTTATTTATTGAGGATGACGAGTACGGTTAACAGCATTAGACAGCACGAGCCTTTCGAATATACACTTTTGCCCATGAGTGCACAAGCCTTTCAAAGATACTCCTTTGTCCCATGGGCACGCAAGCCTTTCAAAGATGCCGACTTTAAATTAATACTGCAATTCATTTGCCCCACGACATCATAGTGCATCACAGCATAACCGACGTGCAGCGAGGACAATAAAAGATTAGATAGCTTACTCCTCATTTAAAGAACAAATTGTTTATCACCAAATACTTTGTCCTCGTCATTTCCTGTGATAATAAAAAGGATTTTTGAGAAGATTGTTTCTGAACAGACAGCAGATCTTTGTGGTTAGTAATTTTTGAAAGTTAAAGTAAAGTTTAGACTGCAGGAGCTCAAACAGTGAAAATGGCTTCACTATCTGAAGATGATTATATTTGTCCCGTTTGTCATGAAATCTTCAGTGTTCCTGTTCTTCTGTCATGTAGTCACAGTTTCTGTAAAGAGTGTCTTCAACAGTTCTGGAGAACCAAGGAAACTCAGGAGTGTCCTGTCTGCAGGAGAAGATCCTCAAAAGAAAATCCTCCAGTTAGTCTCGCATTAAAGAACTTGTGTGAGTCGTTCCTGAAGGAGAGAAATGAGAGGCGTTCATCAGGATCTGAGGAGATCTGCAGATTACACAGTGAGAAACTCAAACTCTTCTGTCTGGAGGACAAACAGCCTGTGTGTTTAGTGTGCAGAGATTCAAAACAACACGACAATCATAAATTCAGACCCATCGGTGAAGTGGTTTCATCATATAAGGTAAGACGGATAAACACTTGTTTAAGCTTATGTATTACATATATGAACATATTACAGAAATCTCTGGTGTCTTATAGATTTTCACTTTAAATTCTAGGAGGATCTCAATACAGCACTGAAGTCCTTACAAGACAAACTTAAACACAATGAAAACATTAAAGGAGAGTTTGAGAAAACAGTTCAACACATCAAGGTGAGGATTTACTCTTTTGACATATTCAAGAGTTTGTTTAGAAGAGATGAATTGATTTGTGTGATATAATTACATGTTCCTTTATTGACTGGAACACACACACACACACACACACACACACACACACACACTCACACACACACACACACACACACACACACACACACACACACACACAACTAACCCACATTTACTCACTCACTCTTCATGCTGCTCCAGAATCAGTTGGTCTTTGAGATGATTGAAGCGAATGTGATCTGATTTCAGTCTCAAGCTGAGCACACAGAGCGTCAGATTAAACAGCAGTTTGAGAAGCTTCATCAGTTTCTCAGAGATGAAGAAGAAGCTACAATCACTGCACTGAGGGAGGAAGAGGAGCTGAAGAAGCAGATGATGAAGGAGAAGCTGGAGGAGATGAACAGACACATCTCAGCTCTTTCACACACAATCAAAGACATGGAGGAGATGATGAAAGCCAGTGACGTCTGCTTTCTGAAGGTCTGATTTCAGATCATTGGTTGATCATTGGTTCATTGATTGAGTTCTTGATGATAAATGGTGTGTTTGTTCTGCAGGAGTTTCCAGTCTCGATGGAAAGGTGAGTGATCTGCTCCTGTCTCTGGTCTCTCTGGTTCTGATCCAAAGCCACTGCAGTTCTGACTCCTGAATGTTCTTCCAGAGTCCAGAGCTCACAGCCGGATCCACAGATGGCTTCTGGAGCTTTGATTCATGTGCCACGTTACTTGGGCAACCTGCCGTTCAGAGTCTGGAAGAAGATGCAGGACATCGTCCAAAACAGTGAGTCTGACTGCAGAAGATCTGAGCTGGAAATGATGGAGGGGTGGAGAGTTAGATAGATAGACAGATAGGCATAGCATTAATTTAGTTATTCAAATGTAAGACAGCATAAAAAATTAATAAATAAAGACGTACCTCATTGTTCCTCCTCGGCTAAATTCAGTTCGACCATCAGTTTTCACACTTTTATGTGACAAAAAGCTTCAGAAATTAAATATTTATTGTGCACTTTAGTTAGATTAATTGAATAAAATGTGTGTTTTTACAAGTGTGCTGAAATCATTGATCTTGTGCTGCACTGACTGAATGACAGTCTGTGGGATTTTTCAGAGTTTTGTTCATTTTTAGGTTGAGTTGAGTTTGGTGGTTGTTCAGAGGAGTTACAATTAGAAAATTTAATCTCAGAATCATAATAATAATTTCTCAAGCCAACATAATTATTTAGTCAAACACAACAGTGAGAATAAACTATTTTAAACCAATAAAGACTATAAGAGCCAATAAAATGAAGATGATCAGATGCTGCTGAAGATCAGACACACACTTACAGTTTTTCATCTACAGCATAAATCTCATCAGATCTCATTGATTTATTGTGATTTTAATTGATGGACACAAATGTCTGAATCACACATTTAATGTTTGTAGTTGATGATAAAATGAGTGTGAAACTAATAACAGCACTGACAGTGATCAGAGGAAAGTGTGTTTGATCAACAGTGTCATAATTCATAATAATCTGTGTTGGTTCACTCTTGATCATTATATGTATGTGGCGACCAGGGTGGGCGAGAGCCGTGAGGAAACGGCGCGAGGCCAGTGGCGCAAGAGTTAATGAGCCCCACCTGGGAGGCGCACCGGCCATGAGTCTCTCATGGAGGAGCTCCGGAAGAATAAAAGGAGGAGCGACGACAGTGAAGGACGAGAGAGGACCAGGCCTGGACTTTATTTTATGTTTTATTATGTTTGTGTGGCTGGCAGACGTCCGCGAGGGTCTGCCGGCATTACTTTCATTTTGTTCTTTGTTTATTTTGGAATTAAAGTTTTGTTGAATGTAAAAAAAAATTCTGGGTCCGGCTCCCCGACACACTGCCGCTCGGCCCTCAGCCTGCCGAGAGGCTCTTCCTCGCGGTGCCATGCACTGGACGCTCAGTGGACGGCCCAATCCTCGACCGCCTCCTGGCGGCCGGCGATGGCTCCTCCGGTTGAGGGCAGCCGGCAGCGAGTCCGCCGTCCCCTGCTCCTCCCCTTCATGGCGGACGGTAGCAGGCTCCAGCCCACGGCAGACGACGGCACTCCTCCGCTCCCTCCAGGATGGCAGCCACCCCACCTCGTCCCAGGAGCACGGCATCCGGGTCTCCATCCCACCTTTCACAAGGCTCCAGTACCACCGCCTCGGGCAGCCTCTCGCGGTCTACACACACTCCCGCGCTGCCCGAACTCCGCAGCACCGTGATCCCCCTCAGCAGCAAGGGCTCTCCGACAGCATGTCCCTCCTTCCTCCCGGGTTTCAGCACCAATGTAACACAGTTCGTAAATACGGGAAGAAGGAGGCGGGAACCGGCGAACATTCAACAAAACTTTAATTCCAAAATAAACAAAGAACAAAACGAAAGTAATGCCAGCAGACCCTCGCGGACGCCACACAAACATAATAAAACATAAAATAAAGTCCAGGCCTGGTCCTCTCTCGTCCTTCACTGTCGTCGCTCCTCCTTTTATGCTTCCGGAGCTCCTCCGTGAGAGACTCAAGGCCGGTGCGCCTCCCAGGTGGGGCTCATTAACTCTTGCGCCACCGGCCTCGCGACGTTCCCTCATGGCTCTCGCCCGCCCTGGTTGCCACAATGAACATCAGAATAAAAGCATCTGTTGATTGTGTCTCATCAGCTCCTGTGATTCTGGATCCAAACACTGCGAATCCACGTCTCGTCCTGTCTGATGATCTGACCAGTGTGAGAAACAGCGGGATCGATCAACCTCTTCCTGATAATCCAGAGAGATTTGACTATTATTCCTGTGTTCTGGGATCAGAGGGTTTTAACTCGGGAACACACTGCTGGGATGTGGAGGTTAAAGAGAGTGACCGCTGGAGTCTTGGAGTAACTACAGCATCAAACCAGAGGAAGGGAGAAGATTTCTTTAGCACTGATGATGTCTGGTGTGTGCGGTACAGTCAGTTTAAACAGAAGCTTGATCAAGTGAGAGTGAATCTGGACTATGACAGAGGAACGGTGTCATTCTCTGATCCTGTAACAAACACACATCTACACACACTCACAACCACCTTCACTGACACACTCTTTCCCTTCTTCTGTTGTTCTGGCTCTCTGAGGATCTTACCGGTCAATAGTCAGTAATCGTCACTCCTGTAGGTCTGGATCTTCTGCTTTCATCATAAATAAATAAATCATGTAATGTTTTTGTAGAAATTGTAGTATAATACTGTTAAGCAGGAATATGATACACTTTTAGAAAGGATGTGTTAAAATGAAACAACTTGTGTTAAATTTTTACACATTAATGGGTGTTTAGGGGTAATACATATAGTTAATTTGAACTTATTCATTGTGTTAAAGGTGCTACAGAGGATGTTTTGTTTTATACATTTTTGCAATATTACTTGAAACTGTCTTTACTAACTGATAAAAGACTATTTATTAGGTGCACTGAAAGGAATAATATTAATATACTTTATCTGTGCACGAGGTAGGGCCTTAAAAACATGGCCCCCTGGCTTGTCAATCACTGCCATGACGTTCCTTGTGCGAGACGTGTGCGGCTGCGCGCTCCAGTAACTTTCCACACTCTACAGGCGCCGCATGCAATGTTTTTGTCCGGAGACAGGAGTAACAACTGCAGATTATGAGTTACCTGCGGTGAGTCCGACATAATGAATCCACTAACAAGACACAGCGAATGCCGGTGGTAAACAAACACTCGTATTCCAATACTCGTGCACGAGTTTTGGGAGGCGTTCCCTCGAAATGAGCTGTGAAGGTGGGGGGTTATTCTTACGTATGCGCTCATTTCAAAAACTCAGTAACAGTCTTTGGTTTCTCAGTCGACGAAAAAATCCTCTGTAGCACCTTTAATGAATTTAACACAGTGTGTCAGAAAGATTAAAACAAATAAAATGTGTAAAATTACAACATTATGTGCTGTTCTTGGATACACACATTGTGTTAAAAACACACCTGAAATCCTAAACAAAACATTACATTAATTTTGTCAAATGCTAAAGTCATTGGTTGTTTAGCTTGTTGTCATAAAATATTATGTTAAAATATCAACAATTAAATACATAATTTATAATAAATACATAATAAATATGATCTTAAGCAGTCAGAAAGGAAATGTCCAGCTCAGGACTAAGCAGTTCTCTTCACAATCTCATTGAGTATCATGACACATGACCTTCAAAATCATTTCACTGTTACTAAACTCTGTTGGATTGATGAACACTGGTGGCCAAAATATATATTAAAGTTTATTAAAGTTTCTTAATGTTTGTGAAAGAAGTCTCTGATACTCAAGTAACATTTCTCATTATTATTAATAACTGTACTCCATCTTTTCACAGCACAGGAGTAAAAGTCATCATCAAAATAGCTTTAAAAAGCAAACACAATATTTTTTGTCCATCTGACAACATCATAATGTTCTCTGGATGTGTGTGTGACACAAACACTAATATCCTCAGTTCTTCAGAGGAGATCCCAGTTCAAACACTACATAAAAATATAAGAGAGAGAGTTGAGAAAGTTCCACTTGAGTGTCAAATTATATCATACTATAACTTAAAATATATATTTGTACGTAACTTTTGAATACTTACATTTCTTTAATTCTCTCCAAAAATGCTGAGATTCAGAGAGAAAGACTGAAGGATGTAGTTAATTTCAGCTTGTCTGCAGTGAAGCTGTTTGTGAAATACACAATAAGACACATGTGAAATCACTGTGATGATCTTTACCTTCCTTCAGTATTAACCCACCTGTGCGCTGATATACTGAAATCATATCAGGATCTTCATGGTCAGGACTGCAATGGCAGAGAGTCTTCTGGATGATAACAGATCAAAAATAAAAACTAAAGTTGTTCAGAATGCTTGATTTGGTATGATTTTTTTTAATATCTGGTGCGACTGGACATAGAAAATATTCTGATTCATTTGTTGTGTAATAAATATGTTAATCATAATGCAAAAGTCACTTATTTGATATAAAGTTGCTGCACTGTAAAAAAAAAAAAAAAAGAAAGAAAAGAAAGAAAAAAAAAACGTAAAATTTAAGTAAAATATCCTGAATTATGATCAAACACCTTTACTGAAAAAACAATCAAATGACTGTCAGTAACGGCTGCTTTTGCTGGTTTTGTTTCTGCAAACAAAAACCAGAAAATGAATGTAAAATTAACTCTTGAACTTTTGTTATGTCTTCATCTAGTTTCTGTCATGTCTTGTTCAGTTGCCCTCATTGTGTCTCTCGATTAATTAAACGTTTGCATGTGTTTCTTTTCTCCCTGATTGTGTCCTTCCACATTATAAATACTCCCTGTTGTGTTCGGTGATTGTATGTTACTCTGTGCATGAAGTCTTCATCTTTCTGGAATAAATATATCACTTGTGTGGATTATCTTCATCTTTTGCGCTCTCTTGTATCTACATCAGTCAAGCCGCGTGACAACAGTTGTGCTGCTTAATATTTTTTTGGAACCTGTGATACTTTTTCAGGATGCTTATAATAAATTATTAATTAATAAATGCTTATTATATATATATATCTTATAGAGCGTCAAAGTGATAGGAAGTCAGTAGCCGCATTTCAACTGACGGGCAAAAGGCGGGCGTGCTAGTGCGTGCAAGCATTTTATCATCCTGGAGAAAATCCATGATTTGTGTGAGTGAATGAATGTGAGAATTGTTTAATTTGATGTAATAATCCTCATTTCACCCTGTTTATGTAATGTATGTTTTACTGTTAGGGTTCGAGATGGTCAAAGATTGTGTGCAATTGAGGGGTGTTACGAGTTCTCTGTAAAACAGAATTCGGTAAGTGTTCAATGTGATGTTCATGTGCGTAACGTGTGAGAATGATGTGCATAAGATCATGAACATGTTATTTATTTATTTATTTTTTTGTATAGATTGGTATTTCAATGTTTGTTTCGCCCTGGATGTGCCCTAACCAATGTTCCCTCTAATTTTTTTTCTTGCTGAGCAAAACTTTTCTCTGTTGAGCGCACATTTTGGCCACCTGAGCAAAAACATACTTTATATCAGACCTGTACAATGAACGTAAACACACACACAAAAAAAATGGTTTTATCATGCAACTGTAACATTTAACTTTAATGTGCCGTTTCTATTTTATTTGACCCTTGATGTAACTTAGTGATTTATTAAATAATATGTTTGAAAACAAGCAGTTCAGTCACTAAATTAAGCACATTTTAGGTTACCTGAGATTTTTCACATTGCTGTATTAACTGTACCAGTCTTTACCAAGAAATTCTATTAAAAAATAATTTCTGTCCTCCTGCAGGACAGTTCAATTCTTTATAATAATATAATATGAGCAGTTACAATGATGGTTTGGAACAACCATAATGTGTTTTTGTACAGTCAATTATTAGCAACAGACAGTGTTAAACCATCAAAATTACATTTATTGCTTATGAATTTCCCAGATTTTATATACCAGGAGGTTAAGATTTTTCGTGGCAAGGAGCCCTAAACAATCCCCTTGTGAGATCATTTTTTAATAAGGCTTACATTATAATATAATAAAATATTTAAGTATTTAAACTGATATACAGTATTATATCAGTTTAAATGCTTCCATTTGTTTTAATATATTATATAGTGAAAACAAACTGAAGCATTTAAACAAATCTGATAGCTAAATAGTTTTAAGAAAAGTGAACGTGAACTCTTTTATAGTTATCTAAACATCCCTGAAACCCACACCACACACAAAAATCTATTTAAACTGAGGTATATCACTGATGTATTTTGAGTTTGCAAGCTACACCTGTGGTGGGTGTGTGATTGTAAATGTCTCAGAGTTTTGTTAGCATTCTGTGCCCAACATCCGTTATTTCCACCACTTTTCATTAAAACATGATAACGTTTCGCGTTGCCTCTCGTGTTGAGGTATTTAGTCCGCAAACATTACAGTATTCTTACCGCGACTGATTTGGCTCAGGGCCAGCCAGCTCACACACGCTCAATCGTTCCTATATGGGGAGGCTACTCCTATATGGGGAGGCTGCACTATATGGGGAGGCTGCAGACCTGGAGCCGGTAGATATACGCCCCAAGCAGTTTTACGCCCCAAGCAGTTTTACGCCCCTGTTATAACTCATGCGTCCAGTAGGGTAGAAGGAAATACGGCGAATAACACTATATGGGGAGGCTGCAGACCTATGACCTACTGTAAAATGTATTATTTATCTTTATTTATAAACTGTTTTTATATACAGGAGACTGACAGACATATGATGTTGTGAATTTATATTAATTTATATTAAGCTACATTTAGATATTAACCATATTTAGGCCATTAGACATATAGTACTGTGTAATCATATGGATCCTAAATGAAATATCTGCTGTACAATTCACAATTGGTTGTCATACAGCTACATGTCCTACATAGCATTTTATGAAGACAAACACAATTTAACCCTTTTTTTTAAATTCCAAGGGTCATTTAAAAGAAAGAGACAATATTGTTGTTCACAAAAAAATTATTTATTAACACCATGACTTTTATTTCTTAACAGCATGACTCCTGTAGATGACTCTCCTATGGCTTGCCACTCTTCTTTAATTGTTTTTTTTATCCTGCTGTCAAAGTGCTCCCGCTCACTGATAAAAATAAATAAAAAAGCAAAAGTTGCATAGTGGTAGAAACAATGGTTCATAAATAATGACAGGATGTCATGTTTCAACATTTTTTTTCCTTTATAGGATCCTTACAGTACCTTGCGTCAATGACAGGTCCTCACAGGAATTTCTCCTCAGCCTCCAAGATGGACACATGTCCACAACAGCAAGAGCACAGATGATGGACTACCAGAGAAAGAATTGAGATTTATCACAGCCCAAATAAGCCAAGCATCATTTTGCATGTTTATTTATTTTTATTTTTTTACAACAAAATCAAAAGTGCCTTTTCTATATAACAGTTTTTTACAACCACTTTGTTACTATTTTCAGAACCTTGATGTCATTTTTCACAACTCTAGACACAAAACTCACAACCAATGATCAAAATGCACATTTTTCAAAACTCTAACCCTTTTCTCAATTGCTTGGATACAATACACATAAAACTTCATAGAACAATCATTTGTTCATTCAACAAAAGTCACCTGTTCAATATGACACAACTTAACATCAAAGTACTGCTATTTCAAAAGGCAATTCACACATTACACTTCAAATGAGTGTCTATTCATTTCCTTACAATGATCTAACTATCAATTGATAGGAAAATAGACACTGTGTCCATGGCCCCACATACTGTACCACCTTTTCAGACTATTTACAGTATTGACAGTACTGCACTGTATAGATGCAGGCCCTTGTAATGGATGACGCCTGCAATGACATCACAGCAGACCAGTGTCAGGCCTGGATTTGCCATGCCCGAAGGTTTTTTCCAAGATGTTTGGCTAATGAAAACATCCATTGTGATGTAGATGAGAACCTGTGGCCAAATCCACAACACAGAGTTGATGACAATGTAGAAGTACAGTAATCACTCCTGTTTTGTTTCTTACAGTACAAGCAAACAAGTTGAGGAACACTGCATTTGATGTTTTACAGTACTGTCTTTTCTATTTCATAGCTAATTATTTTTGCTTTGATTCAAATAAACCTATGTTGTGATTGTACTGTAGTGTTTTGCATCACTATATTACAAACTTTGTTCAATGATTCCACTGTGTCTGTAGTATTCTCTCTACTACTGCAGTACTTTTACAGAAATGTATTTATTGTACATGTAGTACCATAATGAAACCTGTATCACCTATTTTGTTCTACAATATTTAATGATTGTACGAACAATGACACAGTGAAACTATCGGTTGCTTGTATGTGGGTGATCTATAGTTATGTTTCAATGGTATTTCACAGTAAATTTGTATTTTGAACCAATGATTGTGCGAGTGCAAGGTTTCTTTAAAGATGTGAATGCACAATGCAATGTTTTGAACCTTAGACAGCCTGTGTTTCAAGTGAAAACCGTTTTGAGTTTAGTGTCTAGAGTTTTGAAAAATGATATCAAGGTTCTGAAAATAGCAAAGTGATTGTAAAAAACTGCAAGCACAAAACTATTATTTTTATCGCAATGGTCTAACATTATGAATAAACTATTTGACATTAAAAACAATGTGAAAATGATACCATGCAGAGCACAACTAACACACAAGACCTACCTCTAGAAAAAGGACATCCATAATAAATCTGATCTGGTCACTGTGGGTGTGTGTGGGTGTGCTGTTCAGAATTGAAGTCAGGTGAGTGTAGATAACATAAATTTGCTCCTGATCTTCAATGAACAATGGCACAGGCACTTTCTTGATGGAACACTTGGAAAAAGTGTCAAGCCACTTTGATTTTTTTTTTGTCCATTGATGATGGACTGTGTAGAGAAAATTGAAAATTACATTAAAAACATTTCCATGCATGTGTAAGTCAAACCATATGAGACCAAAGTTTTTAATGTGGGTTTTATCATGCATGACGTATGCATGTATTATTTGACAAAATACTTGAGTGTGCAGTTCGACTCTTTTTACTTTTGATTTGCATACATACATACATGCCTATTATAAATGTGTATTTTGTTTGTTCACATCAAAGACTGTCAAAATAAATAAATAAAAAAAATCACACATTTGTGATTATTCACTCTAATGTTGCTCCAGAAACTATGTGGAATATGTTTAAATGCAAGGAGTAAACAGGGTCTTACCAGAAGAAGCCATGTCACGGAAGCTAAAGACGATATAAAACAAGATACAAGATACAAATAAAAATGTAATTAATTTTAAAAGTGATTGAGAGAGGGCGGTTAAAGAGAAGACTAGAGGCAGCTTCACCTACACGTGGTTAGCTAAGTTTATATCAGACAGAACATCTGACTCAATACTTTTGCCTCTCGAAATAAATTTACCCATCTTTTGAATTGATATCGCATCAATCATTTATAAATAATAAATGTGGCATCATTACAATACAATCAACAACAATAACTTTAGCAGATTATTTAGCATACCTCAATTCGTATCGCTTCAAAAAGGTCTGCTGGTATCATACATTTAGATATGGTCTGCTGTTATGATATATGACTAGGCTCATATACGAATTTACAGCCTCCCCCTACTGGACGCATGAGGAACAACAGGGGCGTAAAACTGCCAGGGGCGTAAAACTGCTTGGGGCCTATATCTACCGGCTCCAGGTCTGCAGCCTCCCCCTACTCAATCGTTCTCTCACTGTTGCCAACTATTTCCAAAGGAAAGTTGCTAAAGCCTGCCCAAAAAGTCGCTAAATGTCGCTAGATTACGTCATGCGTGAATTAGCATATGTATGACGTCATCACGTCGGTTGCATTCTGCCTGCCTAAAGTGTTTTCTCTCCTAATCTGTGATCACATACTGTATTTTAATACAATATAATATAGCCGAATGTCAAATAAAGCTGTTCTCATTTCCTATATGTATAAATATCATTTATATAATTTATATATAGCCTATATACATTTTAATTTTTTTGTCCGGCAACAGAACGAGTATGATATAATGAATGACATTTTTATGTAATTGTAAATTACATGAATTCAGAGTTCGGATGAACTAAAGCTCTGTGATAGTGAGTAATATAGCTAAGTGATAAGCACACAAGAAAAATGGAAATCAAAACCTTCAAACTAAATTATTTAAATATTAAACAAAGGAGAATCAGAAATAGTCTTTAGTCCGTGGCAACACTGTGTGCTCGTGTGTAGCTCACTCATTCACGTCTGTCAGATGCCGTGAACTCGTGCTGCTGCTCGCTCCTCTCAGCCACTCACTGAACAGAGTAAATGCCGAGAGAGTGTGACGGCAGCGGGAAAGCAAGACCTCGCGCTCACAGGACAGTGCTGGTGACATTTGAAAAGTTACTTAGGTTTGTCCAAAAAGTCGCTAGATTTGTTGTAGGCGCTTTTTTGAAAAATAGTCGCTAAAGGGGTCTGAAAAGTCGCTAAATCTAGCGACAAAGTCGCTAAGTTGGCAACACTGCGTTCTCTTTCTATGAAACCTGTAAACCGCATTCACAGTTTCCAACTCTATAGCGACAATAACTCTATAGCGGTTGTCCAGAGCACTGCAATTATTTCTCATTTAAACTACTACAATCATTTTCATGTCTGTTCTCTGCGCGGCAATTATTTCTTCCACGCGCGCAGCTTAGAGGGAACATTGGCCCTATAACTATGTAAATTTGAGAAAATTTGTACAAATTGACACTTTATTTTAGTTTACTAAAGTTTTTGTTTTAATATTCCTGTGAAATCCGAGTTTGGAGATTATACGTTGTTATAGTGACCCCGTGTGGTGAATTTTGAGTATTACTATCTTTGATGTTAGTTAATGGATACTGAATGATCAACTCACAACAAAGAAACTCCAAACAACTGATTGAGTTGACAATGAAATGAAACAATGAAATGAAAAATGAACAGAGCAGGTATGTGAGTTAAATATAAAATATTTCTAAAATGAATCCAACATCTTATTTATTATAGTTTCAGAAGGTATGGTATGTCATACTGAACAACACTTTTACAAAATGTTATTGCAATAATTTGTCATGAATAATTAAAACCTTTTGGACTTTGCAAACAAAAGTACAAAAAATAAGAAAAAGATAAATGGTACTTTATTTTAAATAATCATCATTATAAATCTGTTTGATAGCCTATATGAAATAAGTGTTCACACTAAAAATATATATTAACTTTATAGACAGTGTGTCCTGTTGCTGTTTAATGATTTTATTTATTAACTTGAGGCTTAAAGTTACCAAATCCAAAAAATACCAAAGTTTCATAGCAACACAATTCTGAATATCAGACCTGCCAACCTTGGAAATTTTTTCCGAGTACCAGTATGACGGGACGGGGCACGTTTTTTTTTTTTTTTTTTGGGAGGGGGTGGGGTAATTTTTTACATTTTTGAGAATACAATACACAAAGCACACACACCCATCTTCGTTAATCTAATTTTGACTGTTAAAGTTTTTTTTAAATTTGACACAATTAAAAATTTTACACCTGCTCAAAAGCATTTTTTTAATTCATGATTAGTCTTGCATTGCATAATGTGTTCTTATACAAACTGACAACCACAAGTGAATCGCATTCATATATTTAATATGGACTAAAAATTTTTGTTTGCAATTTCAAGAAGGCTATATTTACATACAACTAACCTGACAGTTGAGTCGTTTATACAGGTTTTGTAATGAAAACTAGTCTACAATTAAGAAACCCTTACAAAATAGTAAACATTGAGTTTACATGTGATTCATTTAAAATACTTAATTTATTATTCCAATATCCAAATATGATACTAAATCCCACAGAAAAAAAGGGTTTCTATTTGTAGCGTGCTGTCTTTGAATTATAAACAAGACAAACATTCGCTGAATAAAGGTTAGCCAATACAAACATATTTATAGAAAACAGTTGACAATGAATAGAAAGGACCAATAAGAGCAAACAAATTGAGTATTCAAGAATATCAAGAAGTTAGTCATATAACGAGGGGTTGTGTTAACTAAAGCGTCCGTCATTTAACAAATCTTAAAAACACGGGTGGATAATTAAAAATCTTTTCTGACAAAAAAATAACACAAGCAAGCATTGAGACAACGAGCATTGAGACAATTTCATAATCAGCGATTTCAATTTTATTTAGATTTGTTGTTCAACATTACTTGTGCATTTTATACCCGTTTACCTTAAGGAGTTAAAAGTGCATGAGTGTGCTGTCCTCGCTTGAGAATTCGGTCACTGAGACGGCGGGAGTGGAAGGAGGGATTGAGCGGGATTTTGTGTTGCTGTCGATTTGCAGTGTCTTTTTATTGATAGGCCGTATGCATTTGTCAATCATCCCCGCTTGCAATTTGGGGAAATGAACCCAGCGCTGATTGGTCTAACTCTTTTGCTGGATTTGAGTACTAGGCGTGCACAGAGGAGTCACCGGGTTTTTGCGTAGTATAGTGTGACAAATCGTACCAGCGTACTTTGAGGTCAAAATGCGTACTTGGTACGCAAAATGCGTACATGTTGGCAGGTCTGGAATATAATAGCTTTGTGTGAGAAAGAGACACAAATATAAACATCTAGCTGCAGATTTCTGAATTAAAAAGTGAAGATTTTCTGTGAGTAGAGATTAATATTTCATCCTGTTCTGCTTCACTGACATATATCACTAAAGGCAGGAACACACCAAGCCGACGGTCGGCCGACTAAGTTTTCTCAGTGTGTTCTGCACCATCAGCTAAAGTTGGTCCTCGTCAGCTTTTTTTCAGCCAATTCAACATGTTGAATATGTTGGGCCATCTGATCATTCTGATTGGCTGTTCAGCTACTGCCACCTGCTGGTTCGGAAAGGTGTTTCATCTCACGCAGGCGCAGAATGGACGTGCTACTTGGCCGTCGGCTGTCTAGTATTGGTCTGGTGTGTCAGGCCAACTTTGGACACAGACGCTGCTGACGTGAGCCAACCCCACAGTCTGCTTTTGTCGCCACTAGTTCGTTGGCGTTGGCTTGGTGTGTTCCTGCCTTAAGTCACCATATGAACTGTTCAGTTAACTTTAATAATCAAAAAAAACTACCAATAAAACTAAAGTAAAGCAGCAGCCCTTCATGGACAACTGCTGCTTAAACTGAAACACAACATAAAGTCCAGGCCTGTCCTCTCTCGTCCTTCATTGTCGTCACTCCTCCTGTTATCTTCTGAGCTCCTCCATGTGACTCGAGGCCGGTGTGGAGCAGGTGACGCTCATTAGCACTCGGCCCGCACTGCTCCCTACAGTTTACTTTTCAGTTTGTAATAAATGTGACTTAATTACAAATAACATGTTCAAATAAAGTTGACACCAAAATAGTGTTGAGTTGTGTCATAAATGTTTTATTCAGTACAAACCAAAGCTGTTAATTCATTCTTTCATTTTTATTTAGCTGGCACAAAGCAAATCACTATCACTGTAGAAGAGGAAAGTCAACTGCGCCATCTCCTGGACACTTTTAGGCATTCAGGGTAACAAGCATCCAGGCCACCATAGTTATCATGCACTGATCACGCGAAGGAACAGCCAATCAAACCACCGCATTGTAGCATGACTGTTCAAATAGAACCGTTAGTTTCGTTTTTGCTCAGTCAGAAAGAGATGGTTTGTGTGTTATTTTTCTGCTGATTCCTGTCGAAGTTGTGTGCGTTAATGACCAAAAGTAAGTGTTTATGCATCTTGTATAGTGTTGTTAATGTTGATTAAAGGTGCCCTCGAATGAAAAATTGAATTTATCTTGGCATAGTTGAATAACAAGAGTTCAGTACATGGAAAAGACATACATTGAGTTTCAAACCCCATTGCTTCCTCTTTCTTATGTAAATCTCATTTGTTTAAAAGACTTCCGGAAAACACTCGGATCTCAACATAACACCGACTGTTACGTAACAGTCGGGATCATTAATATGTATGACCCCAATATTTGCATAATGCCAGCCCATTCGACGCATTAGACAAGGAAAGGCAGTATTAACGGCTGGATCTGTGCACAGACAAGGTAAGCAAGCAAGAACAACAGCGAAAAATGGCAGATGGAGCAATAATAACTGACATGATCCATGATATCATGATACTTTTAATGATATTTGTAAATTGTCTTTCTAAATGTTTCATTAGCATGTTGCTAATGTACTGTTAAATGTGGTTAAAGTTACCATCGTTTCTTACTGTATTCATGCAGACAAGAGCCGTCGCTATTTTCATTTTTAAACACTTGCAGTCTGTATAATGCATACACACAACTTCATTCTTTATAAATCTCTCCAACAGTGTGTAATGTTAGCTTTAGCCACAGAGCATAGCCTCAAACTCACACAAAATCAAACGTAACCATCTAAATAAATACTTTACTCACATAATTCGAAGCATGCATACAGCATGCATGACGAACATCTTGTAAAGATCCATTTGAGGGTTATATTAGCTGTGTAAACTTTGTTTATGCGACGTATATATAGTCGAGAGCTCGTGGGGCAGAGGGAACGCATCTCTTAAAGGGGCCGTGCTGAAAAAATCAGTGCATATTTAATGATGCCCCAAAATAGGCAGTTAAAAAAATTAATTTAAAAAAATCTATGGGATATTTTGAGCTGAAACTTCACAGACACATTCAGGGGACACCTTAGACTTATATTACATCTTGTAAAAAAACAATCTAGGGCACCTTTAAGGTTATTTGTCGAGTTGTTTATAAAAGTAGACGGATGCATGGAAGACCCGCGGTCTGCATTAGCGATTGTTTATGTAAACATTAAGCACTCTAAACCAAATATGTGTATGTAGAAAGATAATAATTCAAGTCATTAATGTGATTGTGAGATATTTCCGCCTAATTTAAAGAGTAGTTAATTCAGAAGTGTGGTTAATTTGTCAAACTTATACTTAATGTATACATACTTTCATTTATATGCTGTTCAGTTTCGAAAGCTTATATGCTTAAGGATGCACATTATATATGTATATATATTGCATTACAGTACTGCTTACAGTTTACATCTAATGATGTTATCTGATAGTTTACACGTGATAATCTTATCCTGTTTGTTCCAAATTACTTAATTTATGTAATTTTATTTTTCCTTTCTTTTGTTTAGACCACACTTACAACTATACACAACCATGCTCAAGATTGTATATCAATGTAACCTGTGAACTTGAAGAACATTAAAGTAACCTAACTGGACTTCCTGTCTCCGTGTCCTTACCGACACTCCATGTCGATGATCAAGTTAACCTAAGAACTAGCACACCTTCCCTACAATATTGGTCCTTCGAGCTGGATACGGGTCGTTACCATGGCAACTCCAGAGTCTGAAATTTCCAAATCAGCTCCTGCCTCAACCCAACGTCCACGCAGAGCAATCCAGAGGCCTGGCTATCTAGACGACTACGTGGTCAACTATGCTGGGAATCCAACAGGACAGGCTTTTTAACCGAAAGAGAAGGTAATGGTGACTTCGACCCCCATCTCCACTCACCACCCATTCGGAACAGCTAGTTCATCAGAGGACTTTATGCTGCAGATAATGGAAATTACAAAGCAACAGAGCGAGACTGCTAGACGCCAAACAGAACTCTTAGAGAAAGTCCTGCTACACAGCACTCCTCAAGCATCTGCCCACTCCTTACGAGCACCATCCCGGCATCAGACACCTAGGACCCAGATCCTGAAATCAGCGGAGAAGGGACAGCTGAAATCCGTTGCTAGCCCTGATGATGTTACCCCAGATCGTCATCCTTGGCCACAGACTACTAAACCCCAACCCACCTTTGTTGAGGAGCTTTCACAAGTGCTGAGAAAAACCCAAATCAGAGACACTCATTTCCAGTCACCACCTCCAGTGAGTAGAGAGACTAGCCTGTCGACACACCATTACGCATCACCATGCTGCAGCCCCTTATCAGAATTAACTACAATCCATGTGCATACCAGCTCAAAGCCCTAGATGAAACCAGGGCTCTGTTGGCTCCAGGAGGAAGGATTCTTGGAAACCAAACATCACAACATTCTTTCCAAATCTTGGTTGGCTCTCTCAGTTTGGCCATTGCTCTGAGGATGGAACCCCGACAAAAGACTGACAGTCGCCCCCAGTAATTTACAAAACTCTTGCCAAAATTTGGACACAAATTGGGGACCCCTGTCGGAAACCACATCCATCAGGAGGCAATGTAACCGAAAGATGTGATCTACGACAGTTACCGCTGTCTCCTTAGCAGAGGGTAATTTGGGTAAAGGGATGAAATGAGCCGCCTTCGAGAACCGGTCCACTACGGTCAAAACGACCATGTTCCCCTGGGAGGGTGGGAGGTGACAAAATCTAGCGCAATGTGGGACCAGGGTCTCGAAGGGACAGACAGCGGTTGGAGTAACCCATCTGGGGGTCGATTGGAAGTCTTACCAGTGGCAAAAATCAAGCAAGCCAAAACAAAACTGCGACTGTCACAAGCCATAGGAAGGCAACAGAATCGTTGCTTGACCAAAAAACTGGTGCGATTAACCCCTGGATGACAAGCCACGTTGGAACAATGCCCCCACTTGATAACATTGGACCTTAACCTCTCCGGCACGAATAATCGATTCGGTGGGCACCCGAATGGAGGCGTTACCCCCTTATAAGGCCGTCTTGACCTTTGATTTGACCTCCCATGTCAGAGTGGAGACCACTAATGTCTCGGGAAGAATACACTAGGGAGTAGACAGGCGTTCGGAAAGATCAAAAATACAAGACAAAGAATCTGGTTTGATGTTTTTAGAACCCAGGCGGTACGAGAGAGAAAAATCAAATCGTCCGAAAAAAAGTGCCCACCGAGCCTGCCTGGAGTTTAGTCTTTTGGCAGATCTGATATATTCTAAGTTTTTGTGATCAGTCCAAACGATAAAAGGTACCCCCGAACCTTCCAACCAGTGACGCCATTCTTCCAACGCTAATTTGACTGCCAGCAACTCTCTGTTACCAATGTCATAATTACGCTCGGCTGGAGATAAACGATGGGAATAAAACGCGCAGGGATGCATCTTGTCGTCTGTGGGAGAACACTGGGATAGCACTGCACCTACTCCCACCTCTGACGCATTGACCTCTACCATGAACTGACGTGAGGGATCAGGGGCTATGAGAATGGGAGCCGAAACGAAGCAACTTTTCAGTTTGGTGAATGCAACCTCAGCTGCATTGGACCACCTGAACGTCGTTCTGGGGGAGGTCGAGGCGGTCAGAGGCGCGGCTAGTTGGCTGAAATTGCAAATGAACCGCCGGTAAAAACTGGCAAACCCCAGAAACCTCTGTAGGGCCTTACCGGAATCTGGACTTGGCCAATCCATCACAGCCTTAACCTTGTCAGGATCCATGCGAACTCCGTCAGATGAGACGATGTACCCTAGGAAAGAAACAGACTGTGCATGAAAATCGCATTTCTCCGCCTTGACAAAAAGCCCATTCTCTAGCAGTCGTTGAAGCACTTGTCTGACGTGTTGAACATGTTCCTGGAGAGATGAGGAAAAAATCAATATGTCGTCCAGGTAGACATATATGAACTGGTCAACCATATCTCTCAACACATCATTGACAAGTGCCTGGAAGACCGGCGGGGAGTTGGACAGCCCAAAGGGCATGACCAAGTATTCAAAGTGCCCCTAGGGGTGTTAAAAGCGGTCTTTCATTCATCCCCCTTCCTGATGCGAACCAAATGATAAGCATTCCGTAAATCCAATTTTGTGAAAATGGATGCTCCTTGCAACCTCTCGAAGGCTGAAGACATCAACAGTAGAGGATAAGTATTTTTTACCGTGATGTTATTCAGCCCCCGGTAATCAATGCAAGGTCGCAAGGATCCATCCTTTTTTCCTTCCCCGCCCTCGCTGGAGAAGAGGAGGGGAGGATGAACTTTGCTGCTAGAGAATCAGAAATATATTTTTCCATGGCCTCCCTCTCAGGAACCGAAAGAAAGTACAACTTGCCTTTAGGCGGAGACTTACCAGGCACTAAATCTATAGCACAGTCATAGGGACGATGCGGAGGAAGAGAAGCAGCACAGGACTTACTGAACACTTCCTTCAGATCCAGGTACTCTGCGGGCACGTTTGATAAATCCGCTGCCTTCTCCTGAAACACAGAAACAGACACAGTCGAACAGGCAGACATAAGACAGGACTTGTGACATTGAGTGCTCCACTCGGAGATGGAGTGCTGCCACCAGTCCACCTTGGGGTTGTGTTGTGTGACCCAGGGGTGTCTGAGGTCGATGGGTGCTAAGGGGGAGTCCATGAAACGGAATTGAATGGATTCTGTGTGGTTGCCGGATGTAATCAAAGTTATGAAATTGGTAGTGCGTGAGATGTTGGGAAGACTCTTTGAGTGCGCTGACTGCAATCTGACTGGTGAGTGAAATGACGGGCAGGTTATTGTTCTGTGCAAAGTGAATGTCCATAAAGTTACCTTCTGCTCCAGAGTCCAGTAGTGCTTGACAGGTGAGAGTGTAAGTGGCCCATCTCAGTCTTACCGGAAGGAGAGTGGATGGTGAGGACTTCTCGGTGGAGATCCCACCCGATAGTAGCCTCTTCATTACTATCGGGCTCGATCTTTTACCGGGCGTGAATGCAGAAAATGCCTCGCTCCTCCACAGTAAATGCACAGTCTGCCTCTCTCTCTCCTCCCGGGAAATCCGAGCTCTCCCTACCTGCATGGGTTCAGAATCATAGGTGGGACCGACCGTGTCTGCAGCGCTGGTCAAACGACCCTCCGCGCCTTTAGCTCCGTGGTAAGGAAGGGAGAAGCATTCCACACGACTGAGGTGAGCGTCCACTCGCAACGCAAGGTCGATTAGCCCGTCAAGACTCTAAGGAAGATCCAAGATGTAGATTTCCTTCTGGATACGGTCGGCCAACCAATGCAGGAAGACGTCCCACTGTGCCTCCTCGTTCCATCTGCACTCCGCCGCCAAGGCACGGAATTCGATGGAGTACTCAGCCACAGTGTGATTCCCTTGCTTGAGCTCCGTAAACAGTCGAGCCACATCCTTGCCTGCTACCGCGCAGTCGAAGACCCTTCTCATCTCGGCGGCGAGTGCCTGGAACGAGGTGCAGCATGGATCCTGGTTCTCCCACACCGCCGTTCCCAACAACCCTGCCTGCCCCGTAAGAATCGTGAGCACGGATGCCACCTTAGACTCCTCCTTTTCAAATGTTCGGGGCTGCAGAGAGAAATGCATGGAACATCTTGTAAGAAAAGCTCTTCAGAAATTAGGCTCACCAGCGTAAGACAGTGGGACTGGTAGGCGTGGCTCCGGCTGGTCTCCTTGATCCGGTGGTGTGGGGGGAACAGGCGGCGTGGGCGGCGCAGTGGGATTGCGAAGCTGTTGCAGTTGCTGGGAGAGCTCGGACACCTGCGTCACCAGTGCTTGCACAGCGCGTCCGGTAGATAAAAATACTCTCCTGCTGCTGATCTATCCGAGCGTTGCTGTGATTGATGAACTTGCTGCATCCATGTTGGTCAGATCGTTCTGTCACGGAAAGAAAGGCAGATGCAAGTGCAAGTTTAAACTTCTCATTTATTGAGCTTCACACACAAGAGATTGGTCAACAGACATGTAGCAGACATCAGGAGAGTGGTGAACGCAGGGACTTCGATGGGCCGCCAGGAATCCAGTGAGGGGAGATTGTGAACACACACACACACACACAGACACCAGAATGAGATGGCGGATCACCAACCGTGACACTTTTCCCATGTACTGATGATATGATCAGTGAAATTATGTTAACTGTTCATTTTGTTCCACAGGCAAAAATTTTTTGTGATAAAGTTAATTCTTAAAGCTTTTTGCAATTATTTAAAATATGTCTGATCACTCTGCACAATATTCTAGAAACAACGTGAATCAACACCACAACTGCAGCAGAAAACTTTGTGAAAGAATTTATCTGGAGAAAATTTGTCAACTACCAATACTTTTGGCCACAAATGTGAAAATTGGCTAAAACCACTGTTACTGATACAGATGGCAGTTTAATTTGATTACAAAGAAATTTAGATTTTGACACACAATCTCTCTCACTTTGAAATTATATGGAGAAAACAATCATACTGTTAAACATTGATTCACCTTCATCATTATCTTTCTTATTCTGAATCACATCTTAAGGAACTAGAAACTTGCTACTTGATCAGTCATTAGATACTTTTTTTTACTCTTACTCAAGCAATTATTAACATTTTTACTTTCACTTCTGGGTGAAAAAATATTTATTTAAATACTTTTTACTTGAGTACAGTTTTCAGGTTTCTCTGCCCACCTCTGCTCACATCTCCAAACACTGACAATCAGCAACATGATCAGACGTGTGTTTATCACTGGAACTTCAGGTTTTATAGCATTATACTTGAGTTTCAATGCATTTTGCTCACAAATTTAACCAGAAAAAAAATCCTCATTTTGAAGGCACATTGCCCTGTTTAAACATACCCACATGACCAGAAACTCCACCCTCTTACAACACTTACCAGAAAGAGACTGACTGGTTATTTCTCCTTCCTGTCATACTAATTTTGTCTCGACAAAAGCATAAAAGAATCGGCTATCAAAGAAGAACAAAGACAAAAACTTTCAAGAAGGATTTTTGAGAAGGAAGTTTGTTTCTGAACAGACAGCAGATCTTTGCAGTTATTCATTTTTGAAACCATCATTCCGAAAGTGAAAGTAAAGTTTAGACTGCAGGAGCTCAAACAGTGAGAATGGCTTCACTATCTGAAGATGATCTTTCTTGTCCCGTGTGTCATGAAATCTTCAGCGTTCCTGTTCTTCTGTCATGTAGTCACAGTTTCTGTAAAGAGTGTCTTCAACAGTTCTGGAGAATCAGGAAAACTCGGGAGTGTCCTGTCTGCAGGAAAAGATCGTCAAGGGATCTTCCTCCAGTTAATCTTGCGTTAAAGAACTTGTGTGAGTCGTTCCTGAAGGAGAGAAATGAGAGACGTTCATCAGGATCTGAGGAGATCTGCAGTTTACATGGTGAGAAACTCAAACTCTTCTGTCTGGAGGACAAACAGCCTGTGTGTTTAGTGTGCAGAGATTCAAAACAACATGAAAATCATAAATTCAGACCCATCGGTGAAGTAGTTTCATCATGTAAGGTAAGACGGATAAACACTTGTTTAAGCTTATGTATTACATATATGAACATATTACCGAAATCTCTGGTGTCTTATAGATTTTCATTTTTAATTCTAGAAGAAGCTCAATATAGCACTGAAGTCCTTACAAGAGAAACTTAAACACAATGAAAACATTAAAGGAGAGTTTAAGAAAACAGTTCAACACATCAAGGTGAGGATTGATTCTTTTGACATATTCAAGAGTTTGGTTAGAAGAGCTGAATTGATTTGTGTGATATAATTACATGTTCCTTTATTGACTAGAACACACACACACACACACACACACATGTTTGTTTTTGTGAATTGTGGGGACTTTCCATAGACTTCAATGCATTTTACACTGAACAAACTGTACATTCTATCCCCCTACCCTGCCCCTACCCCTAAACCTAACCCTCACAGGAAACTGTGCAAACTTTTACTTTTTCACAAAAACTCATTCTATATGATTTATAAACCCATTTACATTGTGGGGACCGCTGGCTGGTCCCCACGATGTAGGTGAACTCAGGTTTATATTACATCATGGGGACATTTGGTCCCCACAATGTAATATAAACAAAAGCACACACACACACACACACACACACACACACACACACACACACACACACACACACACAGTCGTTTGTATATATTGATGATCAAGTGTATATATCTCTGTCAGCTGGTCATTCAGCAGTGGGCGGGAATAATGTGTCAGTCGTAATCCCATTGGCTAGCACTCACCTTCTGTGTTTTCATTTGGCTGAACACAAAGTGACTAATATTCATGAGCCCTGAACTGATCTGCTGACATTATGAATTTACCTGATAATGTGACTAAGGCTGTCAAAATGGCTGAAAAGCTAAATTCGAAATTCTTTCTGAAATATTTGCAAAATTCAAATTATATTCGAATTCTAAAGGCAAAAAAAGAGGAAAAAAGTGCTTTATTGTCTATGCCCACAAGAGAGCGCAAGTGAGCACAATAAGCAAAATACACCAAATCAAGCATTGCATCTTTTATTGAAATGAAATGACATTCACTTTTTTTTCCAAACAACTGTTTTTAAATAAAAGATGTCATTAATGTGCATGCAAGGTAACAAAAAGTGCATAAAAAAGTACATCACGACACTAACCTGAGAAAACACGCTTCAACAGACAGCGTAATGTTTGTAGTACATGAACACAAAATAGCAACCTGCCATTCAGAAACAATCCGCTCACTACACATATTGCTCGTCAAAACACCTGAAGGTGTTTTTTTTTTCTTGGACAATGTTTCCAGCTGATGAAAACACGCTCTCAGCTCTGAGGGTGTGTTTCCCGAAAGCATCGTTAGTCAACTATGGCCGTAAGTCCCACTGAACTCTCTTGGTAACGACGTAACTTGCGACCATAGTTCGCTTTGGGAAACGCACCCCTGACCGATGTGGCAGGTATGGTCAAATATGTCTTTGCCAGCTGCGCAATATGTGGAAACAAACATACCACACGGTTTTTGCCACCAACTGAGAGGGTTTTCGTCAGCGGGTAGCGTAGCTTCTCTTTCATACATATCCATCTGCTCCAAAGGCCTGATGCCTTCTTCAGCACTGCTTAGGGTCTGACTGCATATGCCATCGAACTGGTTGGCCATAGCAGACAGCGCAATCTTTTTTTCTTGCGTCAACATCAGCACGCTCACTTTTTGACTCCTCCATTATATTTATCACATTAATGCACCTTGCACCGCACTGTACTGGATAACATAAACAAGCCGCGTCAGTTACGTCATCATGGCTTGCGCTCCTCTTGACACTGCAAAAATTCGAATGCACGGGTTTTACTTTCGAATGTGCCTTTTTTTTTTTTGATTCGACGAATATTTGAAATTCAAATTTTTTTTTGACAGCCCTAGATGTGACTGATAATGTGTATTTTCACCCGACAGACACAGAACATCTACTACTACAGTAATAATGCTTCAGAAGTTAAAGTTGTAGTGAACTAACCCACATTTACTCACTCACTCTTCATGCTGCTCCAGAATCAGTTGGTCTTTGAGATGATTGAAGTGAATGTGATCTGATTTCAGTCTCAAGCTGAGCACACAGAGCATCAGATTAAACAGCAGTTTGAGAAGCTTCATCAGTTTCTCAGAGATGAAGAAGAAGCTACAATCACTGCACTGAGGGAGGAAGAGGAGCAGAAGAAGCAGATGATGAAGGAGAAGCTGGAGGAGATGAACAGACACATCTCAGCTCTTTCACACACAATCAAAGACATGGAGGAGATGATGAAAGCCAGTGACGTCTGCTTTCTGAAGGTCTGATTTCAGATCATTGGTTGATCATTGGTTCATTGATTGAGTTCTTGATGATAAATGGTGTGTTTGTTCTGCAGGAGTTTCCAGTCTCGATGGAAAGGTGAGTGATCTGCTCCTGTCTCTGGTCTCTCTGGTTCTGATCCAAAGCCACTGCAGTTCTGACTCCTGAATGTTCTTCCAGAGTCCAGAGCTCACGGCCGGATCCACAGATGGCTTCTGGAGCTTTGATTAATGTGCCACGTTACTTGGGCAACCTGCCGTTCAGAGTCTGGAAGAAGATGCAGGACATCGTCCAAAACAGTGAGTCTGACTGCAGAAGATCTGAGCTGGAAATGATGGAGGGGTGGAGAGTTAGAGGTGCTTCATGACACAAACTGTTTGATAGAAATATTAGATATAATGGCAGTTTAATTGAGTCTAATGGGATTCTGACTGTTTAGATTTAAATTTTTGGACAGTTTTGTCTCATTTGAACTTTCTGTCAATGACAGTCTGTGGGATTTTTCAGAGTTTTGATCGTCATGTAAAACTGTAAGTCTGATCAGATATAAAAGATAAAGCAATCCAAGTCAGAACAGTCTGAGGGTTTGGTGGTTTTTCAGAGGAGCTACAATTAGAAAATGTAATCTCAGAATCATAGTAGTAATAATAATAATAATACTAATTTCTCAAGCCAACATAATTAGTTACTCAAACACAACAGACAGTAAGTTTAAACTATTGTAAACAGACTATAAGTGTAATACCTGCTCCGAGACACGAATGGTTGAGGATCCACATGCATTATTTATTAGAAGGGTAATTCACAATCATAATCCAAAAGGCCAGGCAGAGGTCACAACACAGGTGAACAGTCCAAACATAAAACAAGGATAAATTCCAGGACACAGGCAAAAACAGGTAAAACCAGAGATGTAGACTGAAAGAACCAGGTTTATATAGGCAGACACTAACAAGCTAATGAACAACAGCTAAATGTAATCATGGCTGCTAGTCCGGGCAGTGGGTTATGGGAAATGGAGTCTGTGATAGTGAGGCAGTAGTCCAGGTGGAGTGCCCTCTGGTGGCTATCAAGGGCACTCCCGCTGGTAATCATGACATAGACCCCTCCTAAGAAACGGCTTCCAGACGCTCCTAACACAGTCAGAAGTCCAGAAGGGAGGCGGACCAGGGGGCGGGATGGAGGGCTGGGTCCGTGGAGAGGAAGAAGGCCCGGAGACTGAGGCAGGGTAGATGGCCAGTGTGGAGCAGGCAGCCAGGGCGGCTCAGACTGGGCTAGTGACCAGGGTGGGGCAGGTTGAGCAGGTAGCCAGACAGACATGCTTGGAGACCCCCACGATGGAGCAGTTGACCAACACAGCAGTTCAGATGGGCTTGAAGACCCCCATGGCAGAAAAGATGACCACCACAGCAGTGCAGATGGGAATGAAGACCCTCATGGTGGAGTAGACGACCACCACAGCTGTGCAGATGGGCTTGAAGACCCCCACAGCGGAGCAGACGACCACCACAGCAGATCTGGTAATTCTGGAAACAACCATGGCTGATCAGGTGAAACTTGAAGCAAAGAGAGATTAGCATTGACCACTAGGGCCATAACAGGACAGGTAGGGAGCTCAGAAAAGCCCTCCAGGGCTCTGACTGGAACTTCCTCTCTGGTTGTGTTGAGGCAGGCAGACATTTCTGGTACGACCTCTGTGGTAATGTCAGGGACCAACTCTGTAGTCACAACAGTACAGGCAGTGAACTCAGGGATGACCTCCGTGATCGTATCGGGGCAGAAAAGAAGTTCATGGGGCACAAGACTGGGTTCTGGGAAAACTCATGGGCTGGAGCGGGCTCTGGAGTGGACTCAAGGGCTGGAGCTGATGTGTGCGCAGCCCACACACACCAAATGGCTGTGGCCATAATGACCAGCTCTGCAATCTCTGAGGGCTCAGGCGTGGCGGCCATCTTGTTCAAAGACACGGGCATGGCAGGCGTGGTGGCCATCTTATCCGAAGATGGGTTATGGGAAATGGAGTCTGTGTTAGTGAGGCAGTATCAAGGGCACTCCCGCTGGTAATCATGACAATAAGAGCCAATAAAATGAAGATGATCTGATGCTGTTGAAGATCAGACACACACTTACAGTTTTTTTACAGCATAAATCTCAACAGATCGCATTGAATTATTGTGATTTTATCTCTCCCAAAGCATCAGTTTCTCTTGATGGACACAAATCACAGATTTAATGTTTGTAGTGTGTTTGATCAACAGGACGAGTGTCATAATTCATAATAATCTGTGTTGGTTCACTCTTGATCATTATATGAACATCAGAATAAACGCATCTGTTGATTGTGTCTCATCAGCTCCTGTCATTCTGGATCCAAACACTGCGAATCCACTTCTCGTCCTGTCTGATGATCTGACCAGTGTGAGACGCAGCACGAACAAACAACCTCTTCCTGATAATCCAGAGAGATTTGACGGGTGGGTCTGTGTTCTGGGTTCAGATGGTTTTAATTCAGGAACACACTGCTGGGATGTGGAGGTTAAAGAGAGTTCAGGCTGGATTCTTGGAGTAACTACAGCATCAAACCAGAGGAAGGGAGGTGTTTTCTTTAACACTGATGTCTGGAGTGTGCAGCGCAGATGGTTTAAACAGAAGCTTGATCGAGTGAGAGTGAATCTGGACTATGACAGAAGAAAGGTGTCATTCTCTGATCCTGTAACTAACACACATCTACACACATTTACAGCCACCTTCACTGACACACTCTTTCCATTCTTCTGGTGTCTCGACTCTCTGAGGATCTTACCAGTTAATAGTCAGTAAACGTCACTCCTGTATGTCTGGATCTTTCTGCTTTCATCATGTTTCCAGTATTTAATCCAGATCACATGAGTAAGAGTGCTGTTGATCTGAATATCAGTACAGTGGCTGTGATTGGTCCATAGCTGATCACATGACTGATGTCCAGCACTACAGCAATACTCACTCTGTCACATTGACTTAGGGTGTACTCACACTAGGTGCTCTGAACCGTGCCCAGGTGGGTTTGACTCTCAAAGCCCAGTTCGTTTGACAAGTGTGAGTGCTCAGTTCCTTCGTTTAGCCGGCCATGGCCCGCTTGGAAGAGGTGGGCCAGAGTGCGTTTTGCATGCAGTGTGAGCGCAAACCATGCCAGAGCACGGAACAGTTGCTACTTTTGTGTGTGCTACTGTCATCATTACGACAGTAAACATATTTTTACTACTCTGATATTACACTTATCAATTCATGTGATTAATTTGAGTGTATTTGAGTTTATAACGGGTCTGATTCTCACCTTATTGATGAACAGTAATTGTTGTTTGCGAATGAAGCTGCAAATTCCTCCATTAACGTCAGCTGCTGTAATAATCCTTTGATACGTGCAAGTGAAAATTGCTGCGCGGCATAAATGATAAATATATTAGGCAGTATATGTGTATTTCTTCCTGTTTTCTTCCATTCAAAAAGTTGCATCGTATATGACGTAAGTGTGCTTCGGCCTGTAACGTTAAGTGCAATGTGAGTGCAGGCCAGTGGGGGAGTGGGGACAATCGCGCTCGGGCTTGGTTCAAGGCAACCGTGCCTAGTGTGAGTACACCCTTAATTTTTTAACAGTTCAGTAAACAATTTGTTTATTTTTCATAGGACACAATTAGAGACAATTTTAGGATTCATGTTTTCAGGCTAATTAACATTTACCCAATTATTTCACTGATGTGTCTTATGTTTTCAGATAATAATCAAATATAATTATGTAGCCGGCTAGCCACAAACAGCAGTCATGTGGATGATTAATGATCATATTGAAGTGTTAAAACTGATGATGTGATTTTCACAGCAAAGTTCATCTTGAATCTTCAGTGAACATTAGGGTTTGAACATAGTAGGTGTGTTCGACATCGGCTGCGGCTGGATGCAACCGATCAGCGAGAGTAGCCGTGTGCAGTCGGGGAGGAGCTGAAAAAGGAGACGTGAAGTTGGACACTTTCTGCTTTTCGCAGTGATGCTTGCGCATTGTTTGCATACTTTATCACAGCTGAAGTGAAATAAATGCAATATTTGACTAATACACTAATGTTTCAGAGACATTTTCATTCAAAACTTTATGTACTGCTTATGTATGTCTGTTTTTACAAGAATAAAGTTCAACATAAGCATATATTATTTTAATACCAATGTAGTGGGGTCTTTGTTTTTTATCAGATTTATTTTGATAAACATGACAATACAACATCACAACAAAATGAAAAGAGTTATAAAAATACAGATTTGTGAGCATTAGTAGAACTGAAGGCGTGACAATAAACACTAAACACATTCACGAAACAAAACACGAAACACACGTGATCGTTGTCATGCGGCGAATTCGACCAATCGTTAAACAGCTGTGTTGTCATCAAAGCTTGTGAAGCTCCTCTTGAGAAACTGCGCTGGCTAACTCAGGCGGCTGATCTCGAATCGCTCTCATGGTACTTTGATGCCACACGTCACAGTCTCATGGCATCAGCGCTGTCTCAAGTCGAACAAAATTTCTTATGGGCATGCACTGCTTCAAGTCAGCCACCGATTGGTCTGTGCGGCACTGCATCAAGTCGAACAAACCCTAGTATGTATGAAGAGGGCTGTCCCAAGCAGAGGCTGGGCCCTGTATGAGGTAGCAGAAGTGGGACGCCCCCTCTTCTCAATCATGTTCCTGTCCACCTCTGAAGGGCCTCTAGCGCGTCGCACCAAGGATGGTCCTGTGTGTGAACTTCAGTGTAAACACATTAATAAATAAACCATGAAACGTTTTTGTAGAATTTAAACTCATTCATTGGCTATTTTTACTATTACCAATTTTCGTCAATCCGAATGAATTGAATCAGATTGCAGATCTGTTTGCATGTACTCTAAACATTGTAATCTGATTCAAATATCCTTTAATGTGTTTTATATACATTCCTAATGAAACTTTTGCACACGCACTCTGCGTGTGACTTCATATCAATCACACTTGTTGAGACAACCATGGATGTGACACCAACGGAGCTCATTGTTATTTTTGACCTGTTGGCATACACATTCATAAATCTTTACAACTAAAGACGTGAATGTGAAGTTGCGCACTGCCTAAGGCATGTCAACAATGCACTGCGCATGTGCCCCAGAGACTTTTGAATACAACTGAGAAAGTAGTTGGATTCAAGCGTTTACATGATCATTTTTTGCTGTTGGATCGGACTAGAAAAGGAATAAACCACCCCTTCCAATCGAAATTTAATTTGGATCAAGCTCAGTCGGATCGATTAAGGTGTTTACATGAACATTTTTCAATCCAATTGAGCCGTCAATCTGATTATAAATGGATTATTTGGGTGCATGTATATGTAGCCAGTAAGTGTGTCAGAAAGGTTAACACAAAGATGTGTAAATGTGTAAAATTACCACATGCTGTCCTTGCATAAAAAACATACCTAAAATCCTATACAAAATATTAGCATTTGACAAAATTAATGTAAAGTAATTGGTTGTTTAGGTTATTGTCAAAAAAAAAGTATATATATATATATATATATATATATATATAAAACAGTTCTGTCTGGTTCTCGAATATGATCTGATCTGAATCTGGCTGATAGCCGTGCAATATTTCAGTGATAACAGCACTCTTACCTTTTCACTGTTTGTATTACTTCGCTTGAAGTGACCGTCATGGCGGCCGAGAATAATACTTGTTGTACCACGAACTGTATTTTTAATAGTTTTTTAGGCGACAATGTAGTTGTTTAGACCTGAAATATGTGACTCATATTTAATCATAACGCCTATTTTACAATTTGTTTAGACGTTTTCAGAGATGCAAGCTCCAGGGCGTCAGCAGACATTCAGTGCTCGTGTAGCCGCCGAGAACAGCTTCATCTCAGCTAGTGCTTTGGGGATTTGCCGCTGGCTCTTATAGTGGTTAAACATGAGACATAATTCAGTTTGAGTACATAAAACGGCCAATCTTTGGTCTTATTAATCTATTACTTGTTCCAGAGCAAGTCAAATTGTGCTAAATTGTTAAATTTGATAATAATTAACTTACATCCTAGTATAGCGTATTGGCTACAACTAGACAGGACATATCAGACGAAGATTCTTCTCCGCTCTTCAAAATACATAAAACATTACCCTTTATAGACAATACAATTTTTTCTTCAAACATCAGATCTTTATTTACCTTTGCATTAGACGAGATGACCAAACTGCATGCGCACTTCATAGAGGTGAGGCAGATTTATGAGGTTTGACTGACAGTTTGAGGATCCAATGGGGTTAAGAGGTTTTGTAACAAACTCTTTTTTAAATAAAATAAAACAAAAATAGGAAATATAGAGATACGAGATGAAGCATTTATTTTATTTTATTTTTTGCCATTTGATAATTATTCATGGCACACTTGAAAACCGTCACGTGCACACTAGTGCTTTACGTTTGACAACTGTACAATTGTGTTTATTTGTTGTTCAAAAAATATTATTTTATATAAACATGTATTTGGTATTGAGAAAGGGTCCATTAGTGCGTAATATGGATTGAGTGAAAGTTACATCAATACGCCATTAGATGGCAGCAAAACTTTACAGGTGAGTCGCAAGAGAGTTTTAAAGTCCCCCTGTAGTCAATTATTTTATCCCTTAAAACTCATCTTTGATCACCAAAATGCCTTGCCTCATTTAATATACATGGATCAATGAATATGCAAATTAGCCCTGCCTCCACTCATGCCAGCTCGGAGAGTCTACTGTTGCTATAGTGATGAGCAATTTGTTGTTTGTGTTGTGGATATTTAAGAAAAAAGCTTGCTTCACTTCGTATATTCAGTTTAACAGCTGTGCAACTGCTCACATATTTTCTGATGCTTAAATTATGTTTTAAATTATGAAAACTAATAATAAATTGGGTACAAAATAAATTAGGTAAAACACCTACGCAAAACGGTCTGAATCCACTTGCATTAGTTTGGACTGCTCTCTCACTGAATCACCTGAAGTGATTTCTCAGTAAAACAGACAGTATCGAGAGAACAAGCAGCCGTTTTCCTGCGCTAAATGAATGTTTGACAATTTTGTTGCTTTTTCTGCTTTCTCCGTACATGAAATAAATGCACATCCTTGAATGAGCGTGGATTTCCAGCGTATTTACTTATCAGGTAGACTAATATCTATGGTTTGATCCATTCCAGAGGCAGCCAGAATCAGAATTTATAATGGACTGAATCTTTCTCAGAACTTGACGTGTGATTCACACTGACTGAATATGTACACGAATCACAGTCACACGCACACGCTCAGAGCAATATTATTTTAGCTATGTTTTATAGTATTAAAATATTTCAAGACAAAAACATGAACTTTATTGGCTTTACTTTGGCGCGAGCCCCTATGCGCTCGTACACTTGGCACAGCCCTTGTGACGGTTCTGTCATTAATTAATATGAATTAATATAGATAGCCTTTTGCTTGACTATGTTATCAACCAGCTAATAATGTGTTGCTAATGTTACACACACTGTTCCTGTTCTTTATCTCAGAGTCAGACAGCTGCCTTCTAACAATCAGTATCCTTACAAACGCTTTGAACAACTCAGAACATCAGTGGAGAAAGTTTATCATAACATCGTGATAGACTCGCTATATAGCTAAATCTACACAATTTTTCATATCAACAGAAAATATACCGGGATAACCTGCTTCTCTCGAGACTTTCCTGCTTCAGAGAAGTCGTAGTTAATGATATGCTAAAGCCTGCCGGCACGTTGTTGTGATTGGTTACAAGGTAGTCTGATGTCACAAACACCACCGATTTCAAACCGCGGGTTTTTGGTTTACTGCAGTTTCAAACATAAAATACTCAGCAATGGTGCTGACTTATGAATTTGCACATGGTTTGTCTTAAAGCATATTAAAAACACTACATAGACACATAAACAACATTAAAAACTTGATTTTCACCACAGGGGGTCTTTAAAGCTGCAATATGTAAGAATTTTGCAGTAAAATATCCAAAAAGCACTAGGCCAGTGTTATATATTTTCTTCACTTGAGTACTTACGATATCCCAAATGTTTGCAACTATTTGTAAATCGTGAGAAAATTGCCATTTTAACCAAGGCTCCGGGACGTGTGAGGAGTCGCCTGTCAATTGCGTCATACCCTCGGTTTCCGGTTTATTTTGTAGAAACCATGGAAACACCAAAGACGCTTTAATATTTACATGTTTTAATAGACAAGGGAACAACTGTTTTGATATATTTATAGACAGAAAACGAATTATTGTTATATAGCTCCACACGTTTAGTCTTACTGTTTAAATCTAATTTTCTTGATTTTTTGCAAGTACCATGCTTTACCATGCCTCAGAGAAAAACACTATTTTGTGAAGTAGCTAACAAAGCATAATCAGATGCGGCTTTATTTTTAGTAATAGTAATACAGAATTTTCTCCGTCATAAAATATGTTTTAAAATTAATTGCATGCCATTTATCAACACAAGCCATCCAGTATTTAACATGATATTGTAAAATCGATCTATCTTACTGCACTGTGTAACAGTGTCTCACATCAGCCGCTGAGTGAACGCACAGAGTAACGTTATAACATCATTTTCAACACTCTCGAATGTATCTAATATGATAAACAGAGCTGCGTTACCTCATACTCATGACCAATGATTGATCAATCGCTCCAGCTCCTCATTCAGCTCCCACAACACTCGCTCCTGCTCTGCTTCATACTACAGTAACGTTAATAATCGCATCCATGACCACATATCCCAAGATTCCTCTCTAAAACTTGGCGTCATCAAGCTGCGCCTTTGTTTTGAATAGGTATCTAGCGACCTCTAGCGGACAGAAATCTTACATACTGCACCTTTTAACGTTGTTAAATGAACATTACTTTTCATTACATCAAAAAAGAAACCAAATACAATTCTATTTTGTAATTTTACATCATTAACAATGTATTGTAATGTTCTATTTATCAAAAGTTAATCTCATCAAGTTAGTGTTTTAAGCATTTCTACATTCATTCCAAAATAATAACTAAAGGCAATAATAATTTAAACAATATATTTTATTTGTGTATTGATGTTTTTCTTTTTAATTGTCATCTTAGGCTATTTTGGATCATCAGTCATGCTCCGTAAACACCGTCTGTCACAGATAGGAAGATGTATTTTTAATTTCACCAAGCTGATTGCACTAAAAACCCTGCAGTCATCATGTTTTTAGCCCATTTCAAGTTTGATTTTGACGTGACATAAAGCAGTGATATCTAACTGTGATCTGTTTACTTACTTTTCAATTAGTCTTCTCATTGATGCCATCATTTGTTCAGTCAAACTGACGCACGGAATGCACACGTCAACAAGAGGTGGAATTTATCGCACAAACCAATCAAATTCTATCATAAACAATTACATCCAATCATAGCGCGATGGAGACATTGCCTCCTCTCACGTGACTTTCCCCCATTCATTCTCGATTACCCCCCACAAAACCCACCGGGTCTAATGATTTTCTATGGTTTCCTATGAGAGCAAAGGGAGGCATGACTCCTGCTGTAACTTTACCTATGGGTGTCGCTGTTGGGCAGTGTTCCTTTAGAAATACGAGTGACTTGCACTCTTTTTAATGTCATAATTTGTAATATTTGTGTTGTTTTATATGTTATATGGATTATTTTTGTCATCCAATTTTTTTTGAGGAGGCACTGCCTCCCTTGCTTCCTTGGAGGAAATGCCCCCGGTAGGAGCAAATGTAATGTACATTGGAATTGAATGTGTTACTAGCTACTTTTTAATAAACATGAATTATTTAATAGTAACACTGTAAATCAAATGAAATGCAAACATGGTAAAATTTGTGTTTTTATAGAAACATTCCTCCTGGAATTACCATCCACACTACCTAATATTACGATGTTGTACCTATTTACAAGATAAAAAAAAGATAAAATATTATTTGAAAAATTATAAAGTACTAACCAAAAGTGAAAATTCTGATCTTATATATATAAGTTACCGTATCAATTTGTGATTTGTGTCGATGAGCACAAGAGAAAGGGGCCCTCAAACGGAGTACGTTCTTCTTATCCGGATCCCAGGCTGGCCAATTTCGAAAGGATTCCGACTGAATCAACTCTGTGCATTGAGGTCCAGTTCTTCGTACTTGCTAACTCGGTTAGCTGGATTTGATTGATGACGATTTGGCATGATCTTGGATTGTTCGGTTCTTCAAAGCTTATCATGGACTTATATAAAATAAGTATTTACTTAATATAATATTTACCTAATAATTGTATTGGAGTCGTACACACATGCTGTACAGTTATTCTGAGCCGTACATTAATTTGAATGGTGACGCTATTATGGGAGCAGCTTGATGAAGTGCAGGAGATGCAGATAACTTGATCTTGATCCTTAAGAAACTTTAAATCATGCTGTCAAATCTGCTTCAAAGGTAAATTAGTTGCTAATTACAACATTGAAGTAAAAAGTGCCTGTACAAATAGATTTACCATATCGTGAATATAGCCTAAATAATTGGGTAATTACAAATTAAAAAAATGCACATTTCATTTATCTATTGTAACTTTTATGTAGTTCTTCTGTCATTTTATTTGCATTGTTGTTTCCTTATGTCAGGTGTAATTCGTCAGTTGTCTTTTTTAAATACATGATGTTATGACGTTGCCATCTTGACTACAGCCAATCGCTGCATTGCTGATCGCAGTAATCTTAGACAACTTAATCCTGATATTTTAATCCATTCCACAAATTCGTTTGAAGAACCAAATTAGCAAGAGTTCAGTTATCACGATTAGAAGATCTAGCATCTGTCAAATCATCTCAGATGTACGAAGAACCAAAGACTAACACAAGACGCGTCACTTGTATATAGAGGGTATGCATAGATATCACTTTTCCACCAGAACGCGCTCCCTCAGCTGGACTGAGTGGCAAAAGAACCTGATCCATTACTAGATTTAATAGGGGAAACTGCGAAAACGTCTCGGTTACGTATGTAACCCTCGTTCCCTGAAGGAGGGAACGGAGACGTACGTCAGTAGTGACCGACGAATTAGGATATCGCTAGAGAGTCCTATCAGCTTTGAGAGAACTAAAACAAGCCAATGGAGATTGGCGTGCGATATTTGCATAATGCGCAACGCCCCCAACAGGGGATATAAATAGGAAGCGGATGCAATCGCACTCTGTTTTTCGGTGAGGAGGCTACAGGTGTCCGCACAACAGCGAGGGTACAGAAACTGTGGCGATGGGACGTACGTCTCCGTTCCCTCCTTCAGGGGACGAGGGTTACATATGTAACCGAGACATTCCCTTTCAGTCGGTCACGTTCGACGTATGTCAGTAGTGACCGACGAATTGGGATCCCAAATAAAACGCCACAGTTACGAAACCCCTTCCAGTGCTCAGCGCAAGCCCTGGCCACCCGTTGCACCAAAGGGATGGTGAAGGGGGCGAGCTCACACCGAGAGAGTTTACTGCTGTTCCGAAATACCCATTAAGTAAACTAGACTACACTGGGGAAGCAAACCCGTAGGGGACGCTGCGGAGATCACTTCCTACCCGTAGGGAGGAATTACGTGGGGTATAGCATATGGACTGGCCAGGTGGACAGAACGCATATGAAGTCCCTGGGATGACCCCACTTAGGTAGGGGGAGACACATCTGACAGGTGACAGCAGAGCTGGCTCTACTAAGGGAAAGACATGGGCTCACCGTAGGGAGTTAGACCGTAGACAATACACGTATGGGACCGCTCATGTAGAAAGGTTGCAACATACGGAACCCAGCCAACCATCGACGTCGGAGACGGACGTTGGCCTGGCCCCAGACACTCCGCAATGTCCAAGCCGAAAGGGGAGGCGGAGGAACTCGACAGGGTTCGCCAAGCGGGGAACGCGACTGGAGTCAAAGATGCACGTATCCGGCCCAGGGGGCGGGAGTGGCATTGCAAACCGACACTTAGAGCGGGCTCAACGCGTCTACCGGCTAGTGGAAGCGAGTACACGGGAAGATACCGGCTCCACACGTAGGCTATAGATTCTAGCGAACGTGTTAGGTGTCGCCCAGCCCGCAGTTCTACAGATATCTGTCAGCGAGGCGCCATGAGCCAGCGTCCAGGAAAAGGCCACTCCTCTGGTGGAGTGGGCTCTCAACCCAAGCAGGCAAGGCACGCCCTGGGATTCATACGCCAGGGCGACGGCATCCACTATCCAGTGGGCCATCCTCTGCTTGGAGACAGCCTTTCCCTTCTGCTGGCCTCCGTAACAGACAAAGAGCTGATCTGAGGTCCTGAAGCCACGTGTTCTGTCCACATAGATACGCAGAGCGCGGACTGGACAGAGCAAGGCCAGGGCTGGCTCCAGGCACGATTCGTCGACCGAAAATGCGTGCAAGTCCCCTACCCTCTTAAGCGAGGCTAATGCAACCAGGAGGACGGTCTAAAGGGACAGTTCTTTTAACTCAACTGATTGCAAAGGCTCGAAGGGATGATGCCGAAGAGATGTAAGCACTAAGGCGAGATCCCAAGAGGGTATAGAGGAAGGGCGAGGTGGATTTAGTCTCCTCACCCCCCTCAGGAACCTGACGACCAGATCATGCTTCCCCAAGGATTTCCCATCAACTGCATCGTGATGTGCAGCAATAGCGGCAACATACACTTTGAGAGTGTGACACACAAGGCGGGGCCTTGCACACTGCGAGCCACACCCTCTTGGGACCTGGAGGATCAGATAACAGTTCTACTTCGTGGGTACTGCTGGACTCCGGAGAGCCAGCGGCAGAACAGACCAAAATTCTCCACCCGGCCCTCCTCATGCGTAGCTCAACCCCGACTCAGAACTACCCAAATGTAATGAGTGCTTTGGCCTTCCACGGACTTGCCAGGGGCCAAGACCCATGCAGCGCAGAGGTGGTGTGCCCATAGCACTATCACCCCACCACAGAGGGTAGTGAGAGAGAAAAAACTTAATGCAGATTATGGCCCTTTTGGCGTTCCATATATGACACTGCCAAGTTTTTAATGCACATCCGGGCTAAAGACAGGGGGTGGGGCAAGGTGAGCACGCGTACTCTGGGAAAGCTCGCGGCCTTGCTGTATGGTGCCATAAAGCCAGCACTGTAGAACGAAAGCTCTTCAAAGGCTTGAGAAGTCACTCTTAGTCTAATAGCAGGAACACACAGGTTGGCTCCGAAGCGAAAGACAGAGTGCGATTGCATCTGCTTCCTATTTATATCCCCTGTTGGGGGCGGTGCACATTATGCAAATATTGCACGCTAATTTCCATTGACTTGTTTTAGTTCTCTCGAAGCTGATAGGGCTCTCTAGTGATATCCCAATTCATCGGTCACTACTGACGTACGTCGAACGTGACCGACTGAAAGGGAACATGAGTAAAACAAACGGTTACACTAAAGGTTGGGCTCGTTTGTGTTACTTATAACATGTCAAACAAACCTAATCCATGGATATTGACATGCAGCCAGGAGTCGTGTTTCCTGATATTTATATGCGCCTGATTTCAACGCCGGGGAAACACATAAAACACATGCGAATGCTTTATATAAATACAAAATAGGTAGGTGTTAGGCTATATCAATGTTATATCATCATATTGTCCAGTCCTAAAACGTGTATAGTTTTTGTAAGTGTTTATTTAAAACACCAGATTATGCACAATATAAGATAGTAAATATTTAATTGATTAGTTGTCAACACATTATATAACAATAGGCTACAATATATAGGGTATGATTTTACCCCAAAATCCAACATTTTGACACAATGATAACTGCAAAACATATTTCTCTGCTGGAGTCCAGTTGTTTCTGTGAATTACAGTGATCCATTGGCTTCTTATTTTCTGTAGCTTTCAGCAGTCTGTAAAAATATACCTCAGATTTTGTGTCAAAGCTATTTGTACAGTCAGTCGCAAAGCTTTTACCCGTTTTGGATGTTTTTTGTGTGTTTTCCTCGGCATTCATGTTGAAAACCAATGCTGCCACTCAGTCTTTTGCCACTCAGTGGGTGTAACCGCAGTCATAACAGCCGACTGTGACATCATGTGCATACCCTCTATTATTATGAATGGGAGAAAGTGCAACACGCAATAGACCTTATGCAGCACCGCCCCTTTTCAGCATCGCGCTCATTGTCTTTTGACTTTACATTTACATTTAGTCATTTAGCAGATGCTTTTCTCCAAAGTGACTTACAAATGAGAGTAGTAGAAGCAATCAAATCAACATGAGTACAACAGTATGTAAATGCCGTGTGAAGTCACAGTTACGTCAGTAAAGTGCTCGTAGCAAGGAATTTTATTATTATTATTATTAAACACAAATAGATGGAAAAAGAGTAGAAATCGAAGAAAAGAAAGATAAATAAAAAGTAAGTGCTACTATTACTGGGTCAAGTGCTGACGAAAATGATACGTCTTTAGCAGTTTTTTGAAAATGGCTAAAGACTCAGCTGCTCGGATAAAGCAAGGCAGGTCATTCCACCAGCCAGGAACAGACCCGGAGAAGGTCCGTGAAATTGATTTTGTGCCCCTCTGGGATGGCACCACAAGGCACCGTTCACTTGCAGAACTGAAGTTTCTGGAGGGTGCATAAGTCTGAAGTAGTGGGTTAAGGTATAGCGGAGCAGAGCCAGCGGTCGTTCTGTAGGCAAACATCAGAGCCTTGAATTGGATGCAACTACTGGCAGCCAATGCAGACTGATGAAGAGAGAGAAGTGATGTGCGCTCTCTTTGGTTCGTTGAAGACCAGTCTTGCTGCAGCATTCTGGATCAGTTGTAGAGGCTTGACAGTGCATGCTGGAAGATCTGCCAAGAGAGCATTACATTAGCCCAGTCTAGATAGAACAAGAGCTTGGACAAGAATTTGTGTGGAATGCTCCGATAGGAAGGGTCTAATCTTCCTAATGTTGTACAAGGCAAATCTGCAGGACCGGGCCGTTGTATGATCTGTGAAGCTTAAACAATTTTCGGTTTGTATTTCCACCGCAATCTTACATATTTATGAATGAACTACTCATTTTAAAGTCTTCTCGGTCTACTGACATCTGTTTTAAACATTACAATGCTCATGATCACTTTCATTAACTCTACAACAAGTAAATTCACTTAATCAGCTATTTATTCGTTGACAGCATACAATAGAAATGTACAGAGCTAGCGCAAAATGGAAGTTCAAAGACAATTTTACAAAGAAGGCGGTGCACTTGTTTTGTCTGGTACATAAGGTCTATATGGTGGAATAAGTCCCGCCTTCTAAATAAGAGCCAGTTGCCACTTGGTAAAGTCATCGCGTCACTGGAGTGGCCGTTAGAAGCTCTGGTTCCTATAGAAACAGTCAGACACGTGCCTCCGAAATGAGACACAAGAGACATGCATTTACGCATGTAACCATGGTTTCCTGAGAACAGGGAACGAGACTCTGCGCTGAATTGCGCTATGGGGAACGTCACTCGTGACTCGTGTTCGAAATGCCAAAATCACAAAAAAAAATCACCCCCAACGCCACCAAGGAGGCCTTACTAATCTAGCGAAAGCCAAACCTAGCCTGGCCAACCTTGTCTGATACACAGAATCTCCAAGCACAAACTCCAAAGAGGAGAGCAGGAAAGAGCGACTGCGAAAAGGCAGTAAGCAACTCAAACCCACACGCAGAGATGGGCATCCTGGAGAGCGGAACTCAGCTGAATGCTAAAAACCCTCGTATGAGGGGAGTACAACCACTCATCCTAGGATCTACTCAGCTTCTGATAAAAGCGCTGAGGAGGCTGTGCACTAGAAAAACCCTGGTACAGGGGAGCACAAACCAGCCTGGGGCCAGTCTGAACGGGATACTTCACAGAAGTCTACAACCAATGACCAGCTTAGGGAGCTAAGCACAATTACACAGTCAACCCAAAGGGAAGTACGAAGCTCAACCTAACAGACAGACCATACTGTAGGCACATAGCCATGGAGGCCAACCAGAAGGGGCCTACAACATAACTAAAGTTCTTATAAATGAACTAATATCACAACAACAACCCAATCCATAAGGTGGTATTCAGGATGGCCCATAAGGCCATTCGACTAAAAACATAGCATGCTAAGCGCATGACCAACCAATTGATTAGGTAGCTGTGAGTGCCCACGAAACAGCCTGTCCAACACAATCCAACGAGCAGTGTACTCGGTAAAAGCACCTTTCTACTCTTTAAGCAAGAGGAGTACAGTGTATGCCATCACGCGCTAAAGAAGGCCCCGTGGGCATATAACCTCAGCAGACACGTGGCATCAGCTCGTGGCAGTGTTATCAAGCTCCAGGCAGAACAAACCGACTACAGAGGAGGTTAATGAGTCAGCCGGAGCCCTGTCAGCCAGCGACAGAATTCCTTTCACTGTTTCTTGTCAAAAGAAACGCAAAAGTACATGCCAGCATGTTCCCAAAGGAGGCCCCGAGGGCCTACTCGTTACACACAGCGTCAGCTAGCGGCCATAAAGAGATGGGCATCCCGGAGAGCAGAACTCAGCTAAGCGCTATAAACCCTCGTATTGAGGGGAGTAAAATCCGCTCTTCCTAGGATCTACTCAGTGGCTGATAAAGCACTGAGGAGGCTGGTACAGGGGAGCACAAACCAACCTGGGGCCAGTCTGAATGGGAGACTTCACAGAAGTCTGCAACCAATGACCAGCTTAGGGAGCTAAGCACAATTACACAGTCAACCCAAAAGGGAAGTACGAAGCTCAACCTAACAGACAGACCGTACTGTGGGCACATAGTCATGGAGGCCGGAACAAAGGGCCTACAACATAACTAGAGTTCTTAATAATGAACTAAGCATTCCACAGAAACTCAACACATGAGGCGATATGCCGGGATGGCCCATAAGGCCAAGCACCTGAAACATAGCATGCTGGAAGCATGACCACCAAGTAATTAAGTAGCTGTGAGTGTACTCAGTAAAAGCACCTTTTACTTTCTAAGTGTGAGGAGTACAAAGCCAAACTCCAGCGTGATAGCAAAGGAGGCCTGTGAAAGCCTACGACTCGTGAAACACGCGGCGTCAGCTAGTGCAATCACGACTCACCCATGGTGAAGAGACATACAAAAAACCCACACAAAGCTGTGCCAACATGCAGACCGAAAGGAGGCCCTGATGAGGGCCTACAACCTCCATGAACACATGGCAACAACCAGTGGTAACTTATGACAAATGCCAGCCAACAGGCCAGTATTCGAAAGACCCATAGGTAGGAGAAGTACACACTACGCCACAGAACTCAACGAAAAGCCTGAGATAAGGCATGGCCAATGGCGGCATGCGTCACAAGACATGACTCAACCATGGAAAGAATCTAGATATAACCAACCCAGCTGGGCCAATACAGAGGCTACAAAGGAGGCCTGATAAGGCCTACTACTTTTAACCCTCAGGGGTCTGAGGCTGATTTGGGGCCTGGAGAAGTTTTGACATGCCCTGACATTTGTGCTTTTTTCAGTTGTTCATAAACATATTAATGGAAAAAGTGTCATTACACTGTATTCAGCACAAACTAGGCTACAATAATATGTAAGGAACATGTATGTAAATGTTTGTATTTTTGAAGGAATAACGTTTATGCGTGGTTATTGAAAAAACAAAAAACTTAAGTCACTGAAATAAAGCCAAAAAATATATATTAAATCTGTGTTCACAAGATTTAATCTGTTATCATTCCTACTCCTTCATATAAAACAATAGAGAGATTTAAATTTTCTAAAACATCTTTGGTCAAGAAACACAGTATGCATGGAGGCGTGAATAATCATGAATAATGGGTGATTCTCACCTGAGAAGACAAAAGAATCACATAAAGAGCTCTAATGACCTGCATAAATAATGAGCTCTTTTAGTCAAGTAGGCTGTGAAAAAACCCTCTGTGATCATGTCTCAAGCTCATCATAATGTAAATCAAACATACAGAAAAAACAGCAATACTGTGAAATATTATTACTTTTTAAAATAATGGTATTCTATTATTAAAATATAATGCATTTCTATGATACAAAGTGTCTGAACAGTTATGTTACCTCTATGGCATTTCATATAGGCTTTTAGCTTAAAAGCATGGACATTTGGAGAAATATTGATGGATTCTCATGTTTATGTCAATTTTCTATACAGAGGAGTATTTATTCATTATTTATTGTCATCACTGTGAACGCTGGATACTGTTTTCAATTCATACTTGCAGCCGGAGGGCGCTCTGTGCACTTTTAGTCCACAAATGCCAATGCTAAAGAAGAATAGGCAATCCAGGAAATAACTGAACTAACAGAGGCCAGAGATCGCTAACTATGGCTATTCAAAACACTTTTCAAGACATTAAATACACGATTGAGACGATGAATGCATGTATTGACTGAATTTGCGTCTGAATAGCGCTGGCTCCGTGGGCGTGGCCGCATTAGTGGATAATGAGCTGAATCAAGGGCTTCTGACATGGCTCTCTTTTCATACAGATTACATAAACACATAATGTTTGTTTTCGATTTGACTTGCACGATTTAAAACCTGACATTTCAACGTTTCTTTAGACATATGTGTCATTTTTTTGTCATTAGTATTCATAAGTTACAGTTCATTTTCTGAGAACTATCAGATTGGACTTCGTTCAGAGGGAGACGAGAGATCACGCATCATGTTAGTTTTCTTTATTTTACAAAAAGCACAACATTTTGTTTTTACTCTGAGTGTACACAAATAAAAGAAGATATTCCACAGATTAAAATGGTGTATAGCTCTTAATTGTATGTGCAACATTGACGGAGTATTTTGAGTCACTTTCACACTGGTTAGAAAAAAACCGCGGTGATCACGCCGGCGTGACCGCCGACCCGAGGGAGTTAAGCACCATGTGGCGCCAGCCCGTGGTCATAACAGGGCCTATGCTCAAAGGGGACCAGTTCTAGACCCTACACGATAACTGTGGGGAACTAGCTACACAACCTGAGCTTAAGCCTACACATTCCAACAGGCAATGTACATATAAATATGCTATCACGGTCTAAGGAAGGCCTATAAGGCCTAACAGCTCAAATAACGTGAGCATAAGCCTGAGGCAGTGCTAAAAAGCGTGAGCAAACTAGTGATCGTAAACCAACAGCGCCCCAAAACAAGCTGTATTAAAGAGAGGCTATAATAAAGAGCCAACAATCTAACAGCATGTGTAAAACAGCTGCTGTGGTCATGATCGACTGGGGGAAGTCGAGAATATACTATTCTAACCAGAATAGGACTCTCTACACTCACCCTGAGTGTGCAATCCAACAGGTGATGCACTCAGTGAAACACAAACCGTGGGGAATACAACAAAACACCACGTTCATAGACAGAGGCCAGTCACGGCCTGCTATCACAGAAACAGGTGTTAACCTGCGGCAGCACTAGAGTAAGCTCACATAAATATGTAGGGCTAAAGTCTAAGAACCCCAAAGCAAAAAATGCTTTGAACACACATGCCATCCTTACAAGGATAAATGTTTTTCACAGGACAAATCTGACATTTGTACTGAACCCAAGAAAAACGGAAGCTACGAAGCTTAGCACCGTTAAATCAAACTTGATAATACAAGGGGTTCACGTGAAAACATTAAAGCATGAAAGGTTCTGAACAGTGAGGCCTAGCGTAACGCACAACTTATCTCCTCAGAGATAAGGGCCTGCCACCTGAGACAAACAGCACCAGGAAGGCTAATAGCAACCTAAACCTTAGCTGTTGATCTGACTAAAGCACTTACATACAAAAATATGAAAGGGAATATGGGCAAAAACGGCCACCAACTCCCTCAGGAGGAGGCCAGAACTAGGAACTATATGACCACAAGGGGATAGTAAATAACAGGTTTCAGAATGTAAACAAACAAACACCTAACCTAGCTCTAGCCTAGCCGCTAGCTAAGGCCTACTGGGCCAAGCAAAGCTTGGGCTTCATCTTGAAACCTTCAAATATGAGGAGAAAATGAAGCACTGCAAGCAAACAGTGTCAGGCGGCTGATAAGCCGTCCTGCACACAAATAACTGAAGCAACGAGTGCCAACTCAAACCAAACTAAAGTATTAGCTGAGAAGCTACTCTAACATAGGAGGCTACAAAAATAACGGCCATAAAGCAGCCTGCATGTTTTGAAAACTAGCCAACCTAAAGCTACAGTTATTTTGCCCAAAAAAAAAAGCCGGTGCTGGTCATATAATTAGAATATCGTGAAAAAGATCATTTTTTTATTGTAAATTGTTTTTAAAAATGAAACTTTCATATATTCTAGATTCCCTACATGTAAAGTAAAACATTTCAAAAGTTTTTTTTTTTTTTTTATATATTTTGATGATTAGAGCGTACAGCTCATGAAAGTCCAAAATCCAGAATCTCAAAATATTAGAATATTTCCTAAGATCAATCAAAAAATGGATTTTCAAAACAAAAAAGTTCAAGTTGTTTAAAGTATGTTCATTTGTACACTCAATACTTGGTCGGCAGCACAAATTACAGCATCAGTGAAGTGTGGCATGGAAGTGATCAGCCTGTGGCACTGCTGAGGCACTATTGAGCCTTAAGATCATCTGTATATTGTTGGATCGACTATTTCTCATCTTTCTCTTGAAAATATCCCATAGATTCAGGGGTCAGGCATGTTGGCTGGCCAATAAAGCACAGTAACATCGTGGTCAGCAAACCACTTGGAAGTGGTTTAGTACCTGTGGGCAGGTACTAAAGTCCTGCTGGAAAAGGAAATCAGCATCTCCATAAAGCTTGTCAGCAGATGGAAGCATAAAGTGCTCCAAAATCTCCTGGAAGATGGATGCATTGACTTTGCACTTGATAAAACACAATGGAAACTTCAGAAACTTCCCAATAGACTTCAAGAAGCTTGGATTCTGTGCCTCTCCAGTCTTCCTTCAGACTCTGGGACCATGATTTCAACATGAAATGCAAAATTTACTTTTATCTGAAAAGAGGACTTTTGACCACTGTTCACTGTCCAGTTCTTTTTCTCCTTAGCCCAGGTAAGATGCTTGTGACGTTTTTTTTGTTTCAGAAGTGGCTTGGTAGTCCTTTTACTGAAGATGTCCGAGTGTGGTGACTCTTGATGCGCTGACTCCGGCTTCATTCTACTTATTGTTAAGCTCTCCCAAGTGTTTGAATCGGCTTTACTTGACCGTATTCTCAAGCTTGTGGTCATCCCTGTTGCTTGTGCACCTTTGCCTACCCAATTTCTTCCTTCTAGTCAACTTTGCATTTAATATGCTTTGATACATCACTCTGTAAACAGCCACCACATTCAGTAATGACCATCTGTGACTTACTCTCTTTGTGGAGGGTGTCAATGATTGTCTCCTGGACCATTGCCAAGTCAGCAGTCTTCCCCATTAGTGTGGTTTCAAAGAACAAGAGATACCCGGAATTTATACTGTAGGGATGGTCATTTAATGAAACTCAAATGTAAATATTCTAATATTTTGAGATACTGGATTTTGGACTTTCATTAGCTGTACACTCTAATCAACAAATTAAAAAAAAAAAAAACTTTTGGAATGTTTTACTTTACATCTAGGGAATCTAGTATAAATGAAAGTTTCATTTTTTTAAAATAATTTACAATAAAAAAACTTTTTCACGATATTCTAATTATATGACCAGCACCTGTATACAGGAAAAACAAGGTCCACACTTTTTATAAACAAAAATATGGACCCAGCTTACCTTCCTGCGGCTCGTAGAACAAAGATATTCCATCCTTATTTACAGCATGAAGAAGGAAGAAATCAAAAGTTCTTTAAAGCCTAAAGCACTTTCACTATCAAGCCAGAAGGCGGCCTAGAAAAAGGCCAGCCGACAGCCTAACTGTAAAAACACCTGAGCAAGTAGAAATATATATATATATATATATATATATATATATATATATATTTATGGGAGGTGAAAGAAGAAGAGGAGAGGGTAGATATAAATCGCCCTAAAATAGCTGGGGAATCGATTACAAACACAACAGTGTTTACAATCGATCACCCATTACTCTCGTTTCTTCCTCCTCCCGTTTGTCTGGCTCAGATCCAAATCTGAACGGCCAGGGGTTTTTCCATGCCCTCCCAATCTCAAACGCGGAGATCAGGAGAGAATGGAAAGTCTATGGGAGCCGCAACATTCATGGACAGAAAGGAACTGTTCGCCGAACCGTCTGCACACGGCCCCTTTCTTAACGCACACTCACGTCAGCTGCAGTCTGCTGAAAAGCGCGTCCCAAAAACACAGCGGCTCACATACCCAGCGGCCAGAGGAGCGCTCGCTATCGGACGCGGTGACATCAAACACGGACGTCACAGTCATTACAATAGACCCTCGTCAGCCCTGGGAAGCCGAGAGAAAATATAATTCTCTCAGACTTCCCAACGAGCTCACCTGCGAGCCCTATGATTGCAGCCGCCATATCGCCTCAGCACACACGGGGCTACAAAACACCAGGCACAGATGCAGACACCTCCTCCCTCGGAAAGAGTATCAAACGATAACAGAGCGTCCGAACAGAAGAGACGCTCACAGTGAATAATAGACACTGTTACTGATACAGATGGCAGTTTAATTTGTTTACAAAGAAATGAAGATTTTGACACACAATCTCTCTCACTTGGACATTATAGGGAGAAAACATTCATATTGTTATTCATACTTCATTGATTCACCGCATTATCTTTCTTATTCTGAATCACATCTGAAGGAACTAGTGACTTGCTACTTGATCAGTCATTAGATACTTTTTTACTCTTACTCAAGCAATTATTTACATTTTTACTTTCACTTCTGGATGAAAAAATATTTATTTAAATACTTGTATTTTTACTTGTTTTCAGGTTTCTCTACCCACCTCTGCTCACATCACACTGACAATCAGCAACATGATCAGACGTGTGTTTATCACTGGAACTTAAGGTTTTATAGCATTATACTTGATAGTTTCAATGCATTTTGCTCACAAATTTAACCTGAAAAAAATCCTCGTTTTTGCCCTGTTTAAACATACCCACATGATCAGAAACTCCTCCCTCTTACAACACTTACCAGGAAGAGACTGACTTGTTATTTCTCCTTTCTGTTATACTAACTTTATCTCGACAAAAGCATAAAATAATCGGCTATCAATGAAGAACAAAGAGAAAAACTTTCAAGAAGGATTTTTGAGAAGTTTGTTTCTGAACAGACAGCAGATCTTTGAGGTTATTCATTTTTGAAAGTGAAAGTAAAGTTTAGACTGCAGGAGCTCAAAATGGCTTCACTATCTGAAGATGATTATATTTGTCCCGTGTGTCATGAAATCTTCAGTGTTCCTGTTCTTCTGTCATGTAGTCACAGTTTCTGTAAAGAGTGTCTTCAACAGTTCTGGAGAATCAGGGAAGCTCAGGAGTGTCCTGTCTGCAGGAGAAGATCCTCAAAAGATGATCCTCCAGTTAATCTTGCGTTAAAGAACTTGTGTGAGTCGTTCCTGAAGGAGAGAAATGAGAGGCGTTCATCAGGATCTGAGGAGATCTGCAGATTACACAGTGAGAAACTCAAACTCTTCTGTCTGGAGGACAAACAGCCTGTGTGTTTAGTGTGCAGAGATTCAAAACAACACGACAATCATAAATTCAGACCCATCGGTGAAGTGGTTTCATCATATAAGGTAAGACGGATAAACACTTGTTTAAGCTTATGTATTACATATATGAACATATTACAGAAATCTCTGGTGTCTTATAGATTTTCACTTTAAATTCTAGGAGGATCTCAATACAGCACTGAAGTCCTTACAAGAGAAACTTAAACACAATGAAAACATTAAAGGAGAGTTTGAGAAAACAGTTCAACACATCAAGGTGAGGATTGATTCTTTTGACATATTCAAGAGTTTGATTAGAAGAGATGAATTGATTTGTGTGATATAATTACATGTTCCTTTATTGACTGGAACACACACACACACACACACACACACACACACACACACACACACACACACACAGTCGTTCGTGTGTATCGGTTATCAAGTGTGTATATCTCTGAGTGTGTAAGTGTGTATATCAAAGCCACTGCAGTTCTGACTCCTGAATGTTCTTCCAGAGTCCAGAGCTCACGGCCGGATCCACAGATGGCTTCTGGAGCTTTGATTCATGTGCCACGTTACTTGGGCAACCTGCCATTCAGAGTCTGGAAGAAGATGCAGGACATCGTCCAAAACAGTGAGTCTGACTGCAGAAGATCTGAGCTGGAAATGATGGAGGGGTGGAGAGTTAGAGGTGCTTCATGACAGACAGATAGATAGATAGATAGATAGATAGATAGATAGATAGATAGATAGATAGATAGATAGATAGAAAGAATGGCAGTTTAATTGAATCGAATGGGATTCTGTCTGTTTAGATTTGAATTTTTGTTTGATCACCCAGGTGAAAAACAAGTACACTTCTATAATGTACTTCAAGTACTCTATTTTCGTGCACTAATTTCATACTTAATATGTTACAAATTCTTCTTTAGTACTTCTTAAGATAATCTTAAGAACATCTAAGTGTACTCAACTGTGCTGTTTTGAGACAGCATGAAATATGAACTTAAATGTGCTTTTAAAATACTATCTCTGTATTTAAAAATGTATTTTGATACTACCTATAGTACATTTGAACCCATAGTGTACTACAAGTGGTAACTAAATACATTTTTTTAAATACAGAGATAGTATATTAAAAGCACATTTTAGTTCATATTTCTGCTGTCTCAAAATAGCACAGTTGAGTACACTTAGATGTTCTTAAAGGTGCCCTAGAACTTTTTAAAAAAAAAGATGTAATATAAGTCTAAGGTGTCCCCTGAATGTGTCTGTGAAGTTTCAGCTCAAAATACCCCATAGATTTTTTTTTATAAATTTTTTTAACTGCCTATTTTGGGGCATCATTAGAAATGAGCCGATTCAGGGCTACTGGCCCTTTAATTCTCCTGCTCCACGCCCCAAGACCTCGCGTTTGCCTTAAACAACATAAAAAAAGTTCACACAGCTAATATAACTCTCAAAATGGATCTTTACAAAGTGTTCGTCATGCAGCATGTCTAATCGCGTAAGTACAGTGTTTATTTTGATGTTTACATTGATTCTGAATGAGTTTGAGGCTATGCTCCGTGGCTAACGGCTAATGCTACACTGTTGGAGAGATTTATAAAGAATGAAGTTGTGTTTATGAATTATACAGACTGCAAGTGTTTAATAATGAAAATAGCGACGACTCTTGTCTCCGTGAATACAGTAAGAAACGATGGTAACTTTAACCACATTTAACAGTACATTAGCAACATGCTAACTAAACATTTAGAAAGACAATTTACAAATATCACTAAAAATATCATGATATCATGGATCATGTCAGTTATTATCGCTCCATCTGCCATTTTTCGCTATTGTTCTTGCTTGCTTACCTAGTCTGTTGATTCACCTGTGCACAGATCCAGACGTTAATACTGGCTTGTCTAATGCCTTGAACATGGGCTGGCATATGCAAATATTGGGGCGTACATATTAATGATCCCGACTGTTACGTAACAGTCTGTGTTATGTTGAGATTCACCTGTTCTTCAGAGGAAAAGAAGGAGGAAACAATGGAGTTTGAGACTCACTGTATGTCATTTCCATGTACTGAACTCTTGTTATTCAACTATGCCGAGGTAAAGTAAATTTTTGAATCTAGGGCACCTTTAAGATTATCTTAAGAAGTACTAAAGAAGAATTTTTAACATATTAAGTATGAAATTAGTGCGCGAAAATAGAGCACTTTAAGTACATTATAGAAATTTACTTTTTTTTTTTTTCAACTGGGCAGTTTTGGGTTATTTCATAATCCCGTCAATGATAGTCTGTGGGATTTTTCAGAGTTGTGATCATCATTTTTAGGAAAACCGTAAGTCTGATCAGATATAAAAGATAAAGTAACCCGAGTCAGAACAGTCTGAGGGTTTGGTGGTTGTTCAGAGGAGTTACAATCAGAAAATTTAATCTCAGAATCAAAGTAATAATAATAATAATTTCTCAAGCCAACATAATTAGTTAGTCAAACACAACAGACAGTGAGAATAAACTATTTTAAACCAATAAAGACTATAAGAGGCAATAAAATGAAGATGATCAGATGCTGCTGAAGATCAGACACACACTTCCAGTTTTTAATCTACAGCATAAATCTCATCAGATCTCATTGATTTATTGTGATTTTAATTGATGGACACAAATGTCAGAATCACACATTTAATGTTTGTAGATGATGATAAAATGAGTGTGAAACTAATAACAGCACTGACAGTGATCAGAGGAAAGTGTGTTTGATCAACAGTGTCATAATTCATAATAATCTGTGTTGGTTCACTCTTGATCATTATATGAACATCAGAATAAAAGCATCTGTTGATTGTGTCTCATCAGCTCCTGTCATTCTGGATCCAAACACGGCGAATCCATATCTCGTCCTGTCTGATGATCTGACCAGTGTGAGAGTGAGTGGGAACAATCAACCTCTTCCTGATAATCCAGAGAGATTTAATTATTATTCCTGTGTTCTGGGTTCAGAGGGATTTAACTCAGGAACACACTGCTGGGATGTGGAGGTTAAAGAGAGTTCAGACTGGGCTCTTGGAGTAACTACAGCATCAAACCAGAGGAAGGGACGTGTTTTCTTTAGCACTGATGCCTGGGGTGTGCAGCGCAGTCGGTTTAAACAGAAGCTTGATCGAGTGAGAGTGAATCTGGACTATGACAGAGGAACGGTGTCATTCTCTGATCCTGTAACAAACACACATCTACGCACATTCAAATCCACCTTCACTGACACACTCTTTCCATTCTTCAATTTTTCTGGCTCTCTGAGGATCTTACCGGTCAATAGTCAGTAATCGTTACTCCTGTAGGTCTGGATCTTCCTGCTTTCATCATGTTTCCAGTATTTAATTCAGATCACATTAGGGTTTGAACATAGTATGTGTGAAGAGGGCCGTCCCAAGTGGAGGTGGGACTTAGTGTGAGGTAACAGAAGCGGGACGCCCCCTCGGTGTGTTCTCCATCATGTTCCTGTCCACCTCTGAAGGGCCTCTATAGCGTCACACCAGTTGCACTGCCCTAAGAACGTCCCTGTGTGCAACTTTGGTGTAAACACTTTAATAAATAAAGCATGTAATGTTTTTTGTAGAAATTATATTAGAAACATATTTTACACTTTTAGAAAGGATGTACTAAAAATGAAACAACTTGTGTTTAATTTTTACACATTAATGGGTGTTTAGTGACAACATGTTTTGTGTCAGTTTTAACTCAATCATTGTGTGTCAGAAAGATTAAAACAAAGAAAATGTGTAAAATAACCATGTGCTGTTCTTGGATACACACATTGTGTTAAAAACACCTAAAATCCTAAACAAAACATTAGCATTTGACAAAATTAATGTAGTCATTGGTTGTTTAGCTTATTGTCAAAAAAAAGTATTCTAATAAAATATAAACAATTAAAGGTGCTAAAGAGGATCTTTTCGTCGACTGAAAAAACAAAAAACTATTAGTAAGTTTTTGAAATGAGTGCATGCGTAAGAACAGCCCCCCTCCTTCACAGCTCATTTCGAGGGAACGCCTCGCAAAACTCTTGCACGAGTATTGGAACACGAGTGTTTACCACCGGCATTCGCTGTATCGTGTTAGTGGATTCATTATGTCGGACTCACCGCAGGTAACTCATAATCTGCAGTTGTTACTCCTGTCTCCTGACAAAAACATTGCATGCGGCGCCTGTGGAGTGTGGAAAGTTACTGGAGCGCGCAGCCGCGCTCGTCTCTCACAAGGAACGTCACGGCAGTGATTGACAAGCCAGAGGGCCAATCGTTTACGCGATGATCACACAAACGATTGGCTGATGTTTTTAAGGCCCTACCTCGTGCACAGATGATGTATATTAATATTATTCCTTTCAGTGCACCTAATAAATAGTCTTTTATCAGTTAGTAAAGACAGTTTCAAGTAATATTGCAAAAAAGTATAAAACAAAACATCCTCTTTAGCACCTTTAAATTCATAATATATAATAAATACAATTTTAAGCAGTCCAAAAGAAAGTCAAACTCAATACAAAACAGTTCTCTTCATTCAACAGAAATTGCCTGAATGGAGTCATAATCTTTGTGTGCCCTTTGTTAGAACTGAGCCAGATAAAAGATGCTGCCATCTTGGATCGGAATCTTCTCCAGACTGAGATGAAGCTAAAAGAATAAAGTCCTGTACTAAGGACTAAAAGAAAAAGAAAGAAAGAAAGAAAGGCCTTTACTAAGAGCAGCAATGAAAGATCCAGAAAGTGACTTATCTGAGAAATGCATAATCGTTTTCTCTGATTGCTCCTCTTCAATCCTGGAGGAAGCAAAGAGCCCCATTTGTTTGCCCCTTCTGCATCTCTTGAGTTTCTTGCCTTCGATCCATTCCTGGCACATTCACCTGAGAGACATTAACCAAGACCTTTTTTCAGTTCTGTTAACCTGCTTTTGTTAACAATTTTGTTGCAATTCCAATGTCTTCGACTCCTGATGTGTTGTCTCGAGTTGTTTGGTAGTCTCTTTAATCGCAGGTGCCATAAGATCAACATTCATTTAATATCTCGCACCAACACGTACAGAACTCAGAGATCTCTAGATCAAAGGCAGGAGCTTTTTGTAGACGCAAACCTCTTGGAATAATTTTCTCGCGTAGATAGTCACTCAAAGTCACAGCATGATAACACTGTTTAACTTCTCATTGAAGCAGATGATTAAATTGTCAACATCTCTCACATCTCAAGTGTCATTCTCATAAAAAATAGAGTCTTTCAGAATAGAATGTGAATAATCCGCTTCACTGAATTCAAATGTTTTACTTAGAGAAATAAATTCTTCATCTGCCATGATGGAGTCAGAAAAGGGAGAGCTACAGCCAAAAAGATCACTCAAATACAAAAAAACAAAAAACAAAATACAAACCCAACCAGGGCTCAGGTGCAGGACAAAGGAGACAAACTGAAGCAAAAAAAACATAAAACAAATAAATAAATAAAAAGATCCTAGTTTGTGCCTGACAAAGACCTGATGGTTGAAAGGTTGTTACAATAAAGTGTTTATCATGATTTACATTATGTTTGTCTCTTTTTTCCTGCACCTGAACCCTGGTTGGATTTGTGGGATGTGCACATCTTTTTTGTATTTTTTTTGTCATTTATGCCCTACTTGCCAAAGTGCATTGCTTGTACAATACTTTTTTTCAAAAGAAAATTAGTTAGTGAAAAGTTTTAGTTAGATTAGTTAGTTAGTGATTAGTTAGTGGGTTCCCAACCCCCGGTAGGCTACTCTGTAAAAAATGATATGATCAATAAGTCATAACAACATATGTTTTTACATTACTTTAACTCATCAAAATAAGCCATTCTTTTTTTCAAAGTCAGTTTAATATAATTTAAGTTAAAATGGCTTATACAGCCAAGATGATAGCACTTAAAAATTAAAGGCATTGACTGAACTTAAAGTTGTTGTTGTTTTTTACAGTGTATAGATGGTTTCTGTACCCAAACATTACAATTTTACCATTTGAATCTCACATTCTTTCATTAGTTCTTAACATTTTCAGCACATCAATGTACGATTAAATTCACCAAGAAAAAACAAACGCTGAATTCCTCTGACATCTATTTTACCATCTATTTTTATGCACTTTTGTGTTTTTATAGACACAGCAGTGTGAACAGGACTTTTATTTTGGTCTGGCGATATGACATCATAAGTCTGCGCCGCTCCTGCGACTGTTATGATTCGGCTGAAGAAAGGTTTGTGTTTTTACGCATTTAAAGTGCTTGATGTGACACAAACCGTTATGTCTGTTTTATAGTTTTTACAATAACTGTAAAATAAATGAGCTGTTATTGAATGTAACACTGCAGTGCTTTCTCTTTGTATTTTTGTGAGTAAAGCGCGTCCACACAGATTAATTTGCGTCTGATTTCGCTCCATATATGAATCAGTTTATCGTAAACACGAACTCTGTCTCTGACAAGTAATAATGGAAGAAATTGATGTTTTTTAAAAACAAAACCCCGAGACAGTTGAACCGATTCCTTCTCCAAATGATTCACTGATTCGAAGCGCTCGATTCACTGATGCTGCTGATCAAAACAGAGAACACATGCGTGAATAATGATGACATTTACAAACGTTATTTATGAATTAATTTGTAACACTAGTTTGAGTTGTTTTTTGGCTAACTGACTGACTGACTCATCAGTGTGCTGACTACTGAACTATCTGATTGAGACACACCTTTTGTTTCTGTTAATTATTCTCATCTTAAACATGTCAAATTGTTCAAACACACAGGAAAACTCCTGGTTCATCTGAGATCTCATGACACACTATTATAAAGATGGCGTTTATTAAAAAGGAGAGTGAAGATATAAAGATTGAAGAAGTGTTCAGTGTGAAACATGAAGAAACTGAAGAACAAACAGGTTAGTTTCATTCTCAAAGCTGAACTCATTCACACACTCATTCTGCTTTCACATAAGACATGTTTGCAATGTGCCACTGATCCACGCACGACATGAAATATATATATTCATTACAAACTGCATTAAAGGTATTTTGAGGTATTATAGCATCGCTTGCGCTTTAAAAAGGGGAGGAGACTGAAATTTACCGAAGAAAACCTGCTTGGTTAGGTTCACAGAGTAAGTTACTATGGTAACTGACTCTGAGTATAAGTTACCCCTCTTTCAGAAACAGGCTTGACTTACCCTGCTTTCTCGGGTTTGAGATACCTCCCTTTCTGAAACGGAAAACCCAGAGTTTCCCTCATTTCAGGGTTAACATACTCAGAGTTTTCACTTAACCTCCTATCTGAAACAGGCCCCTGCTGTACAAGATTTCATTCAGTCTTATGCTGTGACTGTGTGAACAAATGTTTCTGAACATGTCAAACACACTGGATCATCTTCCACCTCAACAGCAGTGCTTGCAGAACTTGTAGTGCTTTTGTTCGCAACAATGACAAAAGCAACAGCTTTTCTCCACCTAGAATAAGCAGCGGTGTCAAACTCATTGTAGGTTGAGGGCCAGATTGGAAAAAATAACCATGTGCGGGCTGAATTAATAATAATAAAAAAAAACCTTAGTGCTCTGATAGTTGCATTAATATTAACCATATAAGGGCAATTCCAGCGTTATGGACGTGACATTTGGAGTCAAAACTTGAAATGTAAACGCTCTAAGAATGCATTTAATAGCAACATATTGAACCGTCTATTTATATATTCATAATCCCTTACTAAAGGAGTCCAGACATTAGAAAAATGTCAGACTATACAACTGTTTTATATTTTAGATGAGGAAAATATACAGCGTTACGGACGTGACAAAAAAAGTCACTAAGTTTTGGGTGACAACATATTTTTTACGAATTCTGTGAATTACATTGAGCTAGGGCTGGGCGATATATCGCATGCCATCACCTGCTTTCAAATGGAGCGGCATTTAATAGACAGAGCCGTAGATCACTGATAAGCCACGCAATATCGCGTTCATATCGCAGATGTATCGCCTTCGATAATGAACGCGATATTGCGTGGCTTATCAGTGATCTACGGCTCTGTTTATTAAATGCCGCTCCATTTGAAAGCAGGTGATGGCGATTTAGCGGCAATCAGGGAACCGGCTTTACTGACGAAATGCGCGTGACAAAAGCATTCGATATATCGCCCAGCCCTACATTGAGCAAACCAAAAGTAATACTGCCCACCGAATGAAGAAGGGTTGGCTCTCCACAGAGCATAAAATAATAATTTTATTTCATTTTTTGTGTTCGCATTAATGAGGAAAAAACAGCGTTACGGATGTGACAGTTTTCCGTTATGGATGTGACCGGTCTGAAAGCGGCACAGAAGACTGCTTTAAAACTGCTTTAAAACTTTCACAGAGACCTCAAGCAGGCATTTAAACCACCAAATATTGAAATCTGGGATACCAGTATGGTAAGACCCCACAATTTATTAACTTTTTACTAAACTTTTTACAACTTTATACTCCGTATTGCAAAAGGTTATGGATTAGACCTATTTCTCATGTTGACAAGCGTGTGCGTTCAAGAATCAATTTAGAGACCATGATTTTCCTTCTTACAGAACTGCTTGCTAAAATACATTGACAAATATTAATGTTTATCACAAAGCAGTTTAAAATCGCAAGTTTTCCCCACAGGTGGACCGATTGACCTAGCCTACACTATTGCCAATCGCAATCATGTCAGTTTTGTGTATGAATGAACCCACGGTTTTCAGCTAGTTTCACAGTTTAAAGCGGAGTCTTGAGTCAAAATGATCAAACTTTATTTCAAGTCAAAATTATTGCAATGATATTAGCCTATTTTGTTAGCTTGATCGCACGGATTGTGATCAAGGCTAGGCCATTCATTTTTTAACCAACAGGTAAAAACGCGACATCCCAATTCCCGAGGGAAGTGTCCTATGAGACACAATGCTCTTCTATAAGTTGTACTGTATCATATAGGCCTACCTTTTGATGTTCATATTTCATTCTATAAAGGAAGGTGTAGGCTACACGGTGCGAATTCTGACGGTCAGAAGATCGTATGTCCACGTCACGAGTGAGTTTATCTGAAAATCGCACGGACAAGGTGATAGGCTATATGACACGATTTTTCGACCTGCCGATTTCCGAAGCAATCGCACAAAGTTCAGTGTGTGTGAGCATGCGAGCAGAGCGCGAGCTCAAATCAGAATAGCCTACCCTTTGACATGCTAGATAGAAAATAGGCCTATAAGTTTTTTTTTTTCCCTTCATCGACTATAGTTGTTCAAGCCATTAGTTGATTAGTTGACTATCACATTTAATTACTTAAATACTGGAGAGAATATTATAATTAGCATTTATAGAGGACTCAAGCGCATGCATAAAGCTTGCCAAAGAACTGGCAAAAGAAATTATGAATGTGACCAAAAAAAAAAAAAAAAAAAAAACAGCAAGGAGACATTTTGATTGTTTTTTTTTTAACAATCTAATGTTTTCTAAATCAGTGTCGGCTGCGAAGATGAAGTTGACATTGCTGACTCTCATCATCTAGAGAGAGAATGCACTTTTCATTCGGATTACATAATCAGAGAGTAGCCCATTTCTTTTCGTTTTGAATTATTTCGTTTAAAAGAAGACATTTCGAGCTTTCTATAGATATTTTTCTCGTGTCTGTGAGGCAAGCAGCCTATGCTGAGTTTCGGTTCATTTAGCCTAAGACGCGCTCCAGATCAAGTGATCGCGCCCGCACATCCATGAATATATTTGCTTCTTATTTATTAAATCCAGGCAATTTGTTGATGAAACATTGATTAAAATTAAGATAAAATTTTTACAAAACGAAATTCACTTTAAAGAAAGGCTTTCTACAAAACAAAACTTAATGAAGCGATCAAAACCACATATATTGTGGATAAACAAGGCAATTTTCTTAAAATTTCTGTTTGAGCACATTATTACAGTATATTACAGACCTAAATGGACAATTTAAAAAGGGTTTTGTTCTTTTGGTTAAAACTTTTTTTTTTTCATGGTAAAGTTGACATTTGCGTGGAATTGCCCATAAACAACAAATTAATTTGCAAGAAAACTAGTACACTGCTCCTTAAAACTGCATTTGTTTTTACAGCAAAAAGACTATTAGATTTTTAAAATTATGTTTTTTTTAAAATCCTTTTTTATTAGTAATGCACCTATTTTGATTTTTCATGGCCAATAGAAGCAAATTGGCCAATTCTACTGGTTGCGGATTTTTTTTAAAGCAAATTTATTTGTTGTTTATTTGTTCAAAAAAATATCTGTAGCTTTTTGATATTAGAGGCGAACACTGGATTTTTATCACAATCTCAACAAAAATGTTATGCACATGATCAGTTGTTTTTAATTTAAATTGTTGTATAATTTCAAGATTAACAGCAAAAACAGCATGGTCTGACTTTAGCTTTGTGACATTATGCTGCATAACAAAACACAATCAGCAGACGGACTGAATGAAAATGCAGAATTACTCAGTAGGTGGCGCTTATGCAGCATACAGCAGCAATATAGCGTTTCCATGGTTACCACTGTGCACAATAAATGGGCTACTACCCTATAATATACAATCTCTGCTAATACTAGTTCATATGGAGATAAGGGGAAAAGCCATCAAAACTTTTCTGAAGACAGTTCCCTTCAGAGATACATTCATATCAACCCCAATATAATATATATTATTCTTCCTATATGTCACGAACAGTGAGCTCGTGCATGGTGCAGTATTTTCTCTGCGGTGCGTCTGTTCTCTTTGTGTCCGTATTCAGTGTGTGCCCGTGTTAACATCCTTTTCACAGACATAAATACTTCCACACAAATTAAATTTTGGTAAATTATTACAAAGCACTTTGTTTGCAAAGCCGGAAAAAAGATTGATCCAAAATATACCAAAAAAACATTTGGATTTGCATCTCTATTTTTTAAAATTATAGTTCAAATCATCCTGCGGGCCGGATTAGACACCTTTTGTGGGCCGTATGTTTGACACCCTTGGCATAGAGCATCCAACTGTGAGTTTAAATTACAGTAGGCTAAAAGAAGACAGTTTCATTCACTGATACGAGCAGTTCTGTAAACACACTGAATACTTACAATACTTACTAAAGTTAGTAATCTTTGGCTTTCTAACTGTCATAGACCTGAAATAGTATAGTTCCCACTTTCATATAGGTAATTCAAAGCTACAAGCTATGGACATGATATGCGGAAAAAAAAACAGTTGTGGCCAGTTAATAATTCGGTTCCTCATTTTATTAATTCGTTCACTCCTTTAAATAAAAAGTTCCCTCGTTTTGATTTAACTGAAACGAGGGAACAAATTAGTAATAATGAACTGGGGTCAGTATTTCCCGCATGTCTTTGTGCTCTTTACACAGCTACTACCAAAGTCAGAACAGTTACATGAGAAAAAAACAGGGTGTGACAAGCCATGACAAGGAAAGAAAGAAATTGCACACACACGCACACACACACACACACACACACACACACACACACACACACACACACACTCAGAAGCTGAATTTCAACCTCTGCCCAGTTCACTTAAAAGAGTCTGTGTGTTTTTTTTTCTAAAGTAAACCAAAAGCTTCACTGGGTAGGCTTATCTCTCCCTCACACACTCTCTTGTTACCATTATATTCAAATTCATTCAAATAAATATAATCTTACCTGCTACTTTATTTCACATTAGAATTGTAGATCTAACTACTGTAGATAAAATAACAAAGCAAATTACCTTTTTTCCAGTCTATATCCGTTCAGTCAGATTTTGCGCTGCAAAACATCTACAAACAGCTGTTAACTTATTCATTCTGTCAGGTAATCATGGTCACCCAAAGTGAAATATGTAAATAATTTTAATAGCATGGCCACTCCAAACCCGAGGGTCTAACATGTGCATAGTAAAGCTATCAATGACAATCATGGGCGGGAATTAATACCAGTTGTGTCTAAAGTGAATGTAAACAGACTGGCCAAAAAATTGGATATGGTCAAAAGATCGGATCTGTGCATTAAGACTTGCAGATAAAACACAGCCTGTGGGTCTCTGCAGAGCATGTGAGATTGAGTTAGTTTAGTCTACCTCCTATTGACAACCCAGAGTTTAACTCATGCATGTTGAATACATAGTCAATGGATCACCGATTTCAAGTGTCACCAGAGAAATGGATGTTAAGCAGCAGCACACCATACTCTTTTTTTCTTCTTTTGTTTAGTTAGTGTTGGTGCAAATGACCACCTATTGATCTATTGTGCATTCAGAATTTATATTATACAGAAAATGTCCAGCAGCAAAAAAGACAACCCTTTAAGATCAATGATGTGTGTGATGAGGAAATTTTAGATGTGTGATGTGACAAAATGAACATTGTAGGGCTGCACGATTAATCGCATGCTATTCTCACGCGCATTTCGTCAGTAAAGCCGGTTCCCTGATTACCGCTAAATCGCCATCACCTGTTTTTAAACGGAGCGCCTTTTAATAGACGGAGCCGTAGTTCACGGACAAGCCACGCAATATCGCGTTCATTATCGCAGGCGATTCATCTGCGATATGAACGCGATATTGCGTGGCTTTTCAGTGATCTACGGCTCTGTCTATTAAATGCCGCTTCATTTGAAAGCAGGTGATGGCGATTTAGCTGTAATCAGGGAACCGGCTTTACTGACGAAATGCGCGTGAGAATAGCATGCGATTAATCGTGCAGCCCTAGAACATTGGTTTGTCATAACAATACTTTATAATTATAAATTACATACGTTTATTATATTATAATAGGCCTATATTTTGTTGTCATGCCCACTTAAACCTCATCTAAAGGGTATTTTGGGAAATTTGTCCTTATATATTTACAGTTTTTGAAACTGTAAGTTGATGTTATCAGTTTACTTATCCATAAACTTATCCATGATCTACTTTCTGGAATACCTCCCTGGAGGGCCACTGTCCTGGAGAGTTAAGCTCCATCTCTAATCACACCTGATTCTTTGAAAATTACTTGCAGGTATGTTTGGTTAGTGATGGAACTGAACTCTGTAGGACTGTGGCCCTCCAGGACTGACAGTGCCCTTTCCTAGTTGTTGTTGAAAAATCTAACAGCACCATAAGAGATGTAACCCTGATCATATGCCAAAAGCAGATCATTTGCAACTTCAGTAACACTATTTCTGTGATATGATGAGTGACAGTATTTGGGACAAGTCCTAAAGAAAGCCAAGAGTTAGCCATGCTGAGAAGAGGTTGTGATGCTAGCTAAATGTGTAGGATCTAACATACACATTGTTTTTTGATGCTTTACATGTGTAAATGTTTTGATGTCTGTTGTTTTGTGCCACTAAATTGGGGTTAATTGTCTTTTTCATCTTAGACTTGAAGACACTGAAAGAAGAGAGTCAAGAATTGAATGAAACTGAAGAAAAAGACCAGAATGATTTCATAACTGAAGAAAAACCTTTCATTAGCTCACAGACTGAAAAGACTTTATCAAGAAAAAAAGCTCAAAAGACTAAAGGTCATTTCACATGCCAACATTGTGGAAAGACTTTCAATCAAAATAGAAACCTTAAAGTCCATGTGAGAATTCACACTGGAGAAAAGCCATTCACCTGCCAACAGTGTGGAAAGAGTTTCACTCAAAAACCAAGTCTTAAAGCCCACATGAGAGTCCACACTGGAGAGAACCTGTTCATCTGCCAACAATGTGGAAAAAGGTTCAATCGAAAAGGAAACCTGACAGTCCACTTGAGAATTCATACTGGAGCTAGTCCATTTATCTGCCAACAGTGTGGAAGAAGTTTCACTCAAAAAGGAAGCCTTAAACTCCACATGAGAATTCACACTGGAGAAAACCCTTTCACCTGCCAACAATGTGGGAAAGGTTTCATTCGAAAAGCAAACCTTAAAAGCCACATGAGAATTCACACTGGAGAGAAGCCTTTTACATGCCCTCAATGTGGAAAGAGTTTTAAACATAAAGCAACCCTTAATGCTCACATGAGGATTCACACTGGAGAGAAGCCGTTCGTATGTGATCAGTGTGGAAAGAGTTTCAGATTTAATGTAACTCTTAATCACCACATGAGGATTCACTCAAGAGAGAACTGTTTTATATGTCATCAGTGTGGAAGGAGTTTCACAGACAGGAAACATCTTAAAAATCATGTAAAAATTCACTTTGGAGAGAAGCCTCACATGTGCGTTCACTGTGGAAAGACTTGCAAAAACAAAGCAAACCTTGAGGTTCACATGAGAGTTCACACTGGAGAGAAGCCTTTCACCTGCCCTCAGTGTGGGAAGAGTTTCGCTCTCAAAGGAAACCTTATTGTTCACATTAGGCTTCACACTGGAGAGAAGCCTTACAAGTGTCTTCAGTGTGAAAAGAGTTTCACATATCATAGAGACCTGAAATGTCATTCACAAACTCATTCTGGAAAGAAATTACAAGGTTCTGAGTGTGGAAAGAAGCTTATGAATGAGAGAAATTTCAAACCCTCTATAAGGCGGCGATTTAATTGTGATCGGTGTAATAAAAAGTTTATTTTGTCATCACACTTACAGATACACATGAAAATTCACACAAATGTCAACCCATATTTTTGTTGTTTTTGTAGAAAGAGTTTTAAATGGCTCAGCAGTTTAAAATGGCACCAAAAAATCTGTGTGAAATCAAAGCTACATTCATACAACAGGTGAATGTGGATCCAATTTGATTTTGCCTTTTTTTTTTTGGCTAAGGTTTACCTTTTTAAATGTGTCATTACCGCTAAATCGCCATCACCTGCTTTCAAATGAAGCGGCATTTAATAGACAGAGCCGTAGATCACTGAAAAGCCACGCAATATCGCGTTCATATCGCAGATGAATCGCCTGCGATAATGAACGTGATATTGCGTGGCTTGTCCGTGAACTACGGCTCCATCTATTAAAAGGCGCTCCGTTTAAAAACAGGTGATGGCGATTTAGCGGTAATCAGGGAACCGGCTTTACTGACGAAATGCGCGTGAGAATAGCATGCGATTAATCGTGCAGTCCTACATTTAAGCATGGCTAGGCCATCACTTCACTGCAAAGTATTGCCAATTTACCTGCCTTACAGACCGTTTCTTTCATTGATTGTTTGCCATTCTGTTACGACCATTGCCTGTTTGTTCTGTTTCTGACTGTTGGATTGCCCTTCTGTTTTGTTGTTTGGATTGGACTGCCTTATTGTGTTTGAACCTCTGCCTGCCTCACGTTTATGTCTCTGCCTGTCGATTCGGGTTTGTTTGCTGTGGATTGCAATAAAACACTCCACATGAATTCTAACGCCACCTCAGCGTCCTTACATAATACTTCGCCACCAATGAATCCAGCAGATGTTTCCAATCTACAGGCCGCATTCGCTTATCAAGGCGATGTGCTCAAGGAGTTTAGAGACCAACTGGCTAAAGCTCAAGCGGCTAACGACTACCTCACTCAACATCTACGATCACTACCACCGCCTATGCCCAGGAAGGTAAGCTTTGCTTTACCGGATAAATTCAATGGCTCAGCGGATCAGTGTAAAGGTTTTCTCCGGCAAGTCGACATCTACTTCATGCATCAAGGATGTGACTTTGATTCGGATGAAAAGAAATGTGCATTTCTCATGTCCTTACTAACTGGTAAAGTGATTGAGTGGGCCGCGGCAGTCTGGGAATCTGATCATTTGTTTCATACATCTTATATGTATTTTGTGAAACAACTCAGAGATGTGTTCGAGTATCCAGCAGGTGGCAAGGATGTTTCTACTCGTCTCATTCAGCTAACCCAGGGCCGCAGAACAGCCGCAGATTAGGCAATCGAATCCAACAGCCCTGTCCAATCCAACGATCACGCCAACCCTGAACCCATGCAACTAGGGGTCACCAGACTATCGGGTGAGGAGAGATCACGACGGCTCATCAATAATCTGTGCTTCTACTGTGGGGAAGCAGGTCATCGCAACTCATCATGCCCGCTCAAAGCCCGGAGGAGCACCATTGAATACAACCGGGTGAGTGTTGATAACCTCTTGCTCCCTAACACCAAATCACTCACTATAACAGTACAGATCTCTACTGATAGTGACTCCTTTGAATTTACAGCGCTGATTGACTGGTTCAGCTATCAATCTGATTCATCAAGACCTCATCACAACATTCAACATTCCCACACAATCCTGCAATCCTCCACTCAAGGTCAATGCCGTCAACAATAGGCCCATCGGAAAAGACATCATTTCAAAGACATCATGAACAAGTACGTAGTCGCTTACATTGACGACATCCTGATATACTACAAGTCTGAAGAGGAGCACAAGAGTCACGTCAGGACCATACTCACCAGGCTACTGAAACACCAACTCTATGTCAAGGCTGAGAAATGTGAATTTCATGTTCAGCGAACTTCATTCCTAGGGTACAACGTCAGCTATCAAAGTGTGGAAATGGATAACTCAAAGATTATGGCGGTAACCGAATTGCCTCAACCCAACACAGTTAAAGAACTTCAGCGGTTCCTGGGCTTCGCCAACTTCTACCGAAGATTCATCCGTAACTACAGCATGACAGCCGCACCATTGACATCCCTGCTAAAAGGCAAACCATCGTGATTGAAATGGACTGACCAAGCCACTCAAGCCTTCACCAACCTTAAGAACAGCTTCACAACCGCACCCATCCTGAAACACCCAGACCCAAACCTCCCGTTTATTGTGGAAGTGGACACTTCAGACTGAGGCATAGGAGCAGTCCTATCTCAGCGCCATGGACAACCAGGCAAGCTGTTCCCATGTGCTTACTTCTCCAGGAAGCTCACAGATGCAGAGCGCAACTACGATGTCGGGAACAAGGAACTCCTAGCCATGAAAGCAGCTATAGAGGAATGGAGACATTGGCTGGAAGGATCCATTCACCCCTTCCAGATCATTACAGATCATAAGAACCTTGAGTACATCAAGAACACAAAGAGACTCAATCCACGCCAAGCACGATGGTCATTGTTCTTCACAAGATTCCAATTCACGGTCACTTATCGCCCAGGCAGCAAGAACAGCAAAGCTGATGTACTATCCAGGAGACACGATCACCCACAAACTGAGTTTCAACCAGAGTCCATCCTGCCATCATCCATCATCATTGCTCCGGTCACATGGGATTTAATGGAAGAGATTCGAGAACAACAAAATGAACCTACACCACCAGGTTGTCCACCCAATAAGCACTATGTTTCTGCAATCCTCCGAGTCCAAGTCTTGCAGTGGGTCCACACCTCGCTCTGCTCTGGCCATCCCGGTATTTCTCGAACTCTTCATCTGACGCAAAACTCGTTTTGGTGGCCCTCCATGGTCAAGGATGTGGCCAATTATGTCAAGTTTTGCTCTGTCTGCGCTCAGTCTAAAACACCCAAGGAACTACCATCTGGGTTGTTACAGCCCCTGCCTATCCCTCAAAGGCCTTGGTCGCACCTCTCGATTGACTTCGTCACTGACCTTCCTCTATTGAATGGGTTCACAACCATCCTTGTCATTATTGATCGGTTCTCCAAAGCCTGCCGACTAATCCCTCTGAAAGGTCTTCCCACAGCCATGGAAACCGCCCAAGCTATGTTTCATCATGTCTTCCGATCATATGGTATACCTGAAGACATTGTGTCTGACAGAGGAACCCAATTCACGTCTCAAGTATGGAAGGCTTTCTGCAAACAACTGGACATTAACGTGAGTCTGACTTCAGGCTATCATCCACAATCGAACGGTCAGGTCGAGAGATTGAATCAGGAGATTGGCAGGTATTTCAGGTCATACTGTGGTCGTGAACAGCATCACTGGTCCGAGTTTCTACCATGGGCAGAGTACGCACAGAATTCATTGAGACATTCATCCACTGGACTTACGCCATTCCAATGCGTGTTAGGATATCAACCTCCCATGTTCCCGTGGTCAGGTGAAACATCCCTGGTACCTGCAGTCGATGACTGGATTCAACGTAGCGAGAGGGTGTGGGACAGTGCTCATGTGCGCCTGCAATGATCAGTCAGGAACCAAGAAATCCAGGCCAGCCGATTTCTCACATTTATTGAAGTATAAGCATAAGAGATCACTTCCATTGTCAGAGTGTGTTAAGACCATGCTAACCGAATGCCGAACGCAGTTGGACATAGTGGCGTTTTAGAGGTAAAAATGTTTTAAATACTGTTCGGTTTCTTGCACAAACCGATCGTTTCGTGTCTTAGGACATCAATGTTTTGTCACGAGCCGCAGGGTTTATTTTGGATTTGTCTAAGCATGTTTTTTTTATTCTCATAGATGGAGTTCCCATTGACATGCATTATAAGACTGACAGACCTTAACGGTTGGAGTTAAAAATCATCATTTGTGTTCTACTGAAGAAACAAAGTCACCTACATCTTGGATGCACTGGGGATAAGGAGATAAACATCAAATTTTCATTTTTGGGTGAACTATCCCTTTAATGACCCTTTAAATTGGAAAAGGATCTACTATGGAGTTACTCTTTTTTTCCCAGTCAAACCTACTGTGTTTGAGAGCAATCAAATTATTTTGAAATAATGAAAATAAAAGTCTTCTGAAGGTTGTTTTTAAGTACAGAAATAAGTAAATGAAATTTGAAAATGTGTTTTTCTCTGCAGTTCCCACAATTCACACGTAAATTTTCTCTCTATCTTTGTGGGTCTAAAACATTTGCTTGTGATTTCAAATGTAAGTGAAGCTGGGTGGTATCTACCCACCAGAACGAAAGACTTGTTTCTTTTGGTCTCTCTCATTTGGTTGTACTTTGTTTTTCTACCACCAGTTAGAAGAGAGCAACATGTCGTTTGCTGGGTAAAATAGCTCATTTAATAAATTCAGTGAGAAATGCATGAAGCTGGATAACGTGTGTAACTATCCATATATTTAATTCAAAATTTGTCAAATCAGAGGCTTTGTTCTTTCTTTTGTATATTGTATGTTCAGATACTCTATATTCTAGGGGCCTTTTGAAAATGATCAAAAATACTGGCGCTGGCTGGGAAAGGGTTCGTTAAACAAAACTTTAATTTCAGAGACAACAAATTTAAAAAAAAATTGTCTCATGAAGCAAGTTAAACAAACTCTTGAGTTGCAGATGTAGTTGATAAATCCAAACAAATCAAAACATAGATGGAGTACTGTACCTCTTCCTGAGTCGATATTTAATTCGGCAACTATAGGTAATTTAGATTTTTACATTGTTTAATGTTTAATAATTGCATTATATTAGCTGTGCATAAGCAGTGGTTCTATCGCTTGATGCTGATGCTGCTTCATCTGTGTTTTAATCTGGAGATGCTGTACTCTTTCAGAAGATGTGTAATAGCGGCCCCTACCGTATAATGGTAAAAATCCCCTTTTCCCAGACACATTTACTGCTGGTAATGAAAATTAGTCTCCTTGTTAGCGCGCCCACCTCCCACACTGGAGACCTGGGTTTGAGGCCTGCACAGAGCAGGGCGAGTAGAACCAGTGGGGTAACATTGGTGTTGTGACCTGAATTTAGAAAGGAAGACCGGTGCTGCAGATACAAACATGCTCATTGTTTTGAATATCATTCATGTTGATGACTTTCTATATTCCACTGGGCTCATGTTAAGCTGAGTTCAGACTGCACAATTTTAGCCCCGATTTTGGCTCGCCAACAGGTTTTGAGAAATTGCAGACAAATGCCCGAAATCACAGGCAAATTGGTGTCGTTCACGCGAGTGACAATCACGCAGTGTGAATGAGCAAAGATGCGATCTGAGAGAATCGTGATTCAAAATCCTGCTGTGTGAAAAGTGTTCTGACTGAAAACTATATCAGCGATGACCGACAGCCAATGAGAGAGCAAGATACAGAGCAGTGGGGAGTTCGGGGAGGAGTTACAGACCACAATATCAGCAAGCATGGCTTCGTACACATAAACATTACGGCTGCGTCCGAAATCGCATACTTCCCTACTATATAGTATGTGAAAAACAGTATGCGAGGGGAGTAGTATGTCCGAATTCATAGTATTCGAAAAACAGTAGGCGAGAAGTACCCGGATGACCTACTGCTTCCGCCCGAATTCTGTAGTAGGCATACGATGGACGCTGCGCTATCCCGTGATGCTACAGGAGAGGATTCTTCATATTCGGAAATGGTGGAAAGTGATGATATGGAGCTCTTTTGAAGTCATTCAGCACCTCGGGAAAAACGGTGTTTATTGTGGTTAAACATTACGGCTGACTTATTGAAAGTTTAAACAATGTAAATTGATGAGAAGATTTTGAGAGTCGGCTGTAAAAAAGATGTTTTATTACTGACAGCACATCAAGCTAACGAACAGGTTGAGATAACATTACATCAGCTTGTTAACACTGTTTTATTTAACAGAGACGTTCGTTGTTAAGCAGTTTAATGAGATTAGAAAATTTAACCGACAGCAACATCCAGGAGTAGTTTGTAGGGCTCAGTTTGTAAATAGTTTTTTGTAGAATATGAATATACTATTTATTATTATCATTGTATTTATTTATTTATGTATTGTATATAATATTTAGGCTATGTTGTGTATTTCTCTCTCCCTCTCTGTCTATCTACACATTTATTTATTTATTTATATATATGTATTCAAGTTTGTTTATTGATTCATGTATTTTGTTTCTCTTGTGTATTTTTATATGTATTCATTTTGAATAATAAATTACTTAATTTCATTGCTCCAAATCAGCCTCTGTCGTGATGTTCACAGATGTCTTTTTATTCTGAGGTAAATTTGCTAGCTAAATAGGTGATTATACTTTGACATATTTAACAAGCTGTTGAAGAAAGCGCGATCTGCGAGCAGCTGACCGACACCTCCTTTGAGCTGTTGATTGAATCAACGTTAAAACACAGATGAAAGCAGTAAGCATTAATAAAAACATTGCCAATGAAAGCGGAGTAGAGCGGGCTCTTTAAATTTCTGCGCTGTTGTGACAGTGCATGACACGTGACAACATTGACATGGCGGATGTAGTACGTCCGAATTCCTTTCATACTACCCATATTCATACTATATAGAACATACTTTTTTAACGGTTGGGAAGTACGTTCAAATTCAAATGTAGTACCTACTTATGTAGTATGCGATTTTGGACGCAGCCTACAATTCTATCAAACAGAACCAAAGCACAAACATTTGCTTGACCATCCGCAACAGCAGCACATTGAAAAGTTATGTATTTACCTTCAATCCATCATGCAGTTTGAACACAGCAGCGTCTGAATGCTGGCCAAGATAGTCGTGCAGTGTGAAAAGAACAGTGACCCGACTACTTTGAAAATCAAGCATTCACCTAGGAACCCTTAGGTACCTGATGCTCTCTGTTTTGCTATTATTCTTGCGCTTTGACTCGTTGACTAAACTGAACCGCCATTCAGAATTCTATCTCTCGCCTGACGTAAATTATACTTGCTGAATCGGCCTCCCAAAAAAACAAGGGCATCTGACAAGGGCATCTGACAAGAGCTAGCTGTGCAAAACACACCGGGATAACTTAGTCAGCCATCGGGCAACGTTGGACCATTTTTAAGTGATGGCCTTGGTGTGTCTCGGGTTTCGGGGACACTCCCCTCACTCCCCTGATCTCAAGAGGCGCACTAGCGACTGATGCTAGAGGCTGCAGTCTTTAGCCTCCTTGTTAGCCCACTCGAGTGGGGCGAGTTGGACCCAAGGGCTTACATACATACATATGTGGCTGAATGGAGTGGAGGTGTGTGGCATTACAAACTACATATACAAAGAGAAACACTCCAAGATTAGCTCAGTATGGATGAAAGAGGAAAATCTGTCTGTTAGGAGCAGCTATTCTGATATGCTTGATCAGAAGGTCAGATCTATAAAGGCAAGAATGCTGGCTCTGTGAGGATTGTTATGACATAATCATTATTGGTAGGTATTTGTTTTTTTTTTTTTTCTAGTTAAGAATTGACCTCAATGTCAAAATGTTCATATCATAATTTTGAGTGAAATATATATTAAGAAAATATTAAAACATTACAAGACAGACAATTGATGGTACAATACCACATAAACATTTTAAATTAATTTAAAATTAATTTAATTACTTAAATTGTAAAGCATGCCATATTTAGTGAATATAGAGTTGGGTATATACAGGTGCTGGTCATATAATTAGAATATCGTGAAAAAGTTCATTTTTTTATTGTAAATTATTTTTAAAAATGAAACTTTCATACATTCTAGATTCCCTACATGTAAAGTAAAACATTTCAAAAGTTTTTTTTTTTTTTTTTTTTTGATTAGAGCCTACAGCTCATGAAAGTCCAAAATCCAGTATCTCAAAATATTAGAATATTTCCTAAGATCAATCAAAAAATGGATTTGCAAAACAGAAAAGTTCAAGTTCTTTAAAGTATGTTCATTTGTACACTCAATACTTGGTCGGCAGCACATATTACAGCAAATGACTTGCTCTAGCACAAATTACAGCATCAGTGAAGTGTGGCATGGAAGTGATCAGCCTGTGGCACTGCTGAGGCACTATTGAGCCTTCAGATCATCTGTATATTGTTGGATCGACTGTTTCTCATCTTTCTCTTGAAAATATCCCATAGATTCAGGGGTCAGGCATGTTGGCTGGCCAATAAAACACAGTAATATCATGGTCAGCAAATCACTTGGAAGTGGTTTTTGCGCTGTGGGCAGGTGCTAAAGTCCTGCTGGAAAAGGAAATCAGCATCTCCATAAAGCTTGTCAGCAGATGGAAGCATAAAGTGCTCCAAAATCTCCTGGAAGATGGCTGCATTGACTTTGCACTTGATAAAACACAATGGACCAACACCAGCAGACGTCACGCCCCCCCCAAATCATTACTGACTTCAGAAACTTCACACTAAACTTCAAGCAGCTTGGATTCTGTGCCTCTCCAGTCTTCCTTCAGACTCTGGGACCATGATTTCAACATGAAATGCAAAATTTACTTTTATCTGAAAAGAGGACTTTCGACCACTGTTCACTGTCCAGTTCCTTTTCTCCTTAGCCCAGGTAAGATGCTTCTGACGTTGTTTCTGTTTCAGAAGTGGCTTGGTAGTCCTTTTCCTGAAGATGTCTGAGTGTGGTGACTCTTGATGCGCTGACTCCGGCTTCATTTGACTCATTGTGAAGATCTCCCAAGTGTTTGAATCGGCTTTACTTGACAGTATTCTCAAGCTTGTGGTCATCCCTGTTGCTTGTGCACCTTTTCCTACCCAATTTCTTCCTTCTAGTCAACTTTGCATTTAATATACTTTGATACATCACTCTGTAAACAGCCACCCCATTCAGTAATGACCTTCTGTGACTTACTCTCTTTGTGGAGGGTGTCAATGATTGTATCCTGGACCATTGCCAAGTCAGCAGTCTTCCCCATTAGTGTGGTTTCAAAGAACAAGAGATACCCGGAATTTATACTGTAGGGATGGTCATTTAATGAAACTCAAATGTAAATATTCTAATATTTTGAGATATTGGATTTTGGACTTTCATTAGCTGTACGCTCTAATCAACAAATAAAAAAAAAAAAAAAAAAAAAACCCTTTTGAAATGTTTTACTTTACATGTAGGGAATCTAGAATATATGAAAGTTTCATTTTTTTAAAAATAATTTACAATAAAAAAATGAACTTTTTCACGATATTCTAATTATATGACCAGCACCTGTATATGTAATGGGGTAGAAGGTGTAGGACTACAAATTTGTTGGACTACAAATCCCAGGAGTCATGACACTATAAAAGGAAACCACATTTTTTTGGACTTCCTCTTTGTGCTACCATGTGGTAAGCAGGAGAAGTTGTTTGGTGTCTTTCAAGGCTGTGTAATAGCAGATGAAAAGACCAGTTGACTAATGAACAGCATAGTAGCATAGAACTGAATGGTGAAGGTAAGGGTTGTGATTTATGAATACTATTAGTGAGTTTGTCTAGTTTTAACATCTGTATTTGCTTTCTGTTTTAGTGTCTTCAAGGGGAATTGTGTTGATTGACGCCTCAGAGAATTAAACAGATATAGTTAAGAATACAGGTACTGATCTTAATTGAATTGATTGGGTAGAGTTGGTTCTAAGCTTTTAATATTGTAATTGTGTGTATGTTTAATTGTTTTTAAAGTGTTTTTACATTTTTGTAAATATTGTATAGGGCAATCATCAACTTGTATTTTTTTTGTTTTTTTTTAACAGATTTAACTTTTATTGAAAGCTTTGGTGGCTTAATGGGCATTTGAGAGATGATTTTAATGTTGAATTGGGTCTTGTCTGTTGAAGCAGCAAAGTGACTTATTTTGGAGATTGTGTTTTTTGTTTTTAGGGGCCAAGCCCCGAAGGGGCTGTAGCCCCTATTGTAATTGTACGTTTTCCCTTTTATTATTATTATTCTTCCTCCCGAATGGGAGTCTATGGCAGCCCTATCAACGGAACATGAGAAAATGATGAAATTTGGCACAGTTGTAGAGATGCTCATGAATAGTGATTGGACCAAATTTGGAGTCTCTAGAACCAACTCTATAGCGCCACCACCAGTTCAAAATTTCAACATTCTAACGGTTTTAACATTTGAACTCTTTGTCATAGAAAAATTTAGTTCATCTGATTCGTCTCTTCATGCTGATGCTATTCAACTTCTTACATTAAGTCTCCACCCATTACAGTAGCGGCCATTTTGAAAAGTACAGTATTTGTTTTTTTCGCTTCTCCTCCTTCAAAATTTGTCCAATTTTGTCCAGACTTTGATCAGGTGATCTTTGGTCTGAGCCGCACAGAAATGACTGAACAGATTTTTTTTATTCATCTTTGTTCAAAAGTTATGATGTCACGAAGTTAACGAGGTTGACCCAAAATTGCTATAGAGGCTGTATCTCGGCCAAACTTTGAGCAATCAAAACTAAAATTGGTACACTTGATCAAGACCATGATCTGAGGTTCCATGCCAAATTTGGGAACAGCGCCACCTACAGGTCATGAGATCTGAAAAATGGCTATTTTGGCCAATAACTTTTGAACACTTTATTAGAAAATCAAGATCTTGGTGTCTATGGATTCCCTGTGCCATGCCGAATCCGAGGATATCGAATTCGTCAACATCGGATGAACCACGTGTCCGCCATTTTGAATTTTGTCATAAATTGCAATAACTTTTAAACAATTTGACATATCTTCACACAAATTGGTACGTATGACCTTTAGAAGGTCCTGAAGGTACCTGAGAAGTTTCAACACAGCGCCACCTACTGTTCCACAGATGTAATGATTATTGCAAAACCACTTATAACTTTTGAAAACACTTTCCAAAATGTGTATGCTTTATGTCATTTTATTCCCTGGCTTATGCCGATTCCGACGATGTGTCATTTGTCATTTTCCTTAAATGTACCTGTCTGCCGTATTGAATTAAATCAAAAACAGTTTTTTCGCTACTCCTCCCACAAATTTTGGTCAATTTTGTCCAAAATCAGCTCAGATGATCTTTGGACCGAGCCGCACAGAAATGACTGAACGGATTTTTGATATTCGCTACCATTCCCGAGATATTCATCTCTGAATGTGACCTTGCTTGTGTTTGTTGTCTTATGCTAGTTAGCTTAGCATGCTAATTGCTTAGCATGCTAACCAGTTGTCATTCTCTTTAATGTGGCTCTTCAGTTATCAAGTTAACCATGAGCTTCATTAGCATTAAGTTAGCTTAGCATGCTAATATGGTTAGCATGCTAAGTAATGCTTTTTTTGTGAATTCTTTGTTAGACTAAAAGGTTTCTTCCACAGTCTGTTGAATGTGCATCCTCAAGTAGCTCAATGTGTAAAGCCAGTTATCTGAAGAGCCCTGTATCCGAAGTTAGTGGGTTCGAATCCCAGGTGGAGCGGTTTTATAAAATAGTGTGTTTTGATTCCTTTACTGCCTCTTGGATTAGAAATAAATGCTTTTTGTTTCATGCTGTGTTCATTTTCATCTAAGCTTATGTACATTCTGAGTTCATTCTTGCCCGTAATTCTGAACCAGCTGTTTCATGTTTGTTCATTTTCTGCTGTTTTTCCTCTTCCTGCTCTGTATTGCACTACAGCATGATGAGCTGCAGAATGATCTAAAGTGCAGCTTTATAAGAATTCTTCATTTTGAGTTCATTTTCACATGAACTAATAAACTTCGGCAGGTGTGGAAACATTCACTTGCACAGTGGTGCAATGAGATGAGAAATGGACCTTGGACCCGGAGGTCGTGGATTCAAATCTCGTGTGGGGTTCCTTTTATACAATTGTGTGTAATGAGTCATTTTGATACCTTTTTTATCCAAATAAGGATTGTGCTAATCTTTATTCCTCTTCAATGAGATACAAGTATTTTAGTTCATTCCGTGTTCATTCTCTGAACTTCTATTGATTTTCATTAGGGGCCAAGCCCCAAAGGGGCTGTAGCCCCTATTGTAATTGTACGTTTTCCCTTTTATTATTAGCCCTATTGTAATTGTACGTTTTCCCTTTTATTATTATTATTCTTCCACCCGAATGGGAGTCTATGGCAGCCCTATCAACGGAACATGAGAAAATGATGAAATTTGGCACAATTGTAGAGATGCTCATGAATAGTGAATGGACCAAATTTGGAGTCTCTAGAACCAACTCTATAGCGCCACCACCAGTTCAAAATTTCACTATTCTAAAGGTTATAACTTTTGAACCTTTTGCTCTAGAAAAATGTAATTTAGTACATCTGATTCATCTCATTATGCTGATGCTACTCAACATCTTACATTAAGTCTCCGCCCATAACAGTAGCGGCCATTTTGAAAAGTACAGTATTCCGTTTTTTCGCTACTCCTCCTTCAAATTCTGTCCAATTTTGTACGAATTTTGATCAGATGATCTTTGGACTGAGCCGCATAGAAATAACTGAACAGATTTTTTTAATTCATCTTTGTTCAAAAGTTATAATGTCACGAAGGTAACGAGGTCGACCCGAAATTAGTATAGAGGCTGTATCTCGGCCAAACTTTGAGCAATCGAAACAAAAATTGGTACGCTTCATCAGGACCATGATCTGAGGGTCCATGCCAAACTTGGGAACAGCGCCACCTACAGGTCATGAGATATGAAAAATGGCTATTTTGGCCAATAACTTTTGAACAGTTTGTCAGAAAATCAAGATATTGGTGTCTATGGATTCCTTGGATCATGCCGAATCCGACGATACCGATTCTTTCAATATTGGATGAATCACGTGTCCGCCATTTTGAATTTTGTCATAAATTGCAATATCTTTTAAACAATTTGACATATCTTCACAAAAATTGGTACGTATGACCTTGAGAATGTCCTGAAGGTACCTGAGAAGTTTCAGAACAGCGCCACCTACTGTTCCACAGATATAATGTTTTTTTCCAAAAATGCTTATAACTTTTGAAAACACTTTCCAAAATGTGTATGCTTTATGTCATTTTATTCCCTGGCTTATGCCAATTCCGATGATGTGTCATTTGTCATTTTCCTTAAATGTACCTGTCCGCCATATTGAAATAAATGTAAAACAGTTTTTTCGCTACTCCTCCTACAATTTTTGTCCAATTTTGTCCAAAATCAGCTCAGATGATCTTTGGACCGAGCCGCATAGAAATGACTGAATGGAATTTTGATATTCGCTACTGTTCCCGAGATATTCATCTCTGATTGTGACCTTGCTTGTGTTTGTTGTCTTATGCTAGTTAGCTTAGCATGCTAATTGCTTAGCATGCTAACCAGTTGTCATTCTTTTTAATATGGCTCTTCAGCTATCAAGTTAGCCATGAGCTTCATTAGCATTAAGTTAGCTTAGCATGCTAATATGCTTTTTTTTGTAAATTCTTTCTTACACTAAAAGGTTTCTTCCACGGCAGGTTGAATATGTGTCATGAAGTAGCTCAATGTGTAAAGCCAGGTACCTGAAGAGCCCAGTACCCAAAGATAGCGGGTTCGAATCCCGTGTGGAGGGGTTTTATGAAAAAGTGTGTTTTGATTCCTTTATTGCCTCTTGGATTAGAAATAAATGCTTTTTGTTTCATGCTGTGTTCATTTTCATCTAAGCTTCTGTACATTCTGAGATCATTCTCGCCCATAATTCTGAACCAGCTGTTTCATGTTTGTTCATTTTCTGCTGTTTTTCCTCTTCCTGCTCTGTATTGCGCTACAGCATGATGAGCTGCAGAATGATCTAAAGTAAAGTTATTAAATATAACATTCAGTGCAGTTTTATTAAAATTCTTCATTTTAAGTTCATTTTCACATGAACTAATGAACTTCGGCATTTGTGCCAATATTCACCTTCACAGTGGTGCAATGAGATGTGCAATGGACGCTGAACCTGGAGGTCGTGGGTTCGAATCCCGTGTTGGGTGGTCATTATTCAATTGTGTGTAATGAGTCATTTTGATTCCTTTTTTATCCAAATAAGCATTGTACTAATATTTATTCCTCTTGAATTAGATACAAGTATTTTTAGTTCATTCTGTGTTCATTCTCATCTGAACTTCTATTGATTTTCATTTCATTTCCACCTGTCCTTCTGAACCAGCTGTTCTGCATGAACATTCAATTTCTGCTGTTTTTGCTCTACCTGCTCCGTATTGCGCTACTGCCCCTTCTGGGGCTTGGCCCCGAATTGCTGCTTGCAGCTATATTATTTGTTTGTTTTTGTTTCTTGTTTTTTTTTTTTTACTTGGACCTACAAATGACCAAGGGTTCCCTTTCGAAAGGGAACTTCTACTCTGCGCTGACTGCACTACGGGGAACGTCCTCCGTGACCCGTGCTCGAAATGCCAAAAATCACCACACTCCAATCCTATTGGCCGGCAACAGCCTATCATGCCAAACGGCGCGAACCGTGACGTATAAAGGGAGCGCCTGGGGAAACAGCCGGCATCCTCTTGTCTTTTCGCGACTGCTTTTGCTCGTGCCTTTTTCACTCTGCCAAAGTTAGTATGTCTGCTAAATCGTTCAGGAAGTGTGCTGATCCTTGTCCCAGGTTTCTGACACCGGAGGACACACACAACTTGTGCGTTTTCTGTCTGGGCGAGGAGCACGCACGGACAGTACTCGAGGGTGCTGCCTGTGCTAACTGTGAGCGTTTTCCTATGAGAATGCTCCGTTCTCGTTTGGCCCTCTTCTCGAGGGGAGAGGTGTCACCACCGCTGCCTGGTGGTTCCGGCCCCGCTCGTGCTGAGGCTCAGCGGCGATTGAAATCATGGGGCTCGCAGGTGGAGCTCGCTGAGGAATTTGAGAGGGGTGTCAATCTTTCTTAAGCTGAAGCGGCTGACGAGGACGCGCTTCTGGCGGATGACGATGATGTTGTATCCTTAACATCCTCAGACCCAGGAGCGAGTGCTCTCTTGGCTCAAGGCCCCGGGGAGCAGGAGATGGCCGAGGTGGAAGAAGCGGGCGAGCCCGCGGCTCCCTCTAGGCCTCCCTGCGCGGCGTTTTCTGAGTTGCTGGAGGTTATGGAACACGCCTCGAGCAGACTGCAGCTGCCCTGGGAGCGTGTGAGGAGGGAACCCACTCGCAGCAGGTTAGACGATCGTTTTCTCTCTACTCATAACCCGGCAACTCCAGTGAGCCTTCCATTCCTTCCCGATCTTCATGCTGAGATCGAGAAGGCATGGAAGAACCTGTACTCGGCCCGAATCCATCAGCATCAGTATCAGTGAGCTGACTTCGCTGATGTTGAGGGATTGGGCCAGCATGGGTACGTGTCGATGCCTCCTGTGGAAGAGACGTTTGCGAACTATCTCGCTACAGGGAGTGCACCGACACTGAAAGCTCCGGCACTGCCATCCAAAGCGTTGAAGGTGACGTCACGTTTGAATGGCAGGGCTTACGCCGCTGCAGGTCAGGCTGGTGTGGCGTTGCACACTATGTCAGTGCTTCTGGTGTATCAGGCTGATCTGCTTACGGATTTTGATCAGGGTCAAGGTCTTTCCGCTGAGGCGGTCGCGGAGTTGCGTTGGACCACGGATCTCGCTCTGAGGGCCACCAAACAAACTGCCGCCTCGATCGGTCGATCTATGGCTGGCATGGTGGCCACTGAGCGGCATCTGTGGCTCAACTGTGCGGACATCGGGGAGAAAGAGAAACATTTTCTCCTCGATGCCCCGGTTTCGCCCACTGAACTTTTTGGCACCTCCGTGCAGGCGGTGGTTGAGAAGTTCAGGGAGGCGAAGACGCGCTCCGCGGCATATAGATCTTGCATCCCGCTCAGATCCAGCTCTGGGCCCAGACAGCCGGGAGGTCCCGGGCCTCCTCGAGCCGAGGCTCAGAGGCAGGCCCAGAGGGAAAGTGTCGCCGCTCGTGCGCCTCCTCCTCCTCGGAGTAAGTCGCAGAGACGGCGAGACGCTAGAAGGAAGAAGCAAGATCTGAGGGAGGTGATCGAGGAGCGGCGCCAGCAGGTAATCGATCCCCTCTCTCGCGAGGGCTTTTTCTCGTCCTCGCTCTTCCTTCGTCTCCCGGTAGCGTTTTGTGACATCTATATGCTGCGGGCTTTACAGTCGGGCTGATGTAGTGGGCCTATGATGAATATTTTTCTGACGGCCCGCCGTCTGGCTTGATAGTGAAAGTGCTTTTGGGCTTTGGAACTTTGGATTTTAGGATAGGAATCTGCGTTCTACGAGCCACAGGAGGTAAGCCAGGTCCATTTTTCATTCTTTATGTAGACCTTGCTTTGCCTGTATAGCTTCCCGTGCATATAGTTGTCATCTGTTCATATTTTATGGGGTTATTTGGGCAAATAACTATGTTAGGCTGACTGTGACAGGTGTTTTTTTTTTTTTTTTTTTTTTTAACAGATTTAACTTTTATTGAAAGCTTTGGTGGCTTAATGGGCATTTGAGAGATGATTTTAATGTTGAATTGGGTCTTGTCTGTTGAAGCGGCAAAGTGACTTATTTTGGAGATTGTGTTTTTTGTTTTATTTGTTTGTTTTTGTTTCTTGTTTTTTTTTTTTTTTACTTGGACCTACAAATGACCAAGGGGTTCCCGTTTTCTTATGTATGGTGTACTCTGTTAAGGTAGGGGAAAGTGAGTGTAGAGGTTTAATGTCATGATTTACTTTTGCTTTGGAGTGTGGAGTGACCGGGTGTTTTATTTGTTATTGAGTGTGCACTTATTTGCAGAGCAATTGCCATGGGATATGATTGGGAACCCTGTGTTCTGTAATGGTTACAAGTTAGTTTTTGTCTCTTTGCCATTTTGATTACTTTTAAATGCTGTAAAATAAACTTTGTTGTATTTGCAAAGAAACACACTGTGGTTGTTGCCCTTTTGGAGTTCTCCTCATCCCTTGTGTGATGATGGGGTTACATATAGATCCAAGTAAACTAGGGGCAGTTTTCTCTATCCATGTCCATACACAGATTGCCCATGCAGATTTAGTACATGGAGTAAGCTTCTTAATAACACATACAAAAGACATACTAAACAAGAAACTCTAAAGCCAGAAGAATTAACCACATTCAAGTGGCATCTGTGCAAGGAGTTGACAACAAAAAGAGATTATTTTCAACACATAAATGGACATCTTGGGCATAATGAAACTGTTCAGTGTATGTTTGTAGGATGTGCATTTAAAAGTAATGTTTACAGTACATTTAACACTTACCGCAGGAAACACAATCCACATTTATTAAAAGACTTCAAAGCCAGTGTCGTCATTTCAAGTGATGAGTTGCATCAGTCAAACAATTCTACAGATGGGCCAAAAGACAGTGTAGATACAAATTATGAATTTGATTAAACTGTAGGAGTAGACCTGCCAAAGTCTATTGAAGATAACTAAAGTCATGAAGGTGTCCTTGAACATGATATCTTGCAATTCAGATAACTGAAGTCCATCAATTGATTGGTCTCTCCAGTATAACAAAACCACAAGAGATGGAAGCAAAAGTTTTCTTCCTGTAGAAGATTTAAGAATAGCCATTAATCTTTGTTGATAAATTTGAGTTATGTAACCCACTTGGAACATCTTGGAAAAAGCACAAACAAATTAGTTCTTGCTAATTTTAGACCCATTTCAAAGCTCCCGTTTCTTTCCAAAATATTGGAAAAAGTTGTTTTTAATCAATTATTAGCCTATCTAGACTCGCATGGCTTGCAAGAGCTGTACCAATCTGGTTTCAAATCACTTCACAGCACGGAAATGGCCCTGTTAAAAGTTTACAATGATTTATTATTGGCCACTGACGCAGGTAACTATGCTGTTCTTATGCTGTTAGATCTTACTGCTGCGTTTGACACCATAGACCACAATATACTGATCTCTCGTCTTGAGCATTGTGTTGGTATAAAGGGTGCCGTGTTACAATGGTTTAAATCTTATCTGGGTGAAAGAACTTTCTTTGTACGTCTTGGGGAATTTGTGTCTTCTACTGCATCTCTTGTATGTGGAGTCCCTCAGGGTTCCATTCTTGGACCGATTTTATTTTCTTTATATATATTACCTTTAGGGTCCATTTTTAGGAAACATGGCATCTCATTTCACTGTTATGCAGATGACTTGCAACTCTATCTGCCTTTGAAATGTAAGGATGCAAACTCTGTGGCACCTTTGCTGAGATGTCTTGAAGATATTGAAGCCTGGATGGCCTCCAACTTTTTAAAGTGTAATGAAGATAAAACTTAAATCATTTTATTTCGACCTGGTGGTACAATTAATACTCCTGATGTAGATCTGGGTGACTTAAAGTCTTTTGTGAAGCCTGTTGTTAAAAACCTGGGGGTTTTAATGGACGGTGACTTTAAACTAGAAAAACAGATTAATTTGGTAGTTAAATCGTGTTTTTATCAGTTAAGGCAATTATCTAAAGTCAAATCATTTGTATCTTTTACTGATTTTGAGAGGGTCATCCATGCTTTTATATCATCCCGACTGGACTATTGTAATAGTCTCTATGTAGGCATTGGTGAGGCATCTCTAACACGTTTGCAGAGGGTACAAAATGCAGCTGCACGTTTATTAACGGGGACACGCAAAAGAGAACACATTACACCTATATTGGCTTCCCTTCATTGGTTGCCCGTTCATTTTAGAATTGATTTCAAGATTTCACTTTTAGTTTTTAAATCATTAAATAACATTGGTCCTAAATATCTCTCAGATCTATTAAAGCCATATGCTCCATCCAGAGCACTTAGGTCTGCTGGGCAACTGCTTTTAGTATCCCCCAATGCAAAATTAAAAAGCAGAGGTGACCGTGCCTTTGCAGTAGCGGCCCCCAAACTCTGGAATAATTTGCCTTTGTACATTAGGCAGGCACCTTCACTGGGTGTTTTTAAATCACATTTAAAAACATATTTGTATGGGGCAGCATACAACACAGTATGAGAGTTACCTGTTAGGAGTTCTTTTTAAGTGTGTGCTACTAATTAGGGGCCAAGCCCCGAAGGGGCTGTAGCCCCTATTGTAATTGTACGTTTTCCCTTTTATTATTATTATTCTTCCTCCCGAATGGGAGTCTATGGCAGCCCTATCAACGGAACATGAGAAAATGATGAAATTTGGCACAGTTGTAGAGATGCTCATGAATAGTGATTGGACCAAATTTGGAGTCTCTAGAACCAACTCTATAGCGCCACCACCAGTTCAAAATTTCAACATTCTAACGGTTTTAACATTTGAACTCTTTGTCATAGAAAAATTAAATTTAGTTCATCTGATTCGTCTCTTCATGCTGATGCTATTCAACTTCTTACATTAAGTCTCCACCCATTACAGTAGCGGCCATTTTGAAAAGTACAGTATTTGTTTTTTTCGCTTCTCCTCCTTCAAAATTTGTCCAATTTTGTCCAGACTTTGATCAGGTGATCTTTGGTCTGAGCCGCACAGAAATGACTGAACAGATTTTTTTTATTCATCTTTGTTCAAAAGTTATGATGTCACGAAGTTAACGAGGTTGACCCAAAATTGCTATAGAGGCTGTATCTCGGCCAAACTTTGAGCAATCAAAACTAAAATTGGTACACTTGATCAAGACCATGATCTGAGGTTCCATGCCAAATTTGGGAACAGCGCCACCTACAGGTCATGAGATCTGAAAAATGGCTATTTTGGCCAATAACTTTTGAACACTTTATTAGAAAATCAAGATCTTGGTGTCTATGGATTCCCTGTGCCATGCCGAATCCGAGGATATCGAATTCATCAACATCGGATGAACCACGTGTCCGCCATTTTGAATTTTGTCATAAATTGCAATAACTTTTAAACAATTTGACATATCTTCACACAAATTGGTATGTATGACCTTTAGAAGGTCCTGAAGGTACCTGAGAAGTTTCAACACAGCGCCACCTACTGTTCCACAGATGTAATGATTATTGCAAAACCACTTATAACTTTTGAAAACACTTTCCAAAATGTGTATGCTTTATGTCATTTTATTCCCTGGCTTATGCCGATTCCGACGATGTGTCATTTGTCATTTTCCTTAAATGTACCTGTCCGCCATATTGAAATAAATGGAAAACAGTTTTTTCGCTACTCCTCCTACAATTTTTGTCCAATTTTGTCCAAAATCAGCTCAGGTGATCTTTGGACCGAGCCGCACAGAAATGACTGAATGGATTTTTGATATTCGCTACCATTCCCAAGATATTCATCTCTGAATGTGACCTTGCTTGTGTTTGTTGTCTTATGCTAGTTAGCTTAGCATGCTAATTGCTTAGCATGCTAACCAGTTGTCATTCTCTTTAATGTGGCTCTTCAGTTATCAAGTTAACCATGAGCTTCATTAGCATTAAGTTAGCTTAGCATGCTAATATGGTTAGCATGCTAAGTAATGCTTTTTTTGTGAATTCTTTGTTAGACTAAAAGGTTTCTTCCACAGTCTGTTGAATGTGCATCCTCAAGTAGCTCAATGTGTAAAGCCAGTTATCTGAAGAGCCCTGTATCCGAAGTTAGTGGGTTCGAATCCCAGGTGGAGCGGTTTTATAAAATAGTGTGTTTTGATTCCTTTACTGCCTCTTGGATTAGAAATAAATGCTTTTTGTTTCATGCTGTGTTCATTTTCATCTAAGCTTATGTACATTCTGAGTTCATTCTTGCCCGTAATTCTGAACCAGCTGTTTCATGTTTGTTCATTTTCTGCTGTTTTTCCTCTTCCTGCTCTGTATTGCACTACAGCATGATGAGCTGCAGAATGATCTAAACTAAAGTTATTAAATATAACATTCAGTGCAGTTTTATAAAAATTCTTCATTTTGAGTTCATTCTCACATGAACTACTGAACTTCGGCAGTTGTGTAAACATTCACCTGCACAGTGGTGCAATGAGATTAGAAATGGACACTGGACCAGCGGTCATGGGTTTGAATCCTGTGTCATGGGTTCAAATTTAAGCGGCTCAGATGATCTTTTGACCGAGCACATAGAAATGAGTGAACAGATTTTTAATATTCGCTACCGTTCCCAAGATATTCATCTCTGAATGGGATCTTGCTTGTGTTTGATGTCTTATGGTAGTTAGCTTAGCACAGTAATTGCTCAGCATGCTAAACTATTGCTATACTTTCTAATGTGGTCTTCAGTCATCAGGTTAATTGTTTTTCTGTAAACTTTCTCACACTGAAACCTCTGCTTAGAAGACTGATGAACATGCATGGCTGATTAGTGTTACACCATGGATCCTGAATGCTCTGTGTCCGTTTTAGGCATTGTGCCTAAAACTGGTCTAATCTGAAGCTATCACATGCAATTTATTTATGTCCAAATTCATAGTTATTCTTCTTCCCCCCAAATGGTAGTCAATGTACCATAAGTAGGAAAATTATCAAATTTGGTACACTTATAATGATGGTAATTTAATTTTTGATATTTGCTACTGTTCCCAGGATATTTGTCTCTGAATGTGTCCTTGCTTGAGTTTGTTGTCTTATGTTAAATAGCTTAGCATGCTAACCAGCTGTCATTCTTTGTAATATGGCTCTTCAGCTATCATGTTAACCATAAGCTTCATTAGCTTGAAGTTAGCTTAGCATGTTAATCTGGTTATCATGCCAAGTAATACTTTTTTGTATTTTCTTTCTCACACTAAAAGTTCAGCATATTGAATGTGTGTGCTCTAGTAGCTCAACTTGTAAAGCCAGATGCCTGATGAGTGCCTTATTGAAAGGTTGTGGGTTTGTATCCATGGTGGAGCAGTTTTATGAAATGATTCCTTTATCTTGGTCACCATTGTATTGATCTTTATTCCTTTTGGATTAGAAATGTGTTTTCATTTACGCTGTGTTCATTTTTATTTAAACTTCTCTACATTCTGAGTTTATTCTCGCCTGTAATTCTGAACCAGCTGTTTTTCATGTTATTTTCATTTCTGCTTTTTTGAGTTCATTTAAAAATGCACTGTTCATTGTATGTAAGTTCATTCTTACATAGACTACTAAAGTTTGGCAGGTGTATGTAAGTGTCTGCCCAGTGGTGCAATGATTTGAGTGTCAGTCTTCAGATCCATAGACTGAGTTTGAGTCCGTTGTAGGGCATCTATTAAAATTGTTTGTACCATGTCATTTCAATTCCTTTATTATCCCAGTAAGTATTGTACTAGACTTTCTTCTGATTAGAAATAAATCTATTTTTGTTCAAGCTGTGTTAATTTTAATCTCAGCTTCTGGTCATTTTTTTAATAGTCTATGCTTACATTGCAAACAGAATAATTAAAAGTCAGATTTGAAATAAATAGGTTAAGTTCATATAGTTATATATTCTTCTTTGCCTCAGTGTTTTAATTCTGATCTTCATATGTCTTTTTGGCATATGACTAAGTAAAATTTTTTGGCATATGACCATTTTGTTAGTTCCCCTTTCTTTTGTATATGCCATGTTAAATAAAGCTTTAAATACAATACCAATATGTATTCAAAGGATCAACCATTGCCAATGGGCATTTTGGCAAAGTACATAATGTTTGTTCCAAGGACAGCATCACTGACTAAACACAATTACACATTTTATTCCAAAATGTAAAGTATACTTACAATCCCATTCAAAGACAAAGACATTCACTTACTCATTTTAGTATTTTAAAACAAATGAATAATCGCCTACTACAAATTAAATGAAAATTATTCAAATGCTCTACCCACTAAGGACCACTTTTTTGACCTACTTTTTTATTAAAGACACCAAGTTAATGTGTAGGAATTGCAATTAATACACATACTATATCCATTCAACAGAGAGGAAATTGATAGAGTAAATGGAAGTATATAGAGACAAAGTTGAATAAATCTTTTTATTACATTCTTTACACATTTACATTCTTTACTCAATTTTCTTTGAAAATATTGTGCCTTAAACCCTAGTGAGCAAGCCAAAAGGCGACAGTGGCAAGGAAAAACTCCCATAGATAGTAAAGTGGAACATTATGGGCAAAATAATGAGATATCATGGACATAGTTGTGGAACATAATCACCAGAGTGTTAATGGAAGAAACCTTGGGAGGAACCAGACTCAGCAGGGGCAGGCCATCCTCCTGTGGCTGGCACAAATTTCAGCAAAGTATACATAGGCCAAATATAGTACATGCCATCCATTCAACATTGTTAATGTGGAGATTATGTATTCATTTTTTTAAAATAACTTCACTGACTGTTGACTGCCTACATCAGTTTAGAGTTCTTTCAGGACATTTTGTGAATTGAAAGTTGACAAGGTTGCTGTTGATTGTAAAAAGGGGGAAAGCAATAAATAAAGAGTTATCACAAAATAATATATACGTTTTCAGTAACAACTTGGAATATATTCAATGTACAATACCTTTTTAATCAGTTGTACACTTCTTTATAGGAGTTCATGGAGCAGAAACAAATCTGAAAATTGTATTGTTGGTAGGTTAATCAGTGTTCAATCAGTTTAAGATTTGTAGACATTATACAATTAAAATGACCTTTTTATCAGTTGTGCACTGCTTTATAAAAACAATTCATGGAGAACAATCTTTTGGGTATATAGGAGGGAATTATGGCTTCAGTTCAGAAATCTGAAAAGATAGCATTCACTGAACATGGACTGCTTAGTAAAAGTTAAGGATTTACACAAAGATACATTTTTGGAAGTAATGTAGACACTTTTTGTCAGTAGTGGACATTTGTATAGGAGTTTGTAGACTTCAGAATAACAATATAAGATTAATTAGAAGGTTAATCAGTGCTTGAAGTAAAGTGTTAATTTCAGTATTGCAGACATTATAAAAGTATAGGAGTTCATGAAGCAGAGAATCTTATCATGGGTATATGGAGGAAGTTATGACTTCAATGAATGTAATCTCTGCAGATTTCTAAAATGAACTGAACATGATCTGCTTTAAAGTCAAGGGTTCAGACAATAAAAACATTTTTATGTAGAAAAATGTCAGTTAGCTTACCTTTTTGTTAGAAGTAGACATTTGAATAAGAGTTTGAGGACCTTGGAATATCATTAAGTTGTTGCACAAATCTAAAAAGTGCATTGTTAGTAGGTTAATCAGTGCTCAAAGTAAAGTATCAGTTTACGTTTTGTAGACATTATACAATTAAATTTATTACATTTATTTATCAGTTGTGCACTGCTTTGTGCAAACAATTCATGGAGAACAATCAGATGGATATATAGAGGAAGTTATGGCTTCAGTGCATTTCAGAAATCTGCAGAGATTACATTAATTGAACATGAACTGCTTGAAGGTATAGGGTTTATACAAACACTTTGAAACTATTGTAGACAGTGCTAGCTTACCTTTTTGGCTTCAGTTCAGAAATCTGAAAAAAAAAAAAATAGCATTGACTTCTTGGTAAAGGTAAAGGATTTAAACAAAGATACATTTTTGGAAGTAATGTAGACACTTACCTTTTTGTCAGTAGTGGAAATTTGTATAAGAGTTTGTAGACTTCAGAATAACAATAATAGAGTTGATGCACAAATCTGAAAGTTTACCATTAATAGATTAATTAGTAAGTTAATCAGTGCTTGAAGTAAAGTGTTAATTTCAGTATTGCAGACATTATAAAATTAAGTTTACCTTTTATGAATTGTGTGCTTCTTTATAGGAGTTCATGGAGCAGAGAATCTTGCCATGGGTATAGGGAGAAAGTCACTATACCCATTTTAGAAATCTGCAGAGATTAAAGTAGATAATGTTCAATATAAAGTCAAGGGTTTAGACAATAAAACATTTAAAATTCATGTAGAAAAGTGTCAGTTAGCTTACTTTTTTGTTAAAGTAGACATTTGAATAAGAGTTTGCAGACCTTGGAATATCATTAAGTTGTTGCACAAATCTGAAAAGTGTATTGTTATTAAGTTAATCAGTGCTCAAAGTAAAGTATCAGTTTAAATTTTGTAGGCATTATACAATTAAATTTACCTTTTTATCAGTTGTGTGCTGCTTTAAAAAAAATCATGGAGAACAATCTCACAGGTATATAGGATGAAATTATGGCTTCAGTTCAGAAATCTGAAAAGATAGCATGAACATGGTCTGCTTGGTAAAAGTAAAGGATTTAAACAAAGATACATTTTTAAAATTAATGTAGACACTTACCTTTTTGTCAGTAGTGGAAATTTGTCAGTAGTGGAAAGTGTTTGTGGACCTCAGAATATTATCATTTGTTATTGAGTTGCACAAATCTGAAAAGTGGATTGTTAGTAGGTTAATCAGTGCTTGAAGGAAAGTGTCAGTTCAAGTTTTGCAGACATTATACAATTAAATGTACCTTTTTATCAGTTGTGCGGTGCTTTATAAAAAAATTATGGCGAACAATCTCATGGATATATAGAGGAAGTTATGGTTTCAGTGCATTTCAGAAATCTGCAAAGATAACATTCATTGAACATGAACTGGTTGATTAAAAGGTGCAGAGTTTACACAAATTCATTTTCTGCGGTTAAACTTACACAGTAATGTCTGTTAACTTACCTTTTTGTCAGTAGTGGAGATTTGTATAGGGGTGTTGTCAACATCACAATAACAGTAATTTTGATGCAGTGCAAATCTGAAAGTGTACTGTTTGTAGATTATTCAGTTGGTAGGTTAATCAGTACTTGAAAATTGTCTATTTCAGTTTTGCAGACATTACACAATTGAACTTACCTTTTTATCAGTTGTGCGCTACTTTATAGGAGTTAATGGGACAGGGAATCTTGTGATGGGTATTTGGAGTAAGTTATAACTTCAGTGCCTTTTAGAACTCTGAAAGTATTACATTCATTGAATATGAACTGGTTCATAAGGGTTTACACAACATCATTTTGCTACTAATGTACAGTGTGTTAGCTTACCGTTTGTCAGTTGTGGATATGAATAAGCTTATGCAGTGAATCTGAAAATATATTTTTAGTTGATTAAAATATTGTTTTTTTTATGTACACAAGGACAAGCATGTCAACTTACCCTTTTATGTGGGCTTTTCTACATGTTTCTACATGTTTGTTTTCATTTAGTCATAGTAACTTAATTGCGTTGTTATGAAACAACTGGAGGAATGCAGGCAGTCTTTGTGGATGCTTTCTATGCTGTTTGGAAGCATCCAGTGTTGTTTGGATGGCTTTGGCTATAGAAGAAATTAGATTGAAAATCTAAATCTAAAAATGGAAAACCGGTCTAATTAAAAAAAAATAAATAAAAAAAAATAAGAGGAAAGCATAAATTGAATCTAACAAACCTTGGCTGGATGAACTTTGGAGCTCCAGAAAGAAGAGCAATTATGGGAGATGTAGGATTGTGCACAATGGTCATTGGATAGAACTTGGTATGTAATGGCCAGGACTCCGTGGAACTTAGAATCTCGAGATGGGTGTAACATGGTATGGACAAAAAGAGAACAGACAATGTAGTGATACAAACTTCTCAGTTCAGTGTGTTGCATAATTCAGATATAGTACCTTAAGCTTTGTAACACTAGTACACTTTCAGAAATTAAACAGCTGCATTTTCAAAAAACAAACAAATAAACAAACAAAAAAAAGTTTGATAGTCTAATAATGTACCTTTTCTATTTGCAAACTTGTACAGGACTTTGGGGGATCTCAATCTCAGAGTGAGTGTAGCATGGTAGGGGCAGAGAAAGGAAAAGAATGCAGTTAAATGGTCTTCAATATGCCTCAGAAACATCAATATATTATCTTACTGAAACTAGTACTGCTTCATGATAACTATAATAGGTTGAAACAATTTCAATTGTAACATGCTCTGCATCTTTAATGTAGACATGGTCTATTAACGTACCTTTTTCAGTTGTAGGATATTGCACATGTTGACTGTATCCATGGAGTTCCATTAACGTCGCAATTGAAGATGATGTTAAGATGTCCTCATTGAAGTCTCCCATAATTACTTTCTTTCCTGGATGTTTTTCCAGCTCAGCAATGACATGTAACATATTTTGTCGAAACATGTCAATTTGATATGAATTAGGCCTGTACAGCAGAGCAGCATTCAAACTGATATGTGGAACTGAGAAGTATAGACATTCCAAATTGCAAGGTTCTGGAATGATGACTTGAGAAAGCAGGTTCTCACAAGAGTAAAGTGCAACTCCACCTCCTCGCTGTTGTTTTAAATGAGTGAAAAGTGGAGTGCTGTTGTCATAGCACCTAGCCCTTGGATTATGCTTGAAGATAAATCCCGGTATCTGCACTTCGTCTTCAACTTTTAGCCATGTTTCAGTTAAACAAATACAATCTGCATTCATAAGTTGTCTGTGAGCTTGAATATCTTGAACATGAGCTTGAAGACTTTGTACATTATGAAGAGCAATTGTAAATATACCAGGTGTCTTTGTGAAACTGTAATTTTCCAAAGGAAATTTTGGCATACATTTCATTGCCAACTCAATTTTATCATTACAGTATATGGCAGACTCCTTGAAGTTTTGAATTATTAGTCCATTGAGAGTTCTCACACGACTCAATGCAACATAAGCTTGTCCTGAAGTAAAGATCTTCTCAAGCGATATAAGAGCTTTATCTACTGTGAGTCCTTGCACTTTGTGAACAGTACATGCCCATGCCAATCTAAGTGGAAATTGACGCCTTAAACCACCGTCATTTGTGACTTGATCTTCTTGCACTTCAATAACTGTAGAATTTTGTGAAAATGTGTGTCGTTGTTTGGATCTCTGAATTTTACCCACATTTGGATCATCAAATTCCACATGAATAGCCGATGGAAAATCATCATCCTCATCTGGCTGTTTTTGACTTCTGCTGATGTGGACAACTGTACCAAAGGCTCCATTGACAAGTCCATCAGAAACATCAATGTTTTTCTTTAACATAACTCTTGCTCCAACACCCAAGGAAACACATTTATCCAAACAGGAGTTGAAAACTCTTGTATGAAATCCAACTTTTGCTTCAATCCTTCCAGTTTTTGGATTTTTCATGAAATCTTGAGCTTGAATACTGATTGCGTCAGGACAAACCTCATTTAGTCTCTGAATGTTGTATTTATCAACTTCTTCATTTGTAGGAAATATATGAACATCACTGCATTCTTCTCCTGTTTCACGTTGCTTCAACATGTTGATGTCACTTGAGCTTAGAGGTTCATTTTTTTTACGAACTCTCAGACGATTTAAGGTTTCAGCAAAAGATACATCTTGTTGTCTAACAACTTTAGTTAATTCAGCAATTTCAAAGTTATTGTCCCAAAGGTTCACTTCCTTTGTATCAGCATAGAGTGGAGTTCCCTTAACAGGTGGCAGCTGATAAAAATCTCCAACAGCTAGGAGACTTACTTTACCAAAGAGGGAGTAGTCACCAGTTTGTTTGATTTGTCTCAATCTCCCATGAACATATGACAAAAGGTGATGGTCAACCATGGATACTTCATCCATAATCAAAATCTGCAAACATCCCATTTTGGATCGAAGAGAATTGATTTTGTCATCACTTAGTGGTTGGTATGGCAGTTTGACATTAGCACCAATTGAAAAAGTGTTGTGGATGGTGGCAGCGCCAATGTTGAATGCTGCTACTCCAGTTGATGCACATAAAATCACACACCTATCATCGGGCTTTTCAGACAGCTGGGATAAAAGCCTAGAAGATTCATAGTAGATTGCTTTGATTAAATGGCTTTTTCCTGTGCCTGCTCCACCAGTAACAAACAAGCGAAATGGTTCAGGGTTTTCTCCAAGCAGTTTTTGTAGACACCATTTGCGCACTTTGTAAAATATTGCAGATTGTTTAGTGTTTAATGATCTTAGTAAGCACAATGCTTCATCTCTAGACATTGTAGCATTGCTGGTCTCAATTGTGAATGCTGTTCGAGGGTTTGCTACAAGATCTGGAATAAGCGTGTCAGAATCATCTTCATCAGGAAGGATGTTATTCTTCATTTGTTCAATACATTCATGACGCTGTTTCTCCGTTTCAGGACACAATGCAGCCCAAGCATCTTCCAAATCAACACCCTGCTCCAAGAGCTGTTGAGCTCTGTCTATTTTGTCACTTTCCTTTTCAAACATTGCTCGATTAGAATCAACAATGCATTTTACTTGTGTCACATTACTACCACATTTCACAGCACCATTGTTGTAGAAATCTTCATAAGTGTTGAAATTCCCAGGCTTCAGCTGACAATCTTCGTAATGTGGTAAAAAAAGTTGTAACATTGAATGATGGTACTTCTCTGGATCTTTTGACGGAGAAAATCTTGGATACCTTATCACTGCAGGATCGGTTCGAGTTCTTCGTATCATATAACCACAGTTGTTGTCAAGCTTGATCACTTTTTCTTTGGAGGATTTGTTTTGTGAAGAAAGCTCAGATTTTGACAATATCCTGTATTCTGAACAAAAGCTGGCAAGACACAGAATCTCAAACTGTTGTGTTTTTGGTCTACTCTTGTACCGGTCAACCAGACTATTCATCCAAAAACAACGCTCTTCACCAGACTGGTCATCTTTGTTTTGGAGAACACGTAAAGGCAAACTCATCTTTACAGGGTCCATTCCAATTGGAATAAACTGGATTTTGCGAGAGCATTCTTTCAAGTGCATACCCGTTAGTCGATACACTGCCTCTTGTGCAGAAATTTCTCTGTTGTGTAGATATACACTTCCCAACATTTTTAATGCTGATCTTGCTTCAAGATTTCCATTCATACCTTCATTTTGTGCACGTTGCAACAACAATCCCATTTCTTGTTCTGCTTTTGTGATGTAACTAATAATATAAACCACTACTGAGTAAGCATCTGTGACATACTGGATATCCATGTTGCCCTGCCATGCACGCAATAAATGTTTGTTATATTGGTTTACCCAAACATCTTTTGGATTTCGTTTCAAGATGATACTTTTCTTCTTGGAACATTTCTTGTATGCTTTTTCAAACACAGCTTGATTAATTCCAATGGATTGAAAAAATGCATCTGTTGAATCAAAATTGACTTCAGAATCTGTCAATGCGGTTTTGATTTTCTTCAAAATTGCACTTGCGGTCTCATTTCCATCATTGCCTTTCAAATCATCTCGAATAGTCCTTGTTACAAAAGTGCGGCTAGATGGTGGTCGTGGAAAATTAAATCTACAAACTGTTTTTTTCTTCCTGCAGGTCTTAGAATGTCTGCTGCTGTGCTTCTGAACACTGTTGACAGTCTCATACAGTTCAGTTTCATCTTCACTTGGTGTCTTACAAGTGATGTAATGATCTATGAAAGCAGCAACCAAAGAATCATTGTCTTCATTGTCTTCATTTAACTTTGGAGCATTTTCAATCCAAAACAGACAATGAACATGAGGAGAGCCACGCTGTTGAAACTCTACACGATAAAAGTAGTCTTTTATCTTTCCAATAGGTTGAGCAGGCGACATAATGACATCTTTCAAAAAACAATGCCACCTATAATCAAACATCCTTGCTGCAGTGACTGGATTTCGTCTAATCAGTCCACATTTCTCAGACCAGTCGAGCTCATCAGCATTGAAATTTTTCCCTTCTTGCTTCAGGATGGTGTTGATCATTTCAGGCCATCGGAGATCTGCAGAGCTAAAGGATGCAAAGAAAGTTGGAATACCTAGTTGTCTTATGAGTGCAAAAAGGTCTTTTTGAGTGGTTTGCCAATAGGGGGGTGTTCCACGGACTGGTCTCAAAAACTTGTATCCTTCATCATAATTCAACATTTTAGCCAATGACTCTGGGTTTGTGAGCATGTCGGATGTTACTTCTAATAACCTCTTGTCCGACCCTTTTCGCAAAGCAATGGAAACATTTGACACAATTTGATCTAACTCTGACATATATTGTGCATAGAAAATGAAGTCTGTGCTCCTTGCAAAACGTCCATCTGCGTTGAGGATCCGTGCATTGAGGTAACGTGACAGTGTAATTTTTTCCTCCCTCTCATCATGGAATGTTGGACCACCAGTTGGGAAGAGAACAGGGAAACATTTTGCTTCATTGCTTTTATCAGATAGTAATTTAACTGGACTGTTACCTTCAGCTGGTGCCACATTTAACACATCTTCAAAATGCTGATCAATTATTTCTGAACCAAGATCCACAGGTTGTAAACATGTATCTGACAAAAGACCACTTTGCTCTTTGATGTAAGTCAAGTCTTCCTTTTGCTGTTCTTCAGGGTCATTTTCCTCTTCACTCTTTTCAACTACATCTTGTTCTTCCATTTCATCAGCAACATTCTCTTCCAGTTCATTCAAAGAGTTGATCCACTGCTCATTAATCACCACATCTTTGTACCACTTATTGCATCTGATCAAACATTTCAGAGCATTTCTAACACGATCAGTGTGTACATACTTGTACTCATAATGCCCTTTGTAGGTTAACTTGCGCTTCAGTTTGATCCGGATCATCTTGTCATCACATTCATTCCGTGGAAGAATATTAGACACATCTGCTGTATTTACAGGAACACACACTACAGGTCCATGGCAGCCATTTTGTTTTCCACGGGGAAGACAGAGCAACTTCAAAAAAGCAATGTTGCGTGCAACAAGATGTTGTTCCAAGGAGTTAAGAGACTTCAGTTGATTTGGAATGTCCACCACATGCATATTGTTGGCAACACTCTCTTCAGGCAACTTTCCACAAAGGACTTTTCGATGACATGTTGGACAGATCCACAATTTGCAATCTGGAGAACAAGAAGAATTAGCACATTTTCCACCACAAACATGCACATACCTCAGTGTGATGCATCTTCTCGCCAAAGCAGCAATTTGTTCTCCTTTGTCTTCATAGCATTTTGTTCTGCATGGTCTAACCTGCTTTCTGAAAAGTAAACGGTGACAGACACAGCAAACAAACACTGGACCTCTACTCACTTCTTTACGAAATCTGGCAATAGTAACATCAATGTCTTTCTGTTCTTTCTTTCTTGCATACATTTCAGAACCCTTTTGTATTTTATTTAAACGAAAGTCCTCATTTTCATGGTATTTCTTCTTAGAATACTCACACTGCTTTGCTTTAAAGGCTGGGTCATGAAGATATTTCATCTTAGTATACTCACACAGTCTCTTTTTAAAGGCCAGGTTTTGATATTTCTTCTTTGAATACTCACGCAGTCTCTCTTTAAAGGTCAGGTTTTGAAGATATTTCTTCTTCGAATATTCCCGTACACTTCTCTGAAATGAGACATTATTTTTATATTTCATTTGAGAATACTGACAAACATGTTTCTGAAATTCAATGTTGCTTGAATACTTAGCCTTAGAACGTTCACATTTGGACACCTTAACCTCACCACTTCTGTGATATTTTTCATAAAGCTTCTTAAGTTTTTTCTCCCTGTAATCAGTATCAATGCAGTATTTTGATTTAAAGTACTTCAGTTTTTTCTGTCTGTACTTACTGTCATTGCAGTATCTGTCCCAGTCACTCTTAGTTGTGGAAGATTCTGCAGAATCGCATACCTTCCTTTTACGCAGACATGGCTTTCTCACCTCATTTAAATTGACATTCCCACATGTTCCTGCACAAACCTCTTGATCTCTGTGCTTAACACATGTCACAACTTCATAATGATTACCATTACAGTGTTTCAGATATATTACTTTATTTGTAATTACCTCTTCAGTAGGTTTGTGTGCATTCCATCGGTCATCATTAAAAGTCATTATGGTTGTATGAAACAGATTAGAAGCAGCAAAGATATCAATTTCAGTTGCCCATGACCCAGAATAAAAGATTCTAGATTGTGTCAAGTAGTCCTCTACTGAAGTATACTCACTTCTCACATACCTCTGAAATATTGAAGTGTTCATTTTCAGGTGTTTGACCACTGCACGGCGAATCTTCAAATGTTTGTCTTCACTTCCACATATTGCATATGCCAGTGATCTGAAAAAGCAGTTACCATCTGGTTGGATACTCTTTGTCTGACAAGGACCTGCAATGGGACCAAAGTGTGTTATGCCATCACAGTCACTGTTACCATCATTTGTCAAAAGCACAAGTTCACATAAAGCTTGCTGATCTTTATTGGTTAAAGGAGAAAAATATACTTCTGGAATGGAAACATCAGTAATTATTATGTCATCTGCTACAACATTTTCCACCCATTTCTCAGTGACCTGTCCATCCTGATTTTCTCTTCTCACCCTTTTTCCTTTACTAGGCAACACATTACACACTGGCTGCGGCATTGAAAAGTTTGTGCTTGCACTTGCAGCTTCAGGTACTTCAAATTCAGATGACCTTACCTCAGTCGTAACAGATTTACAAACCTTGTGTGTGCTTTTTAAGACTTCGCTGTAAAGTGCTTTACCTGAAGAGCATGGAAAACTGCTGCCATCTGCTTACAGCAAGTGTGAATATTCACCTGCATGAACCAAAACTCCATCCTGCTTTTTTCTTCTCCCCATTTTTCCTTTACTTGACAACACATTACACACTGGCTGTGGCATTGGAAGGTTAGTGCTTGCATTTGCAGCTTCAGGTACTTCAAATTCTGATGACCTTACCACAGTCGTCACAGAGTCACATACCTTGTGAGTGCCTTTAAGGACTTCACTGTAAAGCGCTTTACCAGAAGAGCATGGAAAACTGCTGTGGTCTGCCTCCAGGAAGTGAGAAACTTCAGCATCTGTATGAACCAAAACTCCAGTTATCTCAAATCGTGGTCCATGTACCCAAAATAACTGTGCAATCTCATTAATGTAGTTGTACAAAGATTCTATGGTGCTGTGATAAGCAACACAACTTGTCTCTGTTTTGTTAGCATGAGAATCAACAAAGGCATACCATGAGCCCTCCTTAATAACTGCGCATGTGTTGGCACAAATAGTTAAAAGGAAGGCATCAGCACTCAGTAGAGCTTGCTGAAGAGCTACATCAAGTGGCATGGCCACATTGACTAAGGTTTCATCATAGTCATCAATATTAACAAATCCAGTGAGAGACTCTGCATACTCTATGGAAAATACAGTATTACCCAGCACATGTCTCGTTGGTAATTCATGGACTGCAATGTAATGCCTACCCGTGACTTCCTGGTCATTTATGTTACCCTGGTTTCTCAGAGACTTATAAAGGTTTGTTCCTGCCACCAAAACATTATCAAGATCTTGTGTTGTCCAGGTCAGTACATTCTTCATCTTGCTTGTCAACACTGCAGTCAGACTGATGGCACCACACTGTCTGTTGCGGAAATCTCCAAAGCGGACATCACCTTGATGGAATGAACCTTTTAGCACTGGTTTCTGTGGATATTCAACACATGTAGGAAAAGTATTCAAAGCATTTTCATGTACATTTCTAGAAATTTCACAGTTTGGTTCAGAGTTCATATATTTGTTCATTGGGTTTGGATGGGTTATTGATTGGGTTATTGATTTGGTTTTCGATTGGTTTTTCACAGTTTTCCACAGCTTGCCTGCATCAGGCAAGCCTACCATTTTTTTACGAGGAAGCGGCAAAACCTCGGCTTCACTTGTTTTAAGAGGGAGCGGTGCAGCCTCTACCCGTTTTAATGCAGGACGGAGTGGAACCTGCTGGGGTTTTGCACAATGGCACTTGCCAGCAATTCCTGACAAGTCTACCTTAGTTTTACGAGGAAGTGGCGATACCTCGGCTCTACTTATTTTAAGAGGGAGCTGTGCAGCCTCTGCTTGACTTGTTTTAAGAGGAAGCGGTGCAGCCTCTGTCGCACATCGTTCTGCATATAGCCTCTTGGCTATTGCAGACCTCTTCTTTGGCCATGGCATCTGTAAAAAGCAAACCAAAAAAATTACATATAAATAAGAGATAAGACAACACAAGTGGGTAACACTTGCCATTCAAACACTACAAATAATTTTTTTAAATAAAAATCTGACATCAAGAAATAACTGAATTATAGGACTGTCAACCTCAATTTTTACATTAATTTACTACTTTTTAATAATACATAAAAATGACTTGCCTCAGTGTGCAGTCTTTTAAACAATGCACCAGCACACATGAAACAGAAGTCTTGTTAGCCATGCATGGCTAAATGATTTAATAAGAAAAAAATTATAAATGTATCACTTACCTCAACTTGCAGTCTTTTACCAATACACCACCACACAAAGAAATAAAGCATAGTTAGGTATGCACTAACTTTTCATTTCATATAATATTCATTTATCACCACTTACAAATCTGTCATATTTTGTGGTCTGTATACCCTCAGCTTTAGTAAAAGTAAAGGTCAGGTATGCATTACCATTTCCATTTTCATATAACTGAACAGTACCATTTTATATATGGGTCAAAGACATTCAGATGGCCACATTAATAGAAATATACAAAAGTGATTTTATATACATATAAAGCACAGTAAATGCAAGTGAAACATCTGCTTTAATGTTTAAAATACGTTCTGGAAGAATAAAATGTACAAACTGAAACATCTATTTTAACCTTTATGTATTGAGTAATTAGCATTTGGGACTTAATGTAATTAGTCTTTCATATGGCATTAATCTTTTTGTTGTTGTTGTTCTAAACATCTCTGAAAATACTGTTACACTGAATGACATTTTAATGGGTGCCTTATGTAAATCGTGGTAAACATGTATGATTTAATTTTTGCTAAGAAACAAACTCATTAAACATGACCAATTCAGATGCATTTAAAAACAACAACTCAAAATAGTAGTACATTTCTTGTTTTGAAGCTTGAAAGCCCTTATTCATATTTGACTCATATACAATGTTCTTACTAGTCAGCCTTATATTAAAAAAAAATCCAACAGAGTTCTAATGGTAACCTTTTAACCCAAAACTTTAATTTGTTAATTAAATTAGTTAAAATGAACTAACAATGAACAATAGCTCTACAGCCTTTTTTTTTTAAACTTAGCTAATTTTAATCTCAACATGCATTAAATATTTTTCAAAATGTAAAACTGTAAAGAAGCACAATAAACATCAACATTATCTAACATTACATAAACACTGTCAATTAATGTTAATCTAAACCTTAATCTAAACAGTTACTGCCACAACATCAATTTGAATCAATCATTCAAAAAAAAAAGATTTACCAACAAGATTAACAAATGCAAAACTACATGGATTTACTATACACATTTAGTTATCAAAAAATTAGCAGATACAAAGACATGAGCATAACAAAAATTTCAATCAGTTTAAAACACAAACATTTCAAAGCAGCCATTGTCACTAAATGTTCATTGCAAACAACACTCAAAATTTAGATGTTTTAAACTCTTTTGTAACACAACTACTTTATTTTTATATATGAAATGATATTAAGAAAAACAAATAAATAAAGTGAATTTAAAAACAAGTTCTGACACAATCTTACCTGCTGTAGGAAGACAAAAGTAACTCTCCCTTAGTTACTGCTAATTGAGATCAGGTGCTGATTGATTATTATTAATTGGCAGGCATATGAACTAATCCTTGTGTGTGAACATTCTCACCTTTGATTTGAGGTCCTGTAAGTGTTTCAGTGTGATGAAAAACAAACCCTGGACTTTTCAGGTGATGGGTTAGAGTCCAGTGTGGCACATCCCAGGTACAAAAAAAAAAAAAAATTGTAGTGACAAGGTTGCAGTTATTAGTAGAAGGGGGGAAAGCAGTAAAATAAAGTTATCAAATCACAAAATTAGAAAATGTTTTCAGTAACAACGTAGAATAAATTCAATGTACATTACCTTAATCAGTCTTACATTTCTTTATAAGAGTTTGTGGAGCAATCTCATGATGGGTATCTGGAGGAAGTAATGACTTCATTGCATTTCAAGAATCTGTAAATATTGCATTCATCGAACAAAGTGCTTGATAAGTCAGGGCTTTAAAAGCATTGCATTGAAAGCCATAGAATGAGCCTATTACAGAGTCACTTGTTGTACTTTGTTTGTTCTTATCCGTTTCTTACCATTCACTTTTATTGAGTTATTGTTAGATGTATCCTTACCTGTTTTGTGTTTATTTGATTTGATTAAAATAATTCAAATTTGAAATATTACAAGAATGGTTTATAGATTTCAGACTATATGCAGACATTGAGTACTATAATCTACACCATTGAACTATAATCTACACCATTGACATTTTTTCCATTTTATTTTGATGGATGTAATACAATGCCATATGTTTTTGAAACAAAAAGCATGTTGAATTGCATTAACCATGCTTGTATTTTTGGGGCTTGCATGTTAATGGACTGAAATTAAACATGGTTGTATATTTAAGCTGTTTCAGAGAAACCTCACAGCTGAACATGATGCAGCTTTTCTTACTTTTTAACTGTATATGAAGAAATGTATAAGACTACATTCAATTATATTTAATATTTGCTGTACAGTATAATTTATATGGATTATAGGTCATTACATTTAATGCTACATATTAGTTGTGTAAGGATGAAACGTATCTTAACATAAGGCCATACAGAGTGATTTTTGCATACAATTGGTTCTGTGTGATCATATATTTGTTCATTTAGAATACAAGAAATTAATGAATCATGATTTGTCTTTAAAATCAAATTTCTGCACACATGCCTTGCGTGAATGAGACCAATGGTTTATTACTGCTTTAGTAAATGCTAACATCAAACCTTAATATAAAGTGTTGCAATCAATCTGAAGCAGAAGTTTTAAATGCACAGACAAGTTGACATACTAACCTAGATGGAATTACATACTTCATAATTTTAAGTAAAAACAGCTTAACATTACAAAACTTAATATGTATAGAGCAAATATTTCAAAGGAGATACCATTTATCACTGCAAACCCACATGTATTAAACTATTCAGCAAAATATTAACTTTTCTTTGACAAATCAAAACTATTTAATACTATGATACAAATCAAGTCAGTGCATAGAGAAACAAAGATAGTATTTTTTCATCATTTCATTAGTTCTAAAAAGTTGTTTAAACATCCCAATTAAGCCATGATTTAACATTAGTGCAGAGTCCTGTCTGTGAAACTAAGCGATTGAGTACTGTATAGTGTCGACAAGAGGATAAAAATGGACACTGTTTGATAGTCAAAGCTTTGAAAGAAACAGACGTTAACATTCCTTATAGCGGTTTACTTTAATGTACTATAGGAATTTTGTAAAGTATACAATTCTATAATATTAAATTCCCTACATTTTAACTCTTCTTCACATTTTTAAAGATACAAGGAAATGTGACAACAGCAACAAGAACACTGGAATAATTACCAGTATAAGATTTAAAATGTGTTGTGCTCAAGGTTTTAGAGAAATAAGGGACATAAAAGCAGAAAGCAGATCATCTCTTTAATTAAAAGTAGCTTGAGCAAAACTCAAATATTCAATAATCATTTTAAGTTTAAGGAAGAAAAAAAAAAAAGAAAAAGTTACACAGAATATTACACTCTTGCCTTTACATAAGAGATACGCTCGAACACTTCCTCAACTAAACACCCTGAACCATGATTTACAATTTTACAATAGATGAACATGCATACACCTCTCAGCAGACAGCAAAGTCTTTTCGGTGAATTTTCGGGCTTTTGTGGCATGGTAGGTGGAGGTGTGGATGTGGGTGGTATGGCAAGTGGAAATGTTGAATGTCGGTGGTATGGAAGGTTGAGATGTGTATGGCATGGTGGAGGGATGGATGAGGATGCAGATGCATCAGAAAAGTCTAACATAAATTGGTCCAAGTCAAGGTCAGTAGAGAACAGTGTGGCAGTTGGTGATGGTGTAAGAGTTTGTGCGCAACTCTGCCATTGTGTATAGTGATGTTGACTGGTGGTAGTGCTAAGTAAATCAATTATAGTGTCTACAGTTTGGTGTTCTGAAAGATCTATTGCAGAGTTTGAGGCGAATTAATTGTTGCTGTTTGAATATCATTTGCAGTTTTAAATAATGTTTCCGTATGAGTACATGGTGATGCAGGTAAATTTGTAGTGTGCATTACATTTGGGGCAGTGAACACGTGACACGGACAGGGCATATTGGTGATTGTGTTGTTGTGCGCAGATGTGGTGAACATTGTTGCTCCGATGATTTCTGTGGTGATGTTTGTGGAGGTGGTGGTGTGCTGTGCAGTGCAAGTCATGTTAGGCTCAGGGTCTTTTAATGTGCTGTCTCTGGTACTGGTGATTAGCGGTTTACCTTTAAAATGTCGTACTGACACATTGCTTATGCTATACCAAGAGCCAATGGTCAATGTCTTCTCACCCCAATTAGTAAAGTCAATGTGACCAGTGTGGTCAGAAACTCTGCATGTTGCATTGGGAAGGAGCCGTCCATCTTGAATAAAGTTGTATCCTTGACTTTCAGTATTGATAATCTGCACCTTTACATTCACCTACAATTGGGAAATAAAAAAATTTAAAAAATTGATTAGTACAGCAGTTGCAAATAGTGGACATTTGAGGTATCTTGGAAAGTAAATTAAAAAGAATGCAAGTACTTACTCTTTTTCAATTTTCAGGACATCACAGAGTGGAAGCACTTTGGGACTTTCTGTCAGTCAATTTTGTGTTGTAGCTGTAGTCCAGCTCCTTGACGTAGGTCATTCTTTATCTGAAGGACTTCATGAGCTTGATCGGTTCTTGACTGTTGCACAGATGTCATGCAAGTGCACTGGGGTCCTGTTTTTAAGGTAAGGGGGACAAAGAAAGTTATCAAGTGTATTTCAACAGAAATTTTAGTAAAAATTACCCTTACCTTATGGAGTGCAGCTCCAGTTTAAATAACCACTTGTGTTGCTCCTGGATTTCTGCCTCAAAATAAGGGCACTTTGCACCCAGTTTTAGGCTTGAAACATTGTGCATATATCATTTTATAGATTGTCATCCATGTCTGTAAAGGAGAATCAAAGTGTTAAGAGAAGAATTAAGGTTAAAATTAAATTAAGCATTGGAACCATAAAGACACTGCCTTGCATATACATGTTATGTTTAAGCTGTGGTTATTGCACTTAAAATTATCACAACTTTCTCTTAACAAAACTTAGATATTGTAGTTCAAATTACAAGTTTAGATTTTTTTTAATGTAAATTATATAATTTTTTTTTTTTTTTTTTATAAAACCAATTTCCTTCCTTATTTTAACAATTTTCTCTTTCAATGAACTAAATTTTAGGGCAACCAAGTTTGACCAATAGCCATTTTTACAGGGTTTGCATAATCTTTAAATTGAAGTTTGGCTGCAAACCGGACAAGACCTTGAGTCTCTAGGACCTAGAATTTGTGTAGATTTAGTCATTTAGAAAACAAGAAATAGCACAAAGACCTTTAATATTTTTAAAGCTATAAACTGTTACCTTAGCACAGTCTTTAGCCCTGGAAGATTTACCTGCATGGTCTATGAAGTCCTCCTTTTTCTGTTGGAGTTGTGAGGAAGAGATACATTTAAGATAAAAAAAAAAAAAAAAAAAAAAAAAAAAATTACATTTAGGAATAGATTAACATTTTGAACCTCTGCAATTTGAAAAAAAAAAAAGATCATGCTACACATTAATATTGTTTTTGGGGCTGGTTTGGAGAGTGTAAAATTGGGATGGCTTTGTTTGGTAAAGTTTGTATAAGTATTTTTAAGAATTACATTTTCAAATTACTGAATGACAATATAAGTCGTTTAATAAACATTCATTTTTTGTGTCAACAAAAAACACAATCTTTGTCAATCAAAACATGCTTAAGGTAAAGTTATTTTGTTTAGAAAACTGTTTACTATCTTAATTTAAAAAAAATAAGTTTGGACATATCTTTCTGTACATTGTTTTATATATATATATATATATATATATATATATATATATATATATATATATATAAATAAATAAATAAATATATATATATATATATATATATATATATATATATATATATATATATATATATATATATATATATATATATATAAATAAATATAGTAAGTATCTAAATAGTATAACAATCCAAATTACCTTTCTTCAACTTTTCAGAAGTGCTACAAAACTAGAACAATATCTAGTTATATTATTTATGTTATTTTTAAATTTGTTTCACCTGCTTTAATTAAAGTAGTGATAATGAGTTCATAGAGGTGTGTGTGTGTGTGTGTGTGTGTGTGTGTGTGAGAGAGAGAGAGAGAGGGAGAGAGAGAGAGATAATTATCTATGAATTAACCATTTTAAACCAGGTGAAAATAATTTAAAATTTAAATAGTGCCTATTGGACCCACTTAATATATTTTAATTATACTATATTAAGTGTATATTGAATTTATTATTTTGAAACAGCTTTAGGTATATTATATATTGGTTTAAATTTAAGAAAACTTTTATATATACATACATAAACACATTTCTAATAAGCTAATAATATAAAATATATTTTTTAAAGTAATTGTAAAGAAACACACTTAAATTGTAGTAAATATATTTAAGATGGTACCACCTCAAATATATTTAGTACAATTTAAATAATTTCTTTTTCAATTATTTTAAAATATACTTTCATATTACAGTTAGAATATTTGAACATTGTAATGGCATTTCAGATTATTAGAAATGCATGCATTACTTTTACATTAGATTTTTAAGTATTGTATATTAAAATTTGTATATTTAAAAGTGGAAAAACTATTCAATATAAATGTTAAGACACGTACAAGTTTAAATTTAGAAAACATATATATATATATATACATAAACACATTTCTAATAAGCTTAAATGCTATTGAAATGTTCAAATATTCTAATTGTAATATAAAGTATATTTTTTAAAGTAATTTACTTAAGTAATACACTTAAATTGTAGTAAATATATTTAAGGTGGAACCGATTTAATACAATTTAATATTTTAAAATATATTGCAAATAACTTAAATGTTTTTAAATGACTTAAATACATTCTATTATTTTCACCTGGTTAATTCCACAATTAACTCTCTCTCTCTCTCTCTCTCTCTCTCTCTCTCTCTCTCTCTCTCTCTCTCTCTCTCTCACACACACTCACACACACACACACACACACACACACACACACACACACACACACACACACACACACACACACACACACACACACACACCTCTAAGAACCATCTACTTTGTAATCCCTACTTTAATTAAAGCAGGTGAAACAAGTTAAAAATTATCATATAAATAGTACATATAAATGCAACTAAATACCATGTCATAGTTTTGTGGTACTTTTGAAAAACTGAAGAAGAAAGGTAATTTGCATTATTATAATATTCAGGTACTTGCTTTTTTATCATATAATGCAACAAAAAAAAATATTCAAACCTAATTTTCAATTAACTTAGTAAAAGTTTTTCTAAACAATAACTTGATAGTTTTTAACCTTAAGCATCTTGACTAAGAATGGTCACTTGTTTGTGTTTGTTTTTTTTTTGTTTTTTGACAAGTATTGTTTTTATTAAACATCCACCTTTATCTTCTATATTGTTCTTCAGTAACTTGACCAAACTTCACCAGAAAAAGCAATACTAAAGTATAAGGTGACTATTCAAATTGCTGAGGTTCAAAATGTTAATCTAGTCTTAAATGCAGTCTTTTGTTTAATGTATCTCTTAACATCTATAATAGAAAAAGGAGGCCTCATAAACCAGGCTAATCTTCCAGAGATACAAACAGTGCTAAGGTAACACTCAGTTTTCAACTCCTAAAAATATTAAAAATCTGTTATTTGTCTTGTTTTCTAAATGACTAAATCCACAAATTCTAGATCCTAGTGACTCAAGGTCTCGCCCGGTATACAGCCACCTCAATTAAAGGTAATACAAACACTGTAAATGGTTATATTTACAGTTATTGGTATAACTTGGTTGCCTTAATAGAAAGTTGTGATAAATCTATTTTATTAGTGCAATAACCACAGCATAACCTCACGTGTATGTGCAAGGCAGTGTCTTTGTTTCCAATGCTTAACTTTAAACTTGAGAGATTCTTCTTTAACATTTTGATTCTCCTTTACAGACATGGATGACAAAAAAAAAACAGAATCTGTAAAAGGATATATACACAATGTTTCAAGCCTGAAACAGGGTGCAAAGCGTCCTTATTTTGAGGCAGAAATCCAGGAGAAACACAAAATAAGAAGAGTGGTTGTGTTTAAACCAGAGCTTCACCCTGAATTCAAATCCGTCAATGCACAAAAGTAAGATTGATTTTTACTAAAATTTGTTGAAATGCACTTGAGATTAACTTTTTGTCCCCCTTAAAAACAGGACCCCAGTGCACTTGCATGACATCACTGTGCAACAGTCAAGAACCGATCAAGCTCAAGAAGTCCTCTTCAGTTTCAGATCAAGAATGACCTGCATCAAGGAGCTGGACTACAGCTACAACGCAACATTGACCGTCACAGAAAGTTCCAAAGTGCTTCTGCTCTGCGACGTCCTAAAATTTGAAAAAGACTTTCAAAGAGTAAGTACTTGCATTCATTTTAACTTTACTTTCCATGATAACTCAAAGGTCCACTATTAGCAGCTGCTGTACTAATTTTTTTTTTAACTTCCCAATTGTAGGTGAATGTAAAGGTGCAGATTATCAGTATTGAAAGTCAAGGATACAACTTTATTCAAGATGGACGGCTCCTTCCCAACGCAACATACAGAGTTGCTGACCACACTGGTCACATTGACTTTACTAATTGGGGTGAGAAGACATTGACCATTGGCTCTTGGTATAGCATAAGCAATGTGTCAGTACGACATTTTAAAGGTAAACCGCTAATCACTAGTACCAGAGACAGCACATTAAAAGAAGACCCTGAGCCTAACATGACTTGCACTGCACAGCACACCACCACCTCCACAAACATCACCACAGAAATCATCGGAGCAACAATCAATGTTCACCACATCTGCCCACGACAACACAAAATCACCAATATGCCCATGTCCGTGTCACGTGTTCACTGCCCCAAATGTAATACACATTACAAATTCACCTGCATCACCATGTACTCATATGGAAACATTACATTTAAAACGGCAAATAACATTCAAACGGCAACAATTGAGAACCACCTCATAAATTCCATAATTAATCTTCCAGAACAACCAACTGTAGACACCATTATTGATTTACTTTTAGCACTACCCCCAGTCAACATGACCATACACAATGGCAGAGTCACGCACATTTCAAAAACACTTGCACCATCACCACCTGCCACACAATCCTCCGCCACACTGTTCCCTACTGAGCTTGAATTGGACCAGTTTATGTTAGAGGACTTTTCTGATGCATCTGCATCCACATCCATATCCATATCCATCCCTCCAGCCACATTGCCACCCACATCCACTCCACCTACCATGCCACCCACATCCACCCCTCCATCTACCATACCACCCTCATTCACCACTCCACCTACCATGCCACCCACATCCACCCCTCCATCTACCATACCACCCTCATTCACCACTCCACCTACCATGCCACCCACAAAAGGCCAAAAACTCACCAAAAGAAACCCACTCCCACCCAAAAAATAGGCTCCTTTGGCCAGCTGTCTGTTGAGGTGTGCATGCTCATTTATTGTAAATGCTACATGTGTGCTATATGCAAGGCTGTTTAAAGTATACAAATGTTTCCAAGTTTTTGTTGAGGGGGGGAGGGGGTTGCTGGCGTGTGATGGCAAAAGTTAAATTATTGAATGTGTTTTTTTTTTTTTTTTTTAAGTGACTGAATATTCTTGTTTAGCCTTGCTCCAGCATTTTTTGTTTGCTGAATTAAATAAAGAATATATCCTCACTCATGTCCCTTGTTTCTACTTGTACCTGTGGTTCTCTACTTAAGTACTCAATTTTATTTATTTTTTCCACAATTGCTATGCATCTTTCAGGACTGTTGCTCTAATTTGCTAGATGACTTTTGTATTTTTAAATGCATGTACTTGGGGGAGAAAAAACCCAAAACAGACTTTTAAAGACAACCTTTTAGCTAAAATGTATGCTTATAGTGTGGTAATGATACTAAAACCAACTTGTCCATAAGTTTAATGAAATTGGAATTGACTCTTAAAGAATGTTGATTCTTAAAGGGGCAAAACATTCTACAATTGCAAACAATAACTGGAAAGCTTTGACTTTCTCTTTTTTTCTTTTTTTGCATGATACTGAAAGCTGCCCTTAACATCTTTCTCAATGTGGATTCCAAGTTGGCAACTGAGTAAAGCTACCACCAGTTTAAAATTCTCTTTTCCAAAGAACTTTAGAACCCTTTTCTATCACATGAAACTGAATTCACTTGATTCTTTTTGTGCTGATCACATTCAACATTTTACATTAAGACTCCATTACAGTAGTTGCCATTTTGTAAAGTACAATTTTCAGTCTTACTATACTCCTCTGACCTGCACATAAATGATTGAACAGATTTTTGATTTTCATTGATATTCCCAAGATATTACACTCCTAATGTGACCTTGCTTGTGTTTGTCTTATGTGAGTTAGCTTTAGCATATTAACTTCATTAGCATTAAGTTAGCTTAGCATGCTAATCTGGTTAACATGCTAAATTATTTTTTTGTATATTCTCTCACACTAAAACTTCTCTTCAGTAGCTTGGTAGATGCGCATCCTCAAGTAGCTCAGTGTATAAAGCCAAATACTTGAAAAGCACCTTACAGTTGTGGGTTTGAATCCAGGTTGGTGTGATTTAATGAAATTGTGTGTTTTGATTTCTTTATTGCCTCTGGGGTTAGAAATGTTTATTATTCATGCTGTTTTTTTTGTTTTGTTTTTTTTTTGTTTTTTTAATCTAAGCTTCTGTACATTGAGTTAATTCTCACCCATAATTCTGAAATGGCTGTTTTTCATATTCATTAGTTTTTGCTTTTCCTGTTCCATATTGAGCTACAGCATGATGCAGAATGATCTAAAGTTATTAAATATAACATGCAGTGCATATTTATATTCATTTTGAGTTCATTTTTACATGAACTACTGAACCTTGGCAGTTGCATGATTCTACGCCTGAGTAACACCCAGAGGCTGTGGGTTTGAATCCCATGTGAGTCATCTTTATACAATTGTGTGAATGTCATTTTCATTCATTTATTATCCAAATAAGCATTGTAATAATCTTTATTGCTCTTATATTAGTCTTTGTAGTTCATTCTGTGATCATTCTCATCTGAACTTCTATTGATTTTCATTTAATTTCCACCTGTCTTTCTGAACCAGCTGTTTTGCATGTACATTCAATTTCTGCTGTTTTTGCTCTACCTGCTCCGTATCGCGCTACTGCCCCTTCTGGGGCTTGGCCCCGAATTGCTGCTTGCAGCTATATTTACTATTGTATTTATTGCATTTTATTTACTTTTTATTTATTTATTTTATTATTATTATTATTATGCTTTTTAGTTCTATTGTTTATTTTATATTGTTTGTACAGCACTTTGGTGAACACCTGCTGTTTTTAAAAGGTGCTCTATAAATAAATTTGATTTGATTTGACTTGGTGGTGTGTATTGGTTCTTGAGTAATTTGCCACCAGGTTCCCATTCAAATCTAACTTCAATCTATCTAGCTGTTCTTTGCTAAACTGACAATGCCAACACTTACGGCTATGGATACATGTTGTAGCCTCTTTTGCAGTATTGGAGCAGCATAGTGTCTTCTTTTCTCAGCTTGGTCAGTTGGTGAAAGGAACTGTCCAGTGGAGCCCATTCAATAGGAGGATTTGGTTAGAGTTTTCTGGAGGTTCAATATACAGATTTTGTACGGGACAAAGATTAGAATATCAAACTAAGGATGTTGTGTGCTTTCCAACTTAGAACCCGAGAAAACCATGATACTAATGTACAGACAGCACAGGAGAATGAAAGTATCTGCTGTGGTGTCAAAAAACAATGTGTTTTAACTGAGCACCTTTCACATCTTCATGTCAGCACTGGCTGTCCTCCAGATAATGTGCATCTCTTTCAGGGTGTTGTTCCCGCTGAACTGGCACATTGTATTAAATTGTTGATCTCCAAAAAGTCTCTTGACATTCTCAACACATTGATACAGGCATTTGCATACAAATAGGGAGACAAAACTAATCACCCATTAGCCATACCACACTCTTTCACATCCAGCAACATTATAAATGGCAATGCACATGAAAATTGGACCTTGCAAAAATTGCTTCCTTTTATTATTGGGCTAATGTTGCCAGATAATGAGGCAGCATAGCATGTGATCTTAGATCTTAAAGACAAAGTTGAACTGTTTGTAGCCCCTGTGAGACCATTGCATATCTTGAGGGCTAGATTTTTGAACACAGACACTGCTATCTTGAACTCTTTCTTCATATCAAGCTCCTAACAAAACATCACTATTTATTTAGAGCACTATCCACAAATGATTTGTTTCTTCGGACCTCTAATTGGTCTGTGGACAATGAGATTTGAGGATAAACATAGCTTCTTCAAGCAAGTTGCTCAGCATACTAATTGTTTTACATACTAAGTGTTGGTAGCAGGCACATGCCTATATATATATATATATATATCAGTAAGTGAGACTATTACATTTTTATTCAGTAATGAAGGGAAAATGCACAACTATTGTAATGGCTCTCAATTTTCTTCTCATTCATTGTTTGTCCTCAAGTCCTCCAAATACAGTTGTATTTTAATGATTTAGAAACGACAAACCCTTTGGGGTCCAAAACTAAAATTCATAAGATGGGTACCATTTATTTTGGCTTAAAAAAATCTGCCACAGGAATATAATTCATCACTTTCAAATATTCACTCATGTCTTCTGTTCAATTCTTTGGAGTGAAAGGGTATATGGGTTTGGTAATATTTTTGAACCTCTGATAGAAGACTCCCTGAAAGTTGTGGTGCACAGATGGAGATACAAGGAAAAATCTATATGGAACAATGGATATTTAGAGAGCTTTTTAGCAAACAAGTTTTTTCACTTTGGCATGCTTGACAAAACAGATTCTCAGTCTGTTTACAATGAAGGCAAAGATGAGAAGCACACCAGAGAAAATTAACAACTGCATGTCAGACTTAGTGATCCAAGTTCAACTGGTATTAAAGAAGACTGTTATTTAAATAAGCTGCAGTATTTCCACGTTACAGAGAACACATGTTGACATTATACATGATATCATATCCTTGAGGTTGTTGCCCTATTGGAGATGAGACTAATGTTAAAAAATTGTCTATGAAGATCAGCTTTTTACCCTAGAACTGTTGAATCACAGAATGTCCAGTTTTACTATGGGTATGGAAATGAGAAAAACAAGCCAAGTGTCATTCTCAATCTGAGAACCTCAGACAATGCAGTTAAACAGACTCCATCACAAATGTGGGGCCTTTTACAAGTGTTGCCCTTATTAGTTGGTGATCTTGTTGACAAAGAGAAGTCAACACTGGCATCTATTCATTCTGCTGAGGGATATATATATATATGGAAATATCAGAGGCTTGGAGTATTTCTGAAAGAACTCATTATAGAGCACCACACATTATTCTAGAAGCTCTATGATCAAAATCTGAATCCCAAACATCATTTGATGATTCATTACCCGGGGATGATGTTATGTCCAGACCACTTTCTCAGCTATGGTGTACGAGATTTGAGGCAAAGCACAATCCATTAAAAAGACAGACTTATGTGGTTGGAAACTTTATAAAGATTTATAAAGACTGAGGTACAAACATCAAGTTCAGCAAGTGCATAACTTCAAGTTAAGTGACCATTTGTCTGTGAAAATGAGTGTTGCAAATGCACAGAAGCAAGCAGATGTTGTGGAGGACAATCTGAGATCAACCTTTGATGTCTTTATTTTGAACAGCAAAAGTTCATAATTTATTTCTGTAGTTGCCAAGTTTATTCTTTAAACTCAAGCAAGGGTGCTTTCTAAATAGTGCTTCAGCCACCTGATCATATACTGCATCTGAAGGGTAGACTTTGTATTTCACAATTAATTTTGCAAGTCCATTTAATCTTTCATTCAGTTTCATTACATCATATGTGAAACAGGGCACAGTGAAAACAGCTGGCCACAAAGATGACTTTATAGCTACTAGATGATGGCTCTTCCAGAAGTAAGACATCAATCTGTCATATAAATCTCAAATCAATTTGTTGTATGATAATGATAAATTATAAAATAAAAGCAGTGATGGTTCTAGCTTAAATGGCACCCTGGGCATCCTTGAATCTACAGTCATTCTAACTTTTAATAAGATATTTGGAACAACACAATCATTTTACACAAGCACTTTTATCAAGAAACACTAAACTAAACCCTAACCGTCCTTACCTTATTTTATGCAAAGTCATCAATTCAATCATCATAAGAATAATGATGGCAGCCCCTACAGATGCGGCGTTTATGTGCACGGTAAAATACAACACTGTAAAAAAAAAAATCCCAGTAAAATTTATGGTAAAAAACCGCCAGCTGTGGTTGCCAGAACTTTACCGTAAAAAATACAGTAGCAACGTAAAAAAAAAATATGTTAAATTTACGGTAAAATAACGTATTTCATTAACTGATATAATGTTAATTTACCAACCTAATGAAGTACTAATACCTGTTTTGTATCTTTATAATACACTGACAGTCACCAAACACAGTGGTGATGAGAGTCACATGATGAATCAAAGTTCATCACAAGCAGCTTTTCCACAAGCTGAGGAGGACAATACTAACATATAGAAGGTGCACACAGTGTCATTCACACACACACTAAACACCATCATGGTAACATGCATGACATTTTAAAAATGCAATAAACATTAATTTAACAACATTAGATGTAACATAAAACCCTAATGTACATAACTGATTAGAAAAAAATGAGAAAAACTAAGAAGAAACAGTTATTTCAATGAAAATATATCAAATGTGAAGTGTCACACAGGGAATTGTGGGAATGTCAATTTACGGTTTTTCACTGTAAATTTTACCATGAATTGTTATTTTTCACTTCCAAAAACTGTGAATTTTACGGTATTTTACCGTAAAATTACATTAAATGTACCGTTAGATCTATTACAGTTATTCACTGTATATAGTACGGAAACTTTCTGTAAAACAATTGACAGCATTTTTACAGTCTTTTACTGTTAAAATCACGGTCATTTTTTACAGTGAAGGTATAACAGCTTCTCTTGCCTTATGCGCCGTTTGCCTCCTCCATTTCCTTCAAATAAGCAAAGAGAAAGCACCTTTGTCGATAGAAATATTTGTTAAAGGGTTAGTTCACCCAAAAATGAAAATTCTGTTATATATTACTCACACTCATGTCGTTCCACACCCGTAAGACCTTTGTTAATCTTCAGAACACAAATTAAGATATTTTAGTTGAAATCCTATGGCTCCATGAGGCCTCCATAGAAAGCAATGGACACTTCCTCTCTCAAGATCCATAAATGTACTAAAAACATATTTAAATCAGTTCATGTGAGTACAGTGGTTCAATATTAATATTATAAAGCCATGAGAATATTTTTGGAGCGCCAAAAAATCAAAATATAGACTTATTTAGCGATGGCCAATTTCAGAACTGCTTCATGAAGCATCGAAGCACTTTCCATCAAAATAGCCTCACATGCAAGGAAATTGCTGCAAAGATTATTGCACCTGAAAGAACCATTTATCGGATCATGAAGAACTTCCAGGAGAGAGACTGAACCTCAGTGAAGAAGGCTTCAGGACGTCCCAGCACCAGGACCATCAGCTACAGAATGGAGTCTCCACCAGTGGAAAGGAACTCAATGTTGGCAGCAGGTCATGTGATGCATTTGACACACAGTGAGGTCAAGACTCCTGTGTCGAGCCAACAGTAAATCAGCCAGAGTCAACACTGATAATATTCACTCTCTGCATATATTGAATGTTTTTGACAATAAAAGCCTTTAAAACCTATGAAATGCTTATCATTGTTTTCCAGTGTACCATAGAAACATGAAGAAATTATCTATAAATATTTTAAAATATACATTTTAGTCCACAAGATATTTGACCTATAATCATATTTTTATCATTATTTTATTACCATTGCTGGCACTCTTTTTTTTTTCTTCCTGTCTTTTTTAAAAAAGGAAAAACTGCTTTTATTGTGTGTATTGATGGTTTGGTAATATTATACCAATAAGGTACATTCATACTGAAAATGTAAGTTCATAGTCATCTAAAACCTGTAAATTATATAATCACACCAGTAGATGTAGTCTTTTGAATATGATGATCTGATTCAGCTGGAGGAACACATCCTTCCTCTGACATCAAATCTGTGTCCAAATGACAATAATATATGGCTCTATGACATAAAAATGACAAGTTATGCATTCAATGAACATTCAATGGTCATCTCGAATCTGCTTTTATCTAGTATGCATGAATGTTCACTATACTGAATACTGTACACTACACACCATTTCCATAAGTCTGCAAAGCCATATATGAATTATGGACTGGACTCAGACTGGTCAGGATAAGAGCTCAAACTGCAGTGCTTAAATCATAGGTGTAGCCGCGGGTGTTTCAGGGTGTGCTGGTGCCACCCACAGTGACAGCTGGCACACATAGAAATCAGTAGCATCTCTAGGCTATAACAAAGTATGAAGCTATTTAAAGCTTCATATAATCGCTAAACAAAATTTTAATGAGAATTTTAATGTCTTGCGTTATTCATCCCGGGGACGCTCTAATGATGATTGACAGACTTTAATACTACATATAACAAACACATAGAATGCCATCTTAGAATTGCCTGAATTGCCAAACACAAACATACATACACGCAAGTCACACATAAACGGGTAAAATGATAGAAGTGTGAAACAGTAGGAGCTATGAAGAAACTAGTGATGGGAAGTTCGGATCATTTTACTGACTCTGACTTTTGAGTCTCGTTCAACAAAATGAACGAATCTTTTTTCGAGTCATTTCGTTCATTTTAGCAAAATGTAATGAAAATGTTACGTGTTACTTCCCCAACACATCTACTACTTATGCAAACGTTGATCCCACTACAAACAATACAAAACTACAATGCTATAAGATTCAGAAATGATTAATTCATTACCTGGGTCTTCAGTTTATGACAAGCTGATTAAGCTCACCTCACCTCTTGTCTGACAAGTCTTCGGGTTTAAGTCATTCCTTAATGACGTGACAGACAGTCCCATGATGCTAAACCAATGCAGTCTGAGCCGGTAAGAGAATTGATTAGTTCATTTCATGAGTCTTTCGGGTTTTTGAGTCGTTCCTTAAACACGTGACAGACCCATACACTAAACCAATGCATTCTGAGCCGGAAAGAGAATTGATTAGTTCTCTTCATGAGTCTTTCGGGTTTTGAGTCGTTCCTTAATCACGTGACAGACCCATACGCTATTTCTGACATTTCTGTCACTGTTTTTGTTACTGTTTCTTGAGGATCTGTGGTGTGTTATTATAAATAAAGCCCTGTTATAAATAAAATATTGATTAATTTATCTTTTTGACTGTCTATCTGTAAATAAACACTAGGCTATATAATAATATAATAATCCAAGCCTACAATACAAAGTATTTATAGCCTAGTTTGTTCATTTTTACTCCAATTTTGAGTTTGCTGTTATAATAATTGCTTTTCCTAGGCAGACTTGACATATTGGTCTAATATATGTATAAGAAGATTGCTCAAAAAGGACATAATGACATAAATTAAAAGCAAATAACATTTTGAATTTAAATTATTAATGTTAGTTTAAAACATCAAGGTTATGATAACTTCAGCTTTAACAGTTGTAACACAAACTCAAACAAAACTGGAGAGTTAACGTTATTTACTAATAAATATAATGTGCTTGGGTCACACAGCATAGTGTATGTTATGTCACGTGATTAAGGAACGACTCAAAAACCCGAAAGACTCATAAAAAGAACTAATCAATTCTCTTTCCGGCTCAGAATGCATTGGTAGCGTATGGGTCTGTCACGTGATTAAGGAACGACTCAAAACCCGAAAGACTCATAAAAAGAACTAATCAATTCTCTTTCCGGCTCAGAATGCATTGGTAGCGTATGGGTCTGTCACGTGATTAAGGAACGACTCAAAACCCGAAAGACTCATGAAATGAACTAATCAATTGAATCATCAGGTGAACTACTTCTAGCAGTACAGAACCTGTAGAATATTGCACATGCGCGACTGAACGAATCACCCCCTGAGACGACTCGTTCTTCCCGAGTCACATTAAAGATTCGTTCAAAATGAACGAATCGTTCAAGAACGAAACATCACTAGAAGAAACAAAATCTGGAAACAAAAGAGAGAAACAAAAGTTGGGACAAAATCTGCTCTGGTAAGAAGTGGAACGGAAATGTTCCTTAACTGTAACTTAGCATGACTAATGTTCAGCAGGGCATGATTTTTTTTTACTAAAGTCCCATCCCAGCAACACACACTGTGTTGTTTCTCTCACTATATTAAAAACATTTTTGCCAAATTTCAGTACCCAACTGTAGTGTCACAGTGCCCAGCGTGTCCAACATCTGTCCGTTCACAGCACAAGCCGCAATATATGCTGCCTCCCAATTCGCTTACTTATACTACACCCTAAAAGTATGTACTCTTTCTGTGAACAAAAAGTTCACAGTGTGTTGAGTGTGTAGCAAAAGAGTAGACAAGCTTTGGGACATACTATCACATCATACAATTGCGTCTTTTCTCTCTGTCGCATCCTGTCACCGCAAACTGGCCTGTCAATCATCTTACATCCTCCACATTTCATTTAGCCAATTTCCTACCGTATCGGAGAGAAATGTTGCAGTCTGCAGTCGCGGGTCTTTCATGTGCAGAACTCTCCTCATATTAATGCATAATGATGCATTTAAAAGTTAATGGCCATTCGGATATTTATAAAAGTCCACATTGGTATTTGCAGATGAAAAATAACATGGATAACATTAAATAAATATTTTCTATCAGGTTGAACTGATTATTAGTCACTCAAACCTCTCACCGTCGATCGCGCATATCCGCCATGTTTTGTAGTCTTTTAACACTTTTTACTCATGTTTGTAGTTCTGAACCGAATCCTCATCCAAAGCGCAATGGGTTGTGGGCAATATTAGCCTTTATAGTGTGCACGGATCCACACTTCGAAAATCTACCGGAAATAGTAGACCATCCGGGGACTTTTGGCATACTCTTTTCAACATACTATGCTTTGGGACACACTTATTTTAATCTCACATACTATTTAGGATGGATAATAATATGGACATTGGGATGCAGGGATAATCTTTCTTTAGAGGTTGACTGCAAAGTGCAGGGATTGACACACTGAGCTCATCAGTGATACACTAGAACCAGAGTAAATTAGGATAGGAAGCGTGATGCCCTCAACTGTGCCTTTCACATATGATACCAGAGGCCCTAGTATGTGTCCAACAGTGTTGGGTAAGTTACTCAAAAAAAGTAATCCACTACAAATGACTATATTAAAATTGCAATTTGATTACATTACTGATTACTGCATGTAAAAAGTAATCAGATTACTAATTTACATTCAAGTTACTTTGAAAACCTATAAAACCTACAAAAATACACCACAAACTGAAACTCATAGTTCTTTCCGTAATTTAATATTGACTGAAAAATATTACATAAGTATGAAAACAGCAACTTGACTTAAAAATATTTGTTTATCATCTGTAGATATCTTATTCATTCTAATATAATCATAACGGTCGCCTGAGGGCGCTCAACGACCACGTCATCTGTGATTCTAACAAACTAAAAATAACTTTATTATAACTAATAAATATATTAAATATTGTACACTTGTTAATGTGTTTATTTTTTTTATTATGAACACATTAAGCATGACAAACCAATTTTACAATCGATGAAACTACAAAGCTGGCACGTATGGTATGTATGATTACAAAATAAAGTCATTAAAATTGTTATTAATATTATTTTATAAAGCAACATGTAGGATAAAAGCAGTTTTATCACGTTGAGCCGTTTCAGTGACAGCTCCAGCTCTCCGATGCACAGTTATAGGTAAGTGTCTGAATTTACTCACTTCATGTCGCTCACTCTTTGCAGATATAGTGCACTCAGATGACATACACTATATAGGGATTAATGAGTCAGTGAACGAGTGAGCGGTTTCGGACACAGTTTAAACATTCCTTGCTGTGTGTAGCATGTATGTGTGGCAGCTTTTGTTTGTATGTAACTGCATTAAAGACAGGAAAAAAATGCTGAAAACATTTATAATAACTTTGAAAACAGTATTGTTCAGAAGTTATCTTGCCTCCTCGTGAACAAAAATCCAATCTAGCTTGTTTAGGGGAGATTGGACCGCTCTCGTCTTGGGAGCGGGTAGGCCTATTCTCCTCCATGCGTTCACCGGTGATTCATGATGCATCCGCGCCAAACGTGATTTCTTTTAGAAATGTACTTTACCTAATTTTTTTTCTTGTAACGCAAGTAACCTAATTTGATTGACATCAGTAACTGTAATCAAATTACATAAATTTAAAATGTAATGCGTTACATTATATGCAGTTATACCCCAACTCTGGTTTCCAATAAGATTGTCTCTTCAGGTTTCGGCCCCTGTGTAATACAGCTGGGGCACATTCAAGCTCAAACCAGTGTGCAACGTTTTGCTATGGTTTCCGGGATGAACCACATGTTTCCTGGAAATGGTGTGCAACAGGTATGAGATACGTTTTCTCTTGTTTGGTGGGCGTGTCAAATGTCAGCCCAATCAGCGGCAAGATGTATATAAACCACGCGTTATTAAAGAGACAGCTCGCACAATGGATATTAATGTAACATAAAAGTACAATACTTATATATTTTGCTGTTGTATTGTGAAGTGACACTTTCATAAGCTTTTCTATACTCCTCTGATAATATAATGGTAAATATTACAATATCAAAGCACAACAACAGTGATCAGCAATAATGATGCGCCTAATACAAACTAGGGCTGCACGATTAATCGCATGCTATTCTCACGCGCATTTCGTCAGTAAAGCCGGTTCCCTGATTACCGCTAAATCGCCATCACCTGTTTTTAAACGGAGCGCCTTTTAATAGACGGAGCCGTAGTTCACGGACAAGCCACGCAATATCGCGTTCATTATCGCAGGCGATTCATCTGCGATATGAACGCGATATTGCGTGGCTTTTCAGTGATCTACGGCTCTGTCTATTAAATGCCGCTTCATTTGAAAGCAGGTGATGGCGATTTAGCGGTAATCAGGGAACCGGCTTTACTGACAAAATGCGCGTGAGAATAGCATGCGATTAATCGTGCAGCCCTAATACAAACAATAAAAATAATATAGATCATAACACAGTCTCGGAGGTAAGAAATGAATTCACCTGAAATGTTTGTCTTTTCATCCTGAAATGTGAGGCAAGTGTTGTTTGACAATAATTAGAAGTTTCCACAAATCCCTTAACTCGATTGGGATGCTCCCTTTTATTCTGGACGGCAAGGGCAGTGACTGTAACATCAAGCGTATTTTGAAGTATTAAACACTTCTTTATACCGACTTCATCAGGCTCCGACAATTATAAAAAAAAAAATTTAAAAAAAGGCCTTCTCAGTTGCCATAGTTGCAACTCAGAACAGGGTGTTTAACGCACCTCCGTTTCCTTTTAAAAAACGTTTTGCAACATTTTGTCAGGGCTGAACGCAGGTGTTTGGTGTTTGGGCCGCAACATCAGCTATAGCCCGTTTCCCAGCTCATAATTCCTCTCCTCACCACCAGGGGTGGTGTCTCCTAGTTGTCTCCTCATAACTGCCTCATCTCCAAATGCTGGGGCTGGGGAAGGGGCTATTAGCGTGCCTCATAGGACTACGAGTCGAGTTGTGGTCCTTACGACTAAACTCCATCAACAGATTTCTTTCAGAGACTCATTCACTAGCCAGCTTATTTCTGCTGTATACACCTCTAGACTCTCCCGTGCTGAGAGAGGTCTGGAAGATAACCTCTCCCTGAATTGCTCCGTGAACTTCTTTTCAGCTTCTCTTTTACTTTGTCATAGTCCGATTGTACAGGATCAGGGAGACTGCCCCCTAGAGAGAAAGTGGCATTGTTTAAATGTGTGGGTAAAATCCTTTATAGTTGTATGAAGCGGTTCCATCTCCTTCAGTCTCGTCCAGCACACAAAACTTTGTCTCACCTCCCCAGAGAACAGAGGCGGCAATTCAATTCTCACGCCTCTGTCACAGTTTTGCAAAACACTAAAACTGTCTTCCTCCGTGTATCGCATAATGATGCGTAGATTAGGGTTGTGCCGATGGACGATATCATCGTCCATCAAGATGGCTGACCGACATCACGATGGAGAGACACCATCGTGATGCCACGCCCCCGCCCCGCTCCGCCCCTTTTATTCCCCTCACGTGCAACCTATTGGAAAGCCCGGATGAGTCATTAAGTTGGGAAATAAAATAACCCTTTCGCACGCAAGTTTAAAACATTCTGGCTGACCCCCCAGCGTGAGTTTTTCAAGGCGACCGTTATTTAGAACGTATCACTTTATTGTTTCCATGGTGACGCATCATTGCTTGTCATGTCACACACCGCAGCGCTGTATGACTGATGATCTGCTTTTATTTCAGTTTTCCTTTTTTATTCAAAATATTCACTAATTTATTAACTATAACATGGAATATCTGATATTCCGATTGTCAAATATGTGAAAGTGGATGTGTTTTGCTGTTTAAACAACTTTATAATGATTGCCTTAGTTGAGCTATACACTTTATGGGCGTCGCCATGTTAGTTTGTGCCACAGGTTCTGTTGGATTCACAACATCTTATATGTATTTAAACATCCGAAACCTAAAATAAACATTATGTGGTTGAAAACACTGCATATTTGTGATATATGAAAAGTGCTGCGCGCATCCATCTCTGGTTTAGAGATGGACGCGCACATTTGAATTTGGCAAATTGATCACGTGATGCACTGCACTGAACGTTCTAATCACACCGGTGTGATCGTACGCGTCAAAGGGATAAATAAAGTAAAATAATGAATAATAATTATATAATAATGAAAATTTTAAATACCCCCCCCCTGATTTTTGAAGGGAATGAGCAGATCTACATACACATACGATTCCTGTAACTTTACCTGCTATTTACATTCACAGACATACTGTGTTTGTGGACGGTGTGTGTTTTTGACAGAACCTTGTGTATTTGACAGTTTAAATATAACAATATGTGAAAGAGAAGTTACTCACGAGACTTGATGGCTGACAGCTGTGTGTGTGTGCTTCAGATGAGTGCTCTCAGAAAACGATCCATTAGAAGTTTAAACTGATATAACTTTAAAACGCGTGAAAATAATAAAGTCTAATGATGAAAGAAGAACTATCTGTGAGAGTGTTCGCGATATAGATGATTATCAAAACCAAGTAGATGTCTTGTTTATATTTGGCAGAGAGAATCCGACTGAGGCAGGAACTGTGATGTGGAGAGGGGGCGGGGCACAGCAGCTCATTTGCATTTAAAGGCACATGCATGAAAACAGACAGTTCTTGACTGTAGTCAGAAATGGGCATTTACAACATGGATTTATAAATGATCTGTGAAGTTGGTCCTGTTTATATGAATTTACAACAGAACAAACTGCCACTCATAAACAGTGTTCTTGCCTGCCTTTGGACGTTGGCCAATCAGGAGTCATATCGTGGGGTGGCAGATAGATTCAACATGTCAAAATCCACTCTTGCCAAGCATCTCCATGAGTTTTGTTGCTGTGTTAATACATACATGGCCCACCACATTTCCTGGCCCAGAGGCCAAAGGCTGGAGATGTTGAAGTTAGGGTTTGATGCAGCAGGTTTCCCCAACACTGTATGTGCAGTGGATGGGTGTCACATTCCTATAATGAGACCCAATTGTGATAATCCCCTAGCATACCTGAATAGGAAAATTTCTGTATTTTCTGTAAATTTAACTGGGTTTTGTGACAGTCAGCGGCACTTCTGTCATATCAGTGTGGGTCACCCTGGGAGTTGGCATGATGCCAGAGCATTTCGCTTCACAGAGGTTGGTCGTCTTCTTGAAGAAAATCCCCCATTCATAGACTATACACTTGTATCAGATTGTGTATAATTTCATTTAGCATCTCCCTGTGCATTAAGCAGATTTCCCATTTTAATTCACAGCTTTATCTTTGAATTACAATAAACGGAGTAGTACCAACATGCAGTTGTGTCAGTGCAATGAACTTGAGCATTTGTAATTTATAATTGCTAAAGTTTAACACATGTAAAAAGTGTTTAACATATAGCTGAATGATAAAAGGCAGGATTTGTGTTGGGGAAAAAAAACAATGGTACTTTAATGAACACTAGAAGAAATGTGATATTCTAGAAAATATATTCTTGATTGAATAAGTTTATCATTTAGAAATGGTATAACTTGGGAACATTAATATTATATATATATATATATATATATATATATATATATATATATATATATATATATATATATATATATAGATAGATAGATAGATAGTAGTGGACATTTTGGGGAAAGTGGAAATCAAAAGAGAGAGTCTACATGCTCTTTACATTATCATTTTATTCAGGTTTATTTGGGTTTTGTAGAAGTTTTATAATTTGGTTTTGTCGTTTTCCCATTTTCTTTAATTCCTCCACAATGGTTCCTAAGCTGGTCAACATCTTTCTCTCAAACGATCGCCTGCGCCTTTCCTTTAGCCGCCGCCATCTCTCCAGGTCTGGCCTCACCAGGGACTCGAGCACAGCAGTCCTTCTCTCTGCATGCGCTTCAAAGGCATCCAGAAATTGTGAGGGTTGTGATCGTCTCTGCCTGCTGCTGAGGGTTGTGTTGTGCATTGCAGAGGTTCCAGGCTGTGCATCCATCACAACACCTGCTGGCTGGTCTTGAGGAATAGTGGGCCTTTCGGAGGATGTGTCTTCCAAACCCAGAGGAGTGGATTGAATGGTGCCAGGTGGTGCAGTACCAATCCCTGATGAGCCAAATAACTCGTCCATTTGCTGAGGGGTGGAAAAAAGGGCATGTGAAAAGTACAGTGAAAACGTGAGTATATTAATATTGGTGAAAAGTGACCAATATTTCAGTCTTATAAGACATGACAATGTTATTTTTAGATACTTGAATATAATAAGGTCTTAAACTTACTGTATAGTACTCCCAGGTGTGCCTCCCCTCCCCAGTTGCACGGCGTCAGTCCTTTACTTGCTTATATGTGGTTAACATGTTTGCTAGTTTTTTTCTAATTTTTTCACTTGACAAGTTGTACCCATTTTGTGAGAATGCATTTTGCACCTTTTTATAGAAAGTCATTTTGTTCCTAGAGTTGCTGATGAGTCCTTGTTAGCTCCAGTAGGAATAGTGTCATTTTATGTGTTATTTCTGTAAAATGGAAAGAGAAATATTTTAACACCACAAAAAGAAAAAAAGAAAGTAATTCAATCACAGCACTGACATTTATATTTTTTACAGTCTTTGATGCAATACCTTGTGACTCATGCCTGTCTGACTGGATGGAGGGGGGTGACGTTTGAATGGTTTCTGAAGGGTTTCCACATACTGCACCAGATTGGAGAGTGGCAGATGGTGGGTCCTTGACAGTGGAGGTAAGTGGTACAGGGGGCCTAGTGATGGTAACGGGGCACTGGCTGGCTGAGGGTGGAACAGGGGGCCTAGTCATGGTAGCGGGGCACTGGCTGGCTGAGGGTGGAACTGTCATGATCACTAGTGAGAGTGCCCTAGTCAGCCACTAGAGGGCACTCCATCCTGGACTCTTGTTTTCACCCCTTGGACTACAATTCCCATACTCACTCCTGGACTCATTATCCCATTCATTGCACTCAGCTGTTTTGTGTTTCTTCATTAAGTGTCTGTCTATTTATACTCAGTTGTTTCTGTCCTTGGTTGTGGTTTGTTGTAATGTTGCGTGCACTGTTTGTATCTCTGGCTTTTTGTTTTGTGGACTGTGGATTATCTGGATTTTGACCCCTTGCCTGCCTTTGGATTTACGTTTCTGGATTCCCCAATAAATGCTAATGCTGCAACTGGATCTCAACATCTTGTTCTTGTGTGCCCGTGACAGGAACAGGGGGCCTAGTCATGGTTGCGGGGCACTGGCTGGCTGAGGGTGGAACAGGGGGCCTAGTCAAGTCAAGTCAAGTCACCTTTATTTATATAGCGCTTTTTACAATGCAGATTGTGTCAAAGCAACTTTACATTGATAACTGGTACATAATTTTTGCTGCACAGCAGCTCTTAAAGAATAGTGTCAATGCAGGCAGATCAAAGCACTGTTGAATAAATGTCAAGAATACTGTTGAATATCAAATGTCAAGTCAAATGTCAAGTGTCCCCAACTAAGCAAGCCAAAGGTGATAGCGGCAAGGAACCCAAACTCCAACAGGTGACATCAGGTGGCAAACAAGTGGCAAATAGGTGTTAAAATGGAGAAAAAAAACCTTGGGAGAAACCAGGCTTAGTCGGGGGGCCAGTTCTCCTCTGGCGAACAGTGCTTTGTTACGAATCAGGTTGCTATCATAAGTCTGATAGGATCGCAACATTCAAAGTATTTATTTCAGTTCCATCCAGTTGAGGATCGTATTCATCATGCCGGTATGGACGGTTTGTTGAGGAACTGTGGCACTGGCTGTTGTGTCGATGAGGCCTTCACAATGGATGATCTAGTTGACTCGATCTCTGCTGATACTTCAGGGCTGCGTTGTGGTCGTGTCAAGGCACAGGTCCTTGGTCTCAGCTGGATACGGCCCAGATCTGGTTGACTACGGTAAACCTCGGGATAAACAGAAAGACTAATATTAGCGTAGATGCCATTCTTCTTCTGATGTAACGAGTACATCTGGTGTTATAGTAAGTGTTCCCGGTTCCGGCTGACCTAATTTATGCAGCATAATAATCCTTTAACGGATTTGGAAATATAAATTGATAATGTGTTATGTGTATGCCAGGTTAAAGAGATGTGTTTTTAGTCTAGATTTAAACTGACGAGAGTGTGTCTGCATCCCGAACAATGCTAGGAAGATTGTTCCAGAGTTTAGGTGCCAAATAGGAGAAGGATCTACCGCCTGCGGTTGATTTTGATATTCTAGGTATTATCAGCTGGCCTGAATTCTGAGATCGCAATAAACGTGAAGGACTATAATGCTTTAATAGCTCGCTTAGGTACTGGGGAGCTAAACCATTTAGTGCTTTGTAAGTAATTAGCAAGATTTTAAAATATATACGATGTTTAACAGGAAGCCAATGCAGTGACGACAGAACTGGGCTAATATGGTCATACTTCCTAGTTCTAGTAAGAACGCTAGCTGCTGCATTTTGTACGAGCTGTAGTTTCTTTATCAAGCGGGAGGAACAACCACCCAGTAGAGCATTACAGTAATCTAACCTTGAGGTCATGAACGCATGAACTAACTGTTCTGCATTTTTCATTGAGAGCATATGTCGTAGTTTAGATATATTTTTAAGATGGAAGAATGTGGTTTTACAGATGCTAGTAACATGGCCTTCAAATGAAAGATTGGTATCAAAGAGCACACCCAGGTTCCTAGCTGACGACGAAGACTTAACAGAGCAGCCATCAAGTGTTAGACAATATTCTAGATTATTGCGTGAAGAAGTTTTCGGTCCAAAAATTTGAATCTGTTTTTTTCTGAATTTAGTAGTAGGAAATTACTGGTCATCCAGTTTTTTATATCAGCTATACATTGTTAATTTAGCGAATTGGTAAGTTTTGTCAGGGCGGGAAGAAATATAGAGCTGAGTATCATCAGCGTTACAATGAAAACTAACGCCATGCTTCCTAATGATATCTCCCAAGGGTAGCATGTACAGACTGAAAAGCAACGGTCCTAGTACTGAGCCTTGTGGTACTCCATATTGAACTTGTGATTGATATGACATCTCTTCATTTACTACTACAAACTGATAACGGTCAGATAAGTATGAGTCATGAACCATGACAATGCAATTCCACTAATGCCAAAATAGTTTTCGAGTCTATTTAAAAGAATATTGTGATCAATAGTGTCAAATGCAGCACTAAGATCCAGTAACACTAATAGAGAGATACAACCACGATCTGATGATAAGAGCAAATCATTAGTAACTCTAATGAGAGCAGTCTCAGTACTATGGTACGGTCTAAATCCTGACTGGAAATCCTCATAGATACTATTTCTTTCTAAAAAGGAACATAGCTGTGATGAAACTGCCTTTTCTAGTATTTTTGACAGAAAAGTGAGATTTGAAATCGGCCTGTAATTGACTAATTCTCTAGGATCAAGTTGTGGTTTTTTAATAAGAGGTTTAATAATTGCCAGCTTAAAAGTTTTTGGTATGTATCCTAGTAATAGAGATGAATTAACCCTCTGGAGTCTGAGGCTGATTTGGGGCTTGGAGAAGTTTTGACATGCCCTGACATTTGTACTTTTTTCAGTTGTTCATAAACATATAAATGACAAAAGTGTCATTACACTGTATTCAGCACAAACTAGGCTACAATAATATGTGAGGAACATGTATGTACATGTTTGTATTTTTGAAGGAATAATGTTTATGCGTGGTTATTGAAAAAACAAAAAACTTAAGTCACTGAAATAAGGCCAAAAAGTACATTAAATCTGTGTTCACAAGACTTTTGGGTATTGGAGGTTGTAGACTAGAGTTTTTGCTTCAGAATTATGTAAAAATTATGCTGCCTACTCCTTCATATAAAACAATATATTGATTTAGTTTTTGTAAGACACTTTTTGTCAAGAAACACAGTATGCGTGGAGGCGTGAATCTGCATGAATAATGGGTCATTTACACCTGAGAAGACAAAAGAATCACATAATAATGACCTGAAATGACTTGCATATTAATGAGGCCTTTCAGTCAGGTAGGCTGTGAAAAAAACCCTCTGTAATAATGTCTCAGCTCATCATAAACAGCAATACTGTGAAATATTATTACAATTTAAAATAATGGTATTCTATTATATTCTTTAAAATATAATGTATTTCTGTGATGCAAAGTGTCTGAACAATTATGTTACCTCTATGGCATTTCATATAGGCTTTTAGCTTAAAAGCATGCACATTTGGAGAAATATTGATGGATTCTTATATATTTATGTCAATTTTCTATACTGAGAAGTAATATTTATTGTCATCACTATGAGTGCTGGATACTGTGTTTTCAATTCATACTTGCAGCCAGAGGGCGCTCTCTGTACACCTTTAGTCCACAAATTATTCTAAAGAAGAAGAGGACATTTCAGGAATGGTGTTTTCAATTCATACTTGCAGCCGGAGGGTGCTCTCTGTACACCTTTAGGCCACAAATTCATATAAAGAAGAAAAGGAACTAGGAACTAACGGCATGTCTTCTAGAGATCGCTAACCATTGCTTTAACATCCAAATAAACACTTTTCAAGACAATAAATACACGATTGAGACGATGAATGCATGTATTGCCTCTGAATTTGCTTCTGAATAGCGCTGGCTCCGTGGGCGTGGCATTAGCGGATAATGAGCTGAATCACAGACTTCTGACATGGCTCTCTTTTCATACAGATTACATAAACACAGAATGTTTGTTTTCGATTTGACTTGCACGATTTAAAACATGACATTTCAACGTTTCTTTAGACGTAAGTGTCATTTTTTTTGTCATTAGTATTCATAAGTTACAGTTCATTTTCTGAGAACTATCAGATTGGACTTCGTTCAGAGGGAGAGTAGAGATCACGCATCATGTTAGTTTTCTTTATTTTACAAAAAGCACAACATTGTGTTTTTACTCTGAGTGTACACAAATAAAAGAAGACATTCTATAGTTTCAATTGATATATTACTTATGTCTCTATGACAAGAAATGACGGAGTATTTTAAGTCTGTTTTGCTGCAATGTGAAAAAAATCCTGCAAAACGCGCCGGCGCGTTTTCAGACCTCGGGGAGTTAAAGAATTTATCTTTACTTCAGAACAACCAGCTGCTCGTAGTGTACGCCGATAATTTGCCATCTTCCGCTGTAGACTGATTTTCCAGCCATAGAACCCACCAACTGATCCCTTTTCCTTTAGGCATGGATGCTTTGTAATCAGCGCTTTCACAACCTCTTCATATTCTGCAATCCTAGGGTACACTTTGTACTTCATTACTTCTGCAGCCAAGGATTTCAGAATTTCTGATTTTAGTTTAGGCTTTGAGTCTATGTTAAGTGAAGTACCATCATTCAAGAACTCTTTGTGGGCTTTCTGCAGTTCCAGCTCTACCTCATAGGGAAACTTAGGGATCAGAAAGTTAGTTGGCCAGGTTTCACTCCTCAGCTTTGTGGAAGAAGACAGCTCAGAAGTTGAGGCAGAAGCAACATCAGACGTTGTTGGAGAAACTGACAGGCAAGATGGTGACGGAGATGAAGTTGATGAGCGTATATCAGTGTCCACAGAAGAAAGAGAACAGACATCATATGAACTTTCTGCTACCACTTTGACTGTTCCTTTGTCCTGGAGATCCACAGTTGAGGTAAGATTCAAGAAATCATCAAAGTCAGTATTAAGACACTGCAGCCTGAAATCTCCTGTGACACCACATTGTTTCCTAATCTCAGATTTAAACTCTTCAATAGATTTGGGTATTCCAGAGGGCAGCGTCAATTTCAATGAATTACTATCTCCTAGAACAATTTTGAATTTTGCTAGATCAGTAATTTTCTTTGATCAATCACTCTGAAAGAGAAAAAAGAAAACTGGTCAAGCAGCATGTATGTACCTTTTCAAGGTAACCATACGGATAGCACCAAGTTTATAATCACAGAGAGGATAACGGTCTGCCAATTCACTCAGCTCTATAAACGAAACATCCCTTGGATGTGGTTCCAATTCAAAGGATCGATAGTGTTCACTGTACCAGGAACCTAACTTTCTTGCTATAAAAGCAATTCCATCTTTCAAAACACAAATCTGCACAATTTCTGCAAAATCAGGCAGCCCACTGATTGTTCCATGCACAATGATCATGCCCTTTGTGTACTTTATGCCATCAGAAAATACTGTCTGAGCTAAATTAACAGAAGTGTTCGGGTATCTTTGATTAAAGGTGTAAGCAACGTCTTCATGAAGAACATCGACAGGGACAGTTGAAATGCGTGTAACCTCTACAGACAATTCATCACACTGGCCTGACTGCATAAATTGACCAACCATGAGCTGATGTTTCCTGGCCAAAGTCTTGGTGATATTTTTGAAACAGTTAGTGTGCCTAGCTACTTGTTTAAAAAAACTGCAGTAACTTTAAAGTATGAGAGGTTCTCAGATAAAGGACAAGCATTTTTACACCACAACATGCTTCTCCTTTCTTACATGCATCTGCTACATGTACATCATGCTGCTCTTCAGATCTGAGAGGAAAAGCACCATCTCTGACCTCCTTTGACTGAATATCTGTGCGTGTAGCAGTGCAAAACCTACAAAAATATTCCCCTGAAAAATTTTCAACAAAACCTGCTAATGCATGTGCACCAAGACTGTCCGCAACCACATACTGCACTGTGCCTCTGATAAATGTTTTCAAGTGATTGACAAACACACCCTGTTGCTCTAAAGTGATGAGATCGTTCACAAGAGGCTCAAACATTTTTCTATAGCCATAGGCCTTCACTTTTACATAACAGAGCGAGATGAATTGAGGACAACGATGAACTACAGCCTGGTGGTAAGTTCCCTAAGATCCAATAAACTGCACAGATCTTATGCTTTTTGCGTGATGTTCCTAATGGATTACACAGCTCAAAGTCATCTATGTACAGACACAAGGAGAGTCTGAGCTCAGTCCCTGAGAGAAACTTATTATCTTTAACCCTCAGGGGTCTGAAGCTGATTTGGGGCCTGGAGAAGTTTTGACATGCCCTGACATTTGTGCTTTTTTCAGTTGTTCATAAACATTTTAATGGAAAAAGTGTCATTACACTGTATTCAGCACAAACTAGGCTACAATAATATGTGAGGAACATGTATGTACATGTTTGTGTTTTTGAAGGAATAACGTTTATGCGTGGTTATTGAAAAAACAAAAACTTAAGTCACTGAAATAAAGCCACAAAATATATATTAAATCTTTGTTCACAAGACTTCTGGGTATTGGAGGTTGTAGACTAGAGTTTTTGCTTCAAAATTATGTAAAAATTATCATTCCTACTCCTTCATATAAAACAATAGAGAGATTTAAATTTTCTAAAACATCTTTGGTCAAGAAACACAGTATGCGTGGAGGCGTGAATCCTCATGTATAATGGGTGATTCTCACCTGAGAAGACAAAAGAATCGCAAGATTAGGTATACAAGAAAATTACAGGCTCAACAGTCTCAAGTTAAAACACGTTATTTTTACTGGAGCACAAAAGGAGATGTAAGGCAGAACATCAAGAGACTGACGGCCTCAGTCACAATTCACTATCACAGTTTCTTTTCTAATGGTGACCAAGACTATATGACTCTCCTTTTGTGTTCCACAAAAATAAGACATATGGGTGAGTAGATGGTTTATAAAGAAATCTTACCCTTGAAAACGGAGGACAGAAGAATATAGCAGATGAATTGGTTTTCCTTTGTAATTAAAATGTAAGTTCCTCGCTCTTGTATTGCCAGGAATGTAAACTCCTTGGGTGAAAAAGGTGACAAAGATGTAACCCACAATTTCAATAGCATAGACAAAACTATTTTTAATTACTTTAAAATTAATACATATTATGGGTCAAAAAAGAGGTTTAACCCACACTGAAAAGTCATTAAATGCCCATGAGAAGGATGCAATACTAGAGAAACTGGAAAATTAAAGTATGACCATTGGACGAGAAATACTGATTAGGTCAGCAGGGTCCAGCCAATCCCTCGTTAACAATTAAATATCACTTGTTTATATATTGATTATACACAAAATGAACAGTAGTTAATAAGATAGACGTGGTTTGTCATTGGTAAAATGAGACTGGAAATTTAATCAGGATATTGTCTCAAATTATGCATGTGCTGTATAATATATAGTATTATTGTAGCAAAACTGAGCACCTGTGACAGTGGAATCTGTAGAGAATATTTCAGTAAAGTCACTGAGAAAATTAGGATTTTCAAACTTGTAGTTTTCTCTTCTTTTCTCTCTCACAACCACAACAGTTAAATCTTATTCTACGAATTCAAATTATTCTCAAAGGCTCAAATTTTTGTAATGAAACATTGTAATGAAAAAATCCTATCATCCATAAAAATGACTTCTATCCCTCTCTAACATAGTCTTAAATATTAATTGTAAAATAGCAGCATTTATAATAAATTATTGGCTACTTTTCATTTCTTGCCAAAAGCATAATTCTACAGTGCAAGGCAATTTTGGGGTGGTGCTGTGTTGATTACTGATTGATTAACAACGACAAGAACATGTTTATCACTGCATAGAGCACATGTTTGAGTGGGATGTCACATACTGATATGTCATATGTGAGATCTCGCATATCAGTTCACAAATAAAATCTGTCCATGACTTCACACTTTTGATAAAGGTGTACAGCAACTGCAGAATAAGGTGCGGTCACACTACGCTTTTCATTCCATTGACCTCCATTCAATATGCAGACAAATGCGGGAGACCAGAAACACAAGCTCATGCAAAAAGTTTGGTTTGGAACTCTGACCTGCGAATTCACATCACACGACTATGTGTAAAGAGTACAAAATCGCTACAAGAAGGTGTGACCTAATGGCTAAATTAAAAAAAAAAGTGTAGTAAAGTCGAGTAGACTGTATATTTTTATATTTTGAATATACTATTTGTTAAATGTTGAATTCATGTTTATAAAAAGACTCTGCAGACGTCATATCACGCCAGTTACAGTGTCCGAAGAAATTTCGCATGCTCAAAGTAGTGTGTCTGCAGCTTAAATGTGAGCATATGAATATCTTAATTTCTGTTTCGTAGAATAGGACTTGTGCACCACCAGAAAAGAATTTGAAAAGGTTTAACTGTTGTGTTGTTTGTAAGAGAGAAAGAGAGAGAAAAGTTTGCAACGTCTAAAAAACATTGTGTGATTATTCTTTACAACTAGAAATCCCAGTGTCACAGGTGCTCAGTTTTGCTATAGTAATACCCTCACAGAACATGGTAGTAATCAGCCATCCATGCAAAAGCAGAGGTCAGTGTGGTGTACTGTTGGTACATCTGTCCAGGCCAACATCTGATGTCTTCATGCCTTCAGCTGGGGATCCCAGAGACCCTGCAATAAAAATAGTAGAGTTCAAAATCCATTGTACATGCCCATTACAAAGTATCGTATCTGGTAACATAAATCACCATTCCAGGTTCAATTTAACTTTAGCTCAATAGATGATATTTGTAGCATAATATTGCCCAAAAGAAGCAGTTTTGACTTGCACTCTGAATATTCCTTTAATATGGCAATTTGTGAGAGGCCTTGTCACATTTTCTTCTATAAGTAATTTTTATTCAAAATTAATGATTAATGTAAAATATAAAGAATTCATGCATTTACAAACCTCATTTGGATAAATATGATGGTTTACACAGGAAAGCCTGTCAGTGATGGGCTGTAATGAAAAAGAAAAGACACATTACATATATACCTATCAAAATAGACTAATACAGATTAAAGTTGTGATCAGTCTCTTGATCTGGGTAGTGGCAGCTATTGGGGAAACTCACCATCTTCACGGCATCAAGGCCACGTCCTGAAGAATCTCAGCGCCAAACACTGGCGATAATATCTCATCTGGTAACAAGAGCACAGCCATAATTGTAAGAACCCCAATGACATCTTTACCCCCTGATATTGTATTGGTGATTTTAATTCAAACATTTTAGAGGATGAGTATGAGCAGTGTTTAAGTTGACCAGATTTATGTGAAAAATAACTTGAATGCCTAAAGTTGTCGACCCCCTGAACCAGTCAGCATTTAAAGTATTTAAGTATTTGGTAACACTTTACAATAAGGTCCATTACTTAACATTAGATACTAATACATTATTAAAATCTTGTTAACATTAGTTAAAGCACTGTGAACTAACATGAACAAACAATGAACAACTGTATTTTCATTAACTAACATTAACAAAGATTAGTAAATACAGCAAAAAATGTATTGCTTATAGTTAGTTCATGTAGTTACCAAATATTTAGTAAAACGTATTTAAGAATGTATCAGTAAAAAATACATATAAATAAATAACTCAAAAAAGACCTAGAGAAAATATATTAATGACCATAACATCCTGTTATCATAATAGTTTATCATAACTACAACCACTAAAACATTATTTGTCACCTCATCTCATTTCGCTGATTATTTTATGCTAAAGGCTTTTCACAGACACTCTCACTGAAACAACCAGGGATTAAAGGGTTAGTTCATCCAAAAATAAAAATAATGTCATTAATTACTCACCCTCATGTCGTTGCACACCCGTAAGACCTTCATTCATCTTCTGAACACAAATTAAGATATTTTTGTTGAAATCCGATGGCTCAGTGAGACCTGCATAGCCAGCAATGATATTTCCTCTCTCAAGATCCATTAATGTACTAAAAACATATTTAAATCAGTTCATGTGAGTACAGTGGTTCAATATTAATATTATAAAGGGACGAGAATATTTTTGGTGTGCCAAAAAACAAAATAACGACTTATATAGTGATGGCCGATTTCAAAACACTGCTTCAGGAAGCATCGGAGCGTTATGAATCAGCGTATCGAATCATGATTCGGATCGTGTCAAGGGTGAGTGTAGTAAAACTAACAATAGTCAAAGTTAATTTTTTTGAGTGTAGTCTATATAATTGAACAGTTTAAATTTAGTCTTCTAATAAGATTCAAGGTACATAGGCTTCATATGCACAGCATATCTGTTAAACAGCTTCTCTCAGGTGAGAGCTGCAGCTCATTATCATAAGAACCAATCAGTGCTGTTCAACGACCTTGGAACTAATCAGGTTTCATCACGTGTGTTACACGTGTTGATTAAATTTAAACAAGTAAATATATAGTGATTTTTTTTTTTTTTAAGCATCTTTGGAAAATTGATTTATGGTGCATTTCAAGTAATATGATGTTGAAATCCTTGTGGGAATTCCAGTAGTACTCTATTACAATTAACATATCATGTAATGGACAACAGCCTTTTAAGTAGCAGAACCGTTTACAAGTACAAATAAGTAAAACTGAACAACATATTCATTTTAAATATGCTTATGGAAATGGTTAATAATAGTTGACAAATGTTTATAATACATTAAGTTGGTACATTGTAAATGTTAAAATGTTTTTCAAAATATCTTTATAAATTCTAAATGTATAACTATTAAAATAGGCTATATTGCAGTAGGCCTACATGGTTATTAAGTACATTTAAACAACTTAAAGCTGAATCCTTTTGCTATTTTCTTAAAGAACATATAAAAAAATTTTTTTAAGAAAAACTCTTACTTTAAGTAAGAGTAACAAAACTATGTTTTCTGTAAATACACTAACTTCAGTAAAAATATACTTGTTTAGCATATTTTTTAAAAATATATCGAAGCATATATTTATTACCAATGTACTTCTAGTAAACTGTTTAGAAATGTATTAAAAATATGCTTGTTTTCAGAATATATGTTAAAACTGTAACTAAACATATTTATTACAAAGTACTTCTAGTATACTGTTTAAAAATATATTAAAATGCAATTCAAAATATTTTTAATGCACTTTTAATAAGCATGTTGGGAATACAAATGTATAATTAACAACTTGCATTTCAAGTATATTTTTTAATACATTTAATACTAGGCCTATGTCTTTTTCACCCGTTTACTTGTAATTAATTCATTTGTATTGTATTTTTCATGAAAATCCATTCAAATCGAACTTAGTGACAGTATATATAAAAATCCAGTAGAATTTTATGTAAAGCATTCATAGCACACTTTTAAGTAATGCACTTATAAAACACTATTTGGTTTACTTTATCTGACTACACTTAAAATCATTTGAAGTGTTAGTTCTAGTGCATTTATATTAAGTGTACTTAAGTACCACAGTTGGGAAAATGTACTTATAACTAGAACATTAGTAATATATTTGTGATTGTCATTTAAACTTAGAATTACTAGTCTACTAATAGTCTATTAGTCTACTAAGATTGAAATTAATTTTAAAGCATTGAAAGCACACTTTTAACAAATACACTAATAAAACTCCTGTATATTTTTGCGGTAGTATACTTTATTTCAATGCACTAATAAACTATTTAAGTGTTAGTGCTAATTAGTGCATTTATATTAAGTGTACTTAAGTACCACAGTTGGGAAAATGTACTTATAACTAGAACATTTGTGATTGTCATTTAAACTTAGGATTACTACATAAAAGTCTACTAAGATTGAACTAATTGTAAAGCATTGAAAGCACACTTTTAAGAAATACACTAATAAAACTCCTCTGTATATTTTTGCGGTAGTATACTTTATTTCAATGCGCTAATAAACTATTTAAATGTTAGTGCTAATTAGTGCATTTATATTAAGTGTGCTTATGTACCAAAGTTGGGAAAATGTACTTATGACTAGTACATTAATAATATATTTGTAATAAATATATCTAAAAATCAATTTAAGTAGTGCTGGTATTTAGTACACTTTTCCAAGTGCAGTGAAGTACTACTGAAGTACAAATATACTTTAAAATAGTGTATTTATAGTGTATAACTTTGACACTTTTATTTAGCACCAAAATAAAGAATGTACTACAAATGTACTTGCTTGTATTTAAGTATTTTTTTAATGCACTCAAGTATACTTTTTTTTCACCTGGGATTGCCCAGCAACATTGCGTAAAAAGTTGCCACGTGTATCATCACCTTTAGAATTCAAACATTACCTTTGAATGAACTCCAAGATCCTGGCTGTCTCCTCCTTGTACTCATATATTCAATATATATATATATATATATATATAAATATATAGAGTAACGAATCATCATTCAAGCCGGGATCCATTTGCATGATTTTATTAAAGGACAGAGTGGTCATACAGGCAGGGTCAAACAGGGACAGACAGGTATGGCAGAGACAGGCAGAATCGTGGTCAGAGGACAGGCAATGGGTAAGGACAGGTGTATATCACTCACAGATCAGTATTCCAGGCAAAGATCAAGAGGCAGGCAGAATAGGGTCGATAACGGGTAACAGTAGGTACAGCAACAGGTAGGCAGACAGGGTATAAACGCTCAGAAATGTTCACCGGGGCAAAACAAGACTTCGCGAAGTACTGGTGTGCATGAGAGTCCTTTATAGTCCAGGTAATGGGTTTCAGCTGTGATAGTGATTAGTCTAAGGCACGGGATTGTGGGTAATGTAGTGCATATGGAAGTACGTGTGTCAGTATTCGGGGGATGGTTCCCTCCGATGGCCAGAGGAGGGTATCACGTAGTTCGTCTCTGTGACAGAGCCCCCCCCTGCGAGCGCCTCCTGGCGCGAGGAGGCAAACGACACCGCGGTCTTCCTCGTGGACGAGGGGCAGTTCTTTCCGGGTGGTTTGTGTGGAACTCTTCCACCAGATTGGGGTCCAGGATATCATCCGAGTTGACCCATGAGCGTTCCTCCGGGCCATACCCCTCCCAGTCAACCAAGTATTGGAGTACACATCCACGGTGCCTGGAGTCCAGCAGTTCGCGGACCTGATAGGCCTCCTCGCCTTCCACCAGGATGGGCGGGGGGCCCTGATCACCAGACCTCTCCTCCCCCTCCTCGCGGGGACCATCAGCAGGTTTGAGCAATGAAACATGGAAAGTGGGAGAAATGCGATAATGATTAGGCAGAGCAAGACGGAATGAAACTGGTGTAATCTGACGTGTAATTTGGAATGGACCAATGTACCTTGGGCTTAATTTCTTGCAGGGGAGTCTGAGCCGGAGGTCTCGAGTAGAGAGCCAAACCCACTGACCTGGCTGATAATCTGGAGCAGGACGGCGATGGCGATCTGCTTGTTCCCTTTGGCGGCGGACAGCGTGTTGAAGGTGAGTGTGAGCTCGGTCCCAAGTGGCTTCGCTGCGACCCATTCAGTCGTTGACAGCAGGTACGTCGGTTGGTTCCCCAGACCAGGGGAACAGTGGAGGCTGAAATCCTAGGATACACTGGAACGGGGTTAGGCCTGTTGCCGGTTTGCGTAATGAGTTTTGAGCATATTCCGCCCACAGGAGATACCAGGACCAATCATCTTGGTTTCTGTTACAGTAGGAGCGGAGGAAGCGGGTAAGTTCTTGGTTCATGCGTTCCGTCTGTCCATTTGACTGAGGATGGTAGCCAGATGTAAGGCTGATGTTGATGTTCAACGCTTGACAGAAGGCGGCCCATAGGCGGGAGGTGAACTGAGGTCCACGATCAGACACAATGTCCTCTGGTAGTCCATAAACTCAAAAGACCCATTGACAGAGATGATCTGCGGTCTGCATAGCGGTGGGTAATTTCGCTAAGGGGATCAGTCGGCAGGCCTTGGCGAAGCGGTCTACAACAGTGAGTATGGTGGTATACCCGTCTGAGGCTGGGAGATCTGTGATAAAGTCAATAGCGATGTGTGACAAGGGACGTTGAGGCAATGGCAGTGGTTGTAGTAGACCGGCGGGGAGTTGATGGGATGGTTTGTGAGTGTTGCAGACTTGACAGGATTTAACGAATTGAGTTGTGTCTTTGGATAAGGACGGCCACCAGAAGCGATTCTGCAGGAGTTGGATGGTTGCTGTAATACCAGGATGCCCGGATGCAGGTGAGTTGTGTACCATTTCCATGATGCGGTTGCGAAAGGTTGGTGGTACAAAGCTCTTTCTCGGAGGACAGTCTGCTGGGATTTCAATCTCCGCGTTGGCTTGATCCAGCTCCGTCATTATGTCCCACTGTACAGGTGCAACAACAAGAGAGGTAGGTAATACAGTTTCAGGTTTCTGTACGTTCAGCTCACCTTCAAACTGGCGAGATAGAGCATCTGCCTTGACGTTCTTTGAGCCTGGGCGATAGGTCACAGTGAAGACGAAACGAAAGAAGAACAGGGACCAATGAGCCTGACGAGGGTTAAGTCTCTTTGTCGTGCGTAGGTATTCCAGATTCTTGTGGTCTGTCAACACTACAAATGGATGTAAAGCTCCCTCTAGCCAATGGCGCCACTCCTCAAACGCCGCTTTCATGGCCAGCAGTTCTCGATCACCGACGTCGTAGTTGCGTTCTGCCGCTGAGAGCTTCCTGGAATAGTAAGCACAGGGATATAGTTTAGGTGGGTTACCTTGTCTCTGCGAAAGAACTGCCCCAAGACCGGTGCTGGACGCGTCAACCTCGACGGTGAATGGGAGTGAGGGATCAGGATGGTGCAGGATAGGTGCCGAGGTGAACTGTTCCTTTAGCTGCTGGAAAGCCTCCATGGCTGCAGGTGTCCACTTGAGGTTATGTTGACCCTTCTTGACCATGCTAGTGAGAGGGCATGCTATGGTACTGAAGTTACGGATGAACCGTCGATATAAATTGGAGAAGCCCAGGAAGCGCTGCATCTCTTTGAGAGTGTTGGGACGTGGCCAGTCAAGGATGGTGGAGACCTTCTTGTCATCCATGGCGACGCCCTCCAAACTGATGATGTAGCCGAGGAACGAGGTGGATGTCTGGTGAAATTCACATTTCTCAGCCTTGGCGTATAGTTGATACTCAATCAGTCTTTGAAGTACCTGTCTGACTTGTAGAACATGCTCCTCCATGGTGTTGGAGTAGACCAGGATGTCGTCTATATAAACAATGACAAATCTGTTAAGCATGTCCCTGAAAACATCGTTAATGAATGCCTGGAACACAGAAGGACTGTTGACAAGCCCGAAGGGCATAACAAGATATTCATAGTGCCCTGTAGCAGTGGAGAAAGCGGTTTTCCATTCATCCCCCTCACAGATGCGGATTAAATTGTAAGCACTGCGCAGATCGAGCTTCGTGAAGAATCTTGCAGTCCGGAGCTGCTCCAATGCGGCAGGGACCAGGGGTAAAGGGTAACGGAATTTAACAGTTATTTCATTCAGGCCATGATAGTCTATGCAGGGTCGTAGACCACCGTCTTTTTTACTCACAAAGAAGAAGCCAGCAGATGCCGGTGAAGTGGAGGGGCATATGAAGCCCTTTGCGAGCTCCTCCTCTATGTACTTCTTCATGGACTCGGATTCGGGTTGTGAGAGAGGAAAGATGCGGCCCTTGGGTGGAGTTGCTCCTGGAATGAGATCAATAGCGCAGTCGTAAGGGCGATGAGGAGGTAACTGAGAGGTAACTGGTCAGAGGACAGGCAATGGGTCAGGACAGGCGGATATCACTCACAGATCAGTATTCCAGGCAAAGATCAAGAGGCAGGCAGAATAGGGTCGATAACGGGTAACAGTAGGTACAGCAACAGGTAGGCAGACAGGGTATAAACGCTCAGAAATGTTCACCGGGGCAAAACAAGACTTTGCGAAGTATTGGTGTGCATGAGAGTCCTTTATAGTCCAGGTAATGGGTTTTAGCTGTGATAGTGATTAGTCCAAGGCACGGGATTGTGGGTAATATAGTGCATATGGAAGTGCGTGTGTCAGTATTCGGGGGATGGTTCCCTCCGATGGCCAGAGGAGGGTATCACAGACATTATATATATATATATGCTGCAAACAGAGTGGCAACCCAGGTGAAAAAAAAAGTACATTTCTATAATATACTTAAAGTGCTCTATTTTCGTGCACTGATTTTGTACTTAAGAAGTACTAAAAAAGAATTTTTAGTATATTAAGATAATCTTAAGGGCATCTAAGTGTACTTAACTGTGCCATTTTGAGACACCATGAAATATGAACTAAAATGTGCTTTTAATAGACTATCTTTGTATTTAAAAAATGTACCACTTGTAGTTCATTTGAACCCATAGTGTACTACAAGTGGTATCTAAATACATTTTTTAAACAGAGATAGTATATTAAAAGCACATTTTAGTTCAAATTCATGCCGTCTCAAAATAGCACAGTTGAGTACACTTAGATGTTCTTAAGGTTATCTTAATATACTAAAGAAGAATTTTTAGTATATTAAGTACAAAATTAGTGCACGAAAATAGAGCACTTTAAGTACATTCTAAAAATTTGTCATTTTTTTCCCACCTGGAAAGGCCAGACAGGAAGCTGGGCTGAATTTACTTATTCTTTTAAACCAAAGTTAACAAGAGGCATTACAGACAAACAATCAGCAAATTAGCAAGTTAGCAAATGTCCACAAATGCACATCTCACTGGTTATGTTAACTCCTTAAACAGCACCATTCGATTTTACACAACGCACACATCCTCCATGAGCGGGCTAATCCATGGAGACATTTGTGAGAGACGCTGCGTGATATCATTGTGTCTGCTGCACCCATGGTACGGCAGCAAAGTTCCTTGATTATTACGCCGGAATGAGAGTATAGTTCCTAGCCATATCGGCCTAGAAAATCACAACTTTTCATTTTCCGTCAGTCTTAGTACACAATATAACTACAGAAGAGTCAAGTTTTAAATAGGAAAAATAAATATCGAAACTCTTTAGACGTTAGCATCTCGCTCAAAAATGACCAATCAGATTCAATTAACTATGCTGAGCTATGCTAAAAGTTGTACTGCCAGACCCGGAGATCGGCTGAATGGATTCGAAAATGGTAAAACTCAACTGTTTAATTTTAGGGAGATGGAAAATGAGCCTATTTTCAAAAAAAGTGGAGTGTTCCTTTAAAAGTAACTTTCCAAAGACTGCCAGTAGGTGGCTACCAATGAGTGTCATTTTGTGTATTTTAAGTGAGTTTGAATCAAAACAGGATTAATTTAAAATAACCTACATATTTAAAAGATGACTGATTTTTAACTGATAAACACCACAATAAAAGAAAAGACACAACAAACTATGAACACATCTAGTGTGGGTAATCAGAAATATCCCTTATCAGAAAATCTCTGTCTTTAACATAAATTTGGGTTCAGAATCTTGATTATATGAACATATAAACACCTACTGATGGAAATAGTGCTACAGTGTATACAATGTGTACTGTACAGTATTGAGTGTAGTGAACTTGTTCCGCTGTAAACATTCATGCATATGAGAGTAAAGCAGATTCCAGATGAACACTGAATGTATAACTTGTCATTTTTATGTCGTAGAGCCATAAATTATTGTCATTTGGACACAGATTTGATGTCAGAAGAAGGATGTGCTCCTCCAGCTGAATCAGATCATCATATTCTCATTGGTCGCCATCTACTGGTGTAATTATATAATATACAGGTTTTAGATGAATTAATGTATTTACATTTTCAGTATGAATGTACTTTATTGGCATGATATTACCAGAACACCAATACACACAATAAAACCAGTGACAGGGAAAAAATAATTGCAATAAAATAGATACAACTACAAATATATATCAAGGATCAAACATCACTGTCCAAGGCCCAGTGTGAACGATTAGGTGATCCGACTGAAATGTATCTTTTCAAGTATTTGGTTATTATTGTTTCACATGTTTCTGTAGTCTCCCTGAAAAGGGGAACATAGATATATTAAAGAACAGACATGATACACACAAACACTTGTTGCATTTCCCTTGATCTCTGTATTATGAGTGGGTAAAAGAACCATTCGGTTTTTCACAATAACAATGAAATACATACCAACTTCCATATAACATAATTGCTTTCTTTTTATACACAAAATTACCCATATTGTATTTGTTAACAAAAAAAAAAATGAAGAAATGAGCATCAATTGGCATAAAATACTATAATCATAGTGCTACACATAATACACAACATAGCTTGTATCTGTATGTGTGACGAACTCATATAGAATAAAGAAAATACAGAATAAATCATATTACTAATAAATCAGGATGAACGTAATGCTATACATATACTATACAGATCATCTGTACTCAAATACTCTGTACACAAAGTGCATCTCAATCTCATAACGTTTCAGTTATGACAATATGATAACACTACACATCACTTAAATGAGGTGATCACATGCTGGAGCTAAATTTAACATGTACGAATCAGCACGTGACCCATCAACACCCACATGATACAAACTCAAATAAGAATAAAACAGTGTAAAGAGCTAACAACATTACAGCAAACTTATCTTAGCGGCATAATAACACTGTATTTTCATAGTTGTTAGACACCCTTAAACTTCATATTTTAACAGTACAGTGCATGAAACAGTAGCATAGCATCGGAAGCTATTCACATTTGCCATGTTCGACTCAATCTTATCTCTTTTCCCACAATGCGGGTTTATAACAATTACGAATATCTTATATACTCAGACTCATAAGAACATCAATATCAGGAAATTGAGGGGGTTACCTGAAAAGGAGAACATGGATATATTAAAGAACAGACACAATACACACAAACAATACTGAGTTTCCCTCGATCTCTGTATTATGAGGGGGGAAGGGAACCCGTGCTCCTGTTATTAACCCTCAATACTCGCCAAACCCGCTGCTGGAGTCTGTCGGTACTGCATCATAACAGACTACAGGCACCAACGACAAATTAACCATGAAAAAACAATAACAATAATAATATTCTCTCTTAATAGTTATACCCGTTACATTTCTATGGTACACTGGAAAACAATGACAAGCGTTTCATAAAGGATTTTATTGTCAAAAACATTCAATATATGCAGAGAGTGAATATTTACAGTGTTGACTCTGGATGATTTACTGTTGGCTCGACACAGGACTCATGGTAGTGTTGTTCAAAAGTCTTGACCTCACTGTGTGTCAAATGCATCACATGACCTGCTGCCAACATTGAGTACCTTTCCACTGGTGGAGACTCGATTCTGTAGCTGATGGTCCTGGTGCTGGGACGTCCTGAAGCCTTCTTCATAAATCGTTCTTTCAGGTGCAATAATTTTTGCAGCAATTTCCATATGAGGCTATTTTGATGCAAGGTGATGATGGCTACATGTCTTTCTTAGGAGGGAATCATGGACTAGGTGCACAAGATGGCGCTGGTGAGCTGCAGCGATGCGCATGTGCGCATGGCTACTTCCACTCGTGCTCTTCTCGTCTTAGCGACACTTACGTTTGGTGCAAGAAGAAACTTAAATATGAAACTTAGCTAGATATAATAGTTCTTTTTTAGTTAAAGAGAAGATGGTGGTCTATCAGAGATGAAAGAAAACGTGATCAGAAACTCCACCCTCTTACAACACTTACCAGGGTTGCATTCAGCGCCGACAAAAAGTTGCAAAACGTTTTTTAAACGGAAACGTTTTTTGCGTTGAACACCCTGTTCTGATGACGCAAGAGTTGCAACTATGGCAGCTGAGAAGGCCATTCTTTGTGTTCTTTTAGAATAATTTTTGGAGCCTGATGAAGTCGGTATAAATACGTGTTTAATACTGCAAAATACGCTCAATGTTCCAGTCACTGCCCTTACCATCTAGAATAAAAGACAACATCCCAATCGAGTGAAGGGATTTGTGGAAACTTCTAATTATTGTGATCTTGCCTTGCATTTCATGATGAAAAGACAAACATTTCAGGTGAAGACCGAGACTGTGTTATGATCTATATGATTTTATTATTTTTATTGTGAGTATTAGGCTTATCATTATTGCTGATCACTGTTGTTGTACTATGATATTGTAATATTTCCCATTATATAATCAGAAGAGAATAGAAAAGTTTATGAAAGTGTCACTCCAAAATACAATAGCAAAATACATAATTATGTGTAGTACTTTTATGTTACATTCATACCCATTGTGGGAGCCGTCTCTTTAATACCGTGTGGTTTATATACATGTTCTTCCTAATTGGGCAGAAATTTCTGACACACCCACCAAACAAGAGAAAACGTATCTCAAACCCGATGCACACCGTTTCCAGGAAACATGTGGTTCAACCCGGAAACCATAGCAAAACGTTGCGCACCGGTTCTCCTTCCTGTCATACTGACTTTGTCTCGACAAAAACATAAAAGAATCGTCTATCAGTGATGATCACAGAGAAAAACTTTCAAGAAGGATTTTTGAGAAGTTTGTTTCTGAACAGACAGCAGATCTTTGAGGTTATTCATTTTTGAAACCATCATTCAGAAAGTGAAAGTAAACTTTAGACTGCAAGAGCTCAAACAGTGAAAATGGCTTCACTATCTGAAGATGATCTTTCTTGTCCTGTGTGTCGTGAAATCTTCAGTGTTCCTGTTATTTTATCATGTAGTCACAGTTTCTGTAAAGAGTGTCTTCAACAGTTCTGGAGAATCAGGGAAGCTCGGGAGCGTCCTGTCTGCAGGAAAAGATCGTCAAGGGATCAACCTCCAGTTAATCTTGCATTAAAGAACTTGTGTGAGTTGTTCCTGAAGGAGAGAAATGAGAGGCGTTCATCAGGATCTGAGGAGATCTGCAGTTTACACAGTGAGAAACTCAAACTCTTCTGTCTGGAGGACAAACAGCCTGTGTGTTTAGTGTGCAGAGATTCAAAACAACACGACAATCATAAATTCAGACCCATCGGTGAAGTGGTTTCATCATATAAGGTAAGACGGATAAACACTTGTTTAAGATTATGTATTACATATATGAACATATTACAGAAATCTCTGGTGTCTTATAGATTTTCACTTTAAATTCTAGGAGGATCTCAATACAGCACTGAAGTCCTTACAAGAGAAAATTAAACACAATGAAAACATTAAAGGAGAGTTTGAGGAAACAGTTCAACACATCAAGGTGAGGATTGATTCTTTTGACATATTCAAGAGTTTGTTTAGAAGAGATGAATTGATTTGTGTGATATAATTACATGTTCCTTTATTGACTGGAACACACACACACACACACACACACACACAAACATACACTCGTTCGTGTATATCGATGATCAAGTGTGTATTTTTCTGTCAGCTTGTTATTCAGCAGTGGGCGGGAATAATGTGCCAGTCCTAATCCCATTGGCTAGCACTCACATTCCGTGTTTTCATTTGGCTGAACACAAAGTGATTAATATTCATGAGCCCTGAACTGAACTGCTGACATTATGAATCTACCCGAGGATGTGATTGATAATGTGTATTTTCACCCTACAGACACAGAACATCTACTACTACAGCACTAATGCTTCAGAAATTAAAGCTGTAGTGAACTAACCCACATTCACTCACTCTTCATGCTGCTCCAGAATCAGTTGGTCTTTGAGATGATTGAAGTGAATGTGATCTGATTTCAGTCTCAAGCTGAGCACACAGAGCGTCAGATTAAACAGCAGTTTGAGAAGCTTCATCAGTTTCTCAGAGATGAAGAAGAAGCTACAATCACTGCACTGAGGGAGGAAGAGGAGCAGAAGAAGCAGATGATGAAGGAGAAGCTGGAGGAGATGAACAGACACATCTCAGCTCTTTCACACACAATCAAAGACATGGAGGAGATGATGAAAGCCAGTGACGTCTGCTTTCTGAAGGTCTGATTTCAGATCATTTTTTGATCATTGGTTCATTGATTGAGTTCTTGATGATAAATGGTGTGTTTGTTCTGCAGGAGTTTCCAGTCTCGATGGAAAGGTGAGTGATCTGCTCCTGTCTCTGTTCTCTCTGGTTCTGATCCAAAGCCACTGCAGTTCTGACTCCTGAATGTTCTTCCAGAGTCCAGAGCTCACGGCCGGATCCACAGATGGCTTCTGGAGCTTTGATTCATGTGCCACGTTACTTGGGCAACCTGCCGTTCAGAGTCTGGAAGAAGATGCAGGACATCGTCCAAAACAGTGAGTCTGACTGCAGAAGATCTGAGCTGGAAATGATGGAGGGGTGGAGAGTTAGAGGTGCTTCATGATAGATAGATAAATAGATAGATAGGCAGTTTAATTGAAACGAATGGGATTCTGTCTGTTTAGATTTGAATTTTTGTTTGAACACCCAGGTGGAAAACAAGTACACTTCAATAATGTACTTAAAGTGCTCCATTTTCGTGCACTAATTTCATACTTAATATACTAAAAGTTCTTCTTTAGTACTTCTTAAGATAATCTGTCACGTTTGGCACAGAGACAGGAAGGTAAGATCCATATGCAGCTTTAATGGGGTAATCCAAAACATAAATCCAAAGACAGGCAAGGGTCAAACTCCATAGAACAGTCCATACAAAAACAAAGGAAACAACAACAGAAGCCGGTGACCGTAAATGAAACCACAATAACAAAAGCAGAAACAAACCAGGAATAAATAGACAGACGCTAATGATGAAACACAAAACAGCTGGGTGCAATGAACGGGATAATGAGTCCGGGAAGTGGGTTATGGGAATTGAAGTCCAAGTGAGGTGAACAATAGTCCGTGTTGGAGTGCCCTCTGGTGGCTAAATAGGGCACTCCAACTAGTGATCATGACAATCATAAGAACATCTAAGTGTACTCAACTGTGCTATTTTTAGACAGCATGAAATATGAACTTAAATGTGCTTTTAATATACTATCTCTGTATTTAAAAAATGTATTTTGATACTACTTATAGTACATTTGAACCCATAGTGTACTACAAGTGGTAACTAAATATATTTTTTAAATACAGAGATAGTATATTAAAAGCACATTCTAGTTCATATTTCATGCTGTCTCAAAATAGCACAGTTGAGTACACTTAGATGTTCTTAAGATGATCTTAAGAAGAACTAAAGAAGAATTTTTAGTATATTAAGTATAAAATTAGTGCGCAAAAATAGAGCACTTTAAGTACATTATTGAATTTTTTTTTTTTTTTTTTACCTGGGCAGTTTGATCAGTTTTGGGTTATTTCATCATCCCGTCAATGACAGTCTGTGGGATTTTTCAGAGTTTTGATCGTCATTTTTAGGAAAACCGTAAGTCTGATCAATTATAAGAGATCAAGTAACCCGAGTCAGAACAGTCTGAGGGTTTGGTGGTTACAATCAGATATAATCTCAGAATCAAAGTAATAATAATAATAAAAATAAGCCAACATAATTAGTTAGTCAAACACAACAGACGGTAAGAAAAAACTATTTTAAACCAATAAAGACTATAAGAGTCACTAAAATGAAGATGATCAGATGCTGCTGAAGATCAGACACACACTTATAGCTTTTCATCTACAGCATAAATCTCAACATCTCATTGATTTATTGTGATTTTAATTGATGGACACAAATGTCTGAATCACACATTTAATGTTTGTAGTTGATGATAAAATGAGTGTGAAACTAATAACAGCACTGACAGTGATCAGAGAAAAGTGTGTTTGATCAACAGTGTCATAATTCATAATAATCTGTGTTGGTTCACTCTTGATCATTATATGAACATCAGAATAAAAGCATCTGTTGATTGTGTCTCATCAGCTCCTGTGATCCTGGATCCAAACACGGCTCATCCATGGCTCGTTCTGTCTGATGATCTGACCAGTGTGAGAAACATCCAGATAAAACAACCTCTTCCTGATAATCCAGAGAGATTTGACCGTTATGTCTGTGTTCTGGGTTCAGAGGGTTTTAACTCAGGAACACACTGCTGGGATGTGGAGCTTAAAGAGAGTTCAGACTGGATTCTTGGAGTAACTACAACATCAAAACAGAGGAAGGAAGATGATTTCTTTAACACTGATGATGTCTGGGGTGTGCAGCGCAGATGGTTTAAACAGAAACTTGATCGAGTGAGAGTGAATCTGGACTATGACAGAGGAAGGGTGTCATTTTCTGATCCTATAACAAACACACATCTACGCACATGCACAACCAGCTTCACTGACACACTCTTTCCAGTCTTCAATTTTTCTGGCTCTCTGAGGATCTTACCGGTCAATAGTCAGTAATCGTCACTCCTGTAGGTCTGGATCTTCCTGCTTTTATTATGTTTCCAGTATTTAATCCAGATCACATTAGGGTTTGAACATAGTATGTGTAAAGAGGGCCGTCCCAAGCAGAGGCGGGCCCGGTGTGAGGTAACAGAAGCGGGACGCCCCATCGGTTTGTTCTCCATCATGTTCCTGTCCACCTCTGAAGGGACTCTAGAGCGTCACACCGGTTGCACTGCCCTAAGGATGGCCCTGTGTGTGAACTTCGGTGTAAACACTTTAATAAATACATCATGTAATGTTTTTGTAGAAATTATATTTAATAAAATATTTTACACTTTTAGAAAGGATGTATTAAAAATGAAACAACTTGTTTAATTTTTACACATTAATGGGTGTTTAGTGACAACATGTTTTGTGTCTCAAACATTGTGTGTCAGAAAGGTTAAAACAAAGATGTGTAAAATTACCATGTGCTGACTTTGGATACATTGTGATAAAAACACACCTAAAATCCTAAACAAAACATTAGCATTTGACAAAATGAATGTAAAGTCATTGGTTGTTTAGGTTATTGTCAAAAAAAGTATTATAATAAAATACAAACAATTAAATGTTGGTTTTAATAAAGACTTGGAGCAGCCATTTCTCAGCAAAACGCACAGAACAAAAGTGCGTCACACTTTATTGCGTGGTCTACAACACAACATGTAATTCTTCTTCAGTAAGGAACCAGAATAATATATGCTTAGAGCTCCACCTAGTGGTTATTCAAAGAAACGTAAAGGAGTAATTCACACGAGACAGCTTGATAACTTAAACAGCTTTAACAGAAATACATAAACTAAAAACATAACTAAGAGTGTATTTTTCCAACACTCCTTCTCACTGGCAAACAGAATAATTAATTAACTGGTTTCACTCCAAGAAAATGAGTTAGCTCAGCCATGTCTTTTATCTCAAAATGTTTTGCAAGCATTTTCTTCACCTCCATCATCCGTTTATCATTGCATCCAGCCAGGAGAATGTCGTCAACATACACAGCAATAATGAACATCTCACCTGTCGCTGCAGTGTAAATGCAGGGATCAGCTGTTGTTTGAACAAACCCCATCTTCTTCAACTGTTCATCTAGGACAATGTTCCAACATCTCGGTGATTGCTTCAGTCCATAGATGCTGCGATTTAGTTTGCACACTAGATGTTCCTTTCCTTTGACAACAAAACCTTCAGGTTGTTGCATGTACACTTCTTCCTTTAGTTCTCCATTCAGGAAGGCTGTCTTAACATCCATTCGATGAAGCTTTAGTCTATGCTGTACAGCCAGAGCAATTATTGTCCTGATAGACTCAAATCTGACTACTGGACTGAATGTTTCATCATAGTCTGTGTAGCGAATTAACTCAAAGGGGAAATATTAATAATTATTCATAACTCAATATGATTTATTAATTATGATTAATTATGAATATGTAAATCGGTTAATCAGATTTACTGGATATAGCTACATTATAATTAACCTGTTGTCCAGGGAACACTTAGTGTTGATTGTTTAATAATTCTAAGAAATGTTCATTTCCAGGTTATGGAAAAATAACATTCGTATCGCACCGTGCTACTTAGAGCATAGGTTCGGGGTCTATATCACTTAAGAGGCAATTCATTAGCAGATGGAGTCAGAACCAAACATATATTGTGCACAATCTTTATTAACTAACTCACAAACACATAACTAAACTAACAAACACATAACATACAACAAAGGTCACACACACATTCACACATCCATACACACACACTCCGTTGAACCGGAGGATTTACTGTTACTAGAACTATAGGAAAAGTCAAAGGCAATCTGGAAAGGACTCATCAGTTTCTTTTAGCAATAGCAAAGGTAAGTCTTACAAATCAATACTAAATCGCTGCTTAGCATTAAAATGTACGATACTTGCAAGATGCCTTTAGGCTGAGGAGCGTCGGATCTGCAGGTTGAGGATAAATCTTGAGGTTATCGTCTGAAGTTGTTGCCAGTCTGTTGGGTGATGAGCACATGGCTGGGTGTTGTAGGCCGGGGGCTTCTTCACAATGTCTTCTTCACTTGCTTCAGGCTCCTTCTCAAATGCATGATCAGACTCATTGAATATCACATCTCGACTGTAGAACACCTTTGTGAGTTTTTTATCATAGAGTCGATATCCTTTTGTTTCTGTTCCATAGCCCAGAAGGATACATTTCTTTGCTTTGGGATCAAGTTTCTTCCGTTCATCTTTGGGTACATGTGCATATACAGTACATCCAAATACACGTAGAAGATTAACATTTGGTTTCTCACCTGTCCAGGCTTCAAAAGGAGTCATTCCTTTCACTGCTTTCGTTGGGCTTCTGTTTCTCAGATACACAGCTGTTGATAGTGCTTCAGCCCAGAACTGCTGAGGTAGCTTTGCATCAGCTAACATTGATCTCACTGTCTCCATCAGTGTTTTGTTCATTCGTTCAGCTACTCCATTTTGCTCAGGAGTCTTTGGTACTGTGAGCTCATGTTGAACTCCTCCTTTCTTCAGGATATCTTGAAATTCAGATGAAGTATATTCTCCTCCATTATCTGTGCGTAAGACTTTCAGTTGTCTTCCAGTAGATTTTTCTGTCATGGCTTTCCATTCCAGGAACTTCTGAAAAACTTAATCTTTCCGCTTCAGAACATAAACCCACACCTAGTGAGTATTCTCATCAATGAATGTCAGGAAGTATTCAGCTCCACTCAAAGATTTTGCATTAATTTTCCCACATACATCACTGTGCACTAAGCCAAGTGGTTCAACAACTCTTTTGCGATCACTAGTTGTGAACTTACTCCGATGATGCTTTCCTTCAGCACATGAATCACAGAAGTCTATGTCTTTTGACACATCAAAGTCAAAGCCATTAACTAGACACTCATTATGCAGCTTCTTCAGATTTTGTACACCTAGGTGACCATAACGTCGGTGCCAGGTTTCCTTAGTCTCTTTATGCACATTCACATTTTCTGTTGGATGCACTTTTTCACTTTCTCTGCAGTTCACATAATAGATACTGCCTTCTTTTGTTGCAGTAGCAATCAACTTTTGATTAACATCCATGATGCAGCATCTGTTCTCTGTGAACTTGACCTTTTTTCCAGACTGAGTTACCTTGGACACACTCAGTAAGTTGTATGACAATTGTGGTACATACAAAACATCTTTCAACTTGCATTCTTTTGTTTTACCATCAGACAATGTCATCTTCAGCCGCACAACTCCACGTCCTGTTGCTTCAACAGAGTAACCATCTCCAAGTGTTACTTCTTGTGAGAGTTCCAGGCTTTTAAATTCAACAAATTGTTTCTTGTCATTACACATGTGACATGTTGCTCCTGAATCTACAATCCAGCAATCCATTCCTTGATCAGAACTTGCTGATAATGCATGACTCACCATTAGTCTGACACTCTCACTATCTGAGCTGCTGTCTTCTCTTTTCACTTGAGCCTTGTTTTCTTTGTGTTTATAGCCCACCTTCTTACACACTTTGTTGAAGTCTGTGTTTTGAGCAGATTTGTTAAACTCTCTGCTGTTACGCTTGATATGGCCATACCTTCTGCAGTAGTGACACTTTGGGCCTTTTCCTCTGAAGAACTGTTTTCCAGTCAGAGCTTTGACATCACTGCTGGCATTTTCAACATTGCGTTCTTCATGCAGCAATCGTTCCGTGACGACCTCCATTTTAGGTACATAACACTTTGACTAACACATTGAACGAATCAGGTAAACTGGCTAGCAAGTGTACCACACGATCTTCCTCTTCGACTGACAGTGCATCAAACATTTCAGTCAACACCTTGATGTGCTCTTGAACTGAGTCTCCATCTTTCAATCACAACGAGTACAGTTTGCGCCTCAGTGCTAGCTTATTTGCCCAAGTTTTCTTCTGAAACTGATCCGACATTTTTTTCCACACGACAGTAGGATCTTCCAGCTCTCCAATTAAATAAAGCAAAGATGGTTCTATTGACAATACAATGGTAGCCAATGCGCGATCACTTTTAGCCATATAACTTGCTAACTTACTTGGATCGGATCGTGGAGCAGTCTTTGTACCATTTACTAAGTCCCATAGTCCGTCTCTCATCAATGCCATCCGAAATTGCACTTTCCACGTAGGATAGTTTGATCTGTTTAACGAAACAATCGTCACTGTCTCGGACTCTGAGCTCATTTTTATTCACTGTCGCTCAATATCTTCAATAAGCCTTTCAGCAGCTTCACTGTAGAGTTTTAATTCTGGGCCCATAACCTGTTGGTTTTAATAAAGACTTGGAGCAGCTATTTCTCAGAAAACGCACAGAACAAAACTGCGTCACACTTTATTGCGTGATCTACAACATGAAATGTAATTCTTCTTCAGTAAGGAACCAGAATAATATATGTTTAGAGCTCCACCTAGTGGTTATTCAAAGAAACTTAAAGGAGTAATTCACATCAGACAGCTTGTTAACTTACAGTTTTTCTCAATTGTTTACACACAAATATTGGTACTTGAGACACAATGACCACAACATGTAACTCATGCACCAACCCCCTGAACCAATTCTGCTAAACTACAAGCACAATTCCTGCTTTACACTCACATTGCAGTTCTAAAACACACTTTTTTCAAAACACTACACACAATTCTCTGCATTTGGCACAATTTTCGGGCAGAAAAATCTCTTGTTTTCACAAGGAACACACTGCCATTCAAATATGCACACTGACTCATCACATGGGCAAACACCTGTCACACATTTTTACAATTAGCAAACAGAGCTTTAGCATAAAAGGGCAACAGGTGAGCTCTTCTGTTTTGGATGCCAACAATGGAAACAGAGGCAGAGCAGCATACTGTAGTTTGTTTTTATACTGTAAACAGTAAAATGTATTACTGTATACAGTAAATTATTCTGTTGTTTTTTATGTATACCACTGTATGTGCAACTTTGCATTGGTTTGGATGTGCACTGTACATTGTTTTTGTTGGAAAAATAAAATATATTTGTTACCGTGTATTTGTGTGTTCTGTCTATAAAAACTATTATATAATATATATATATATATATATATATATATATATATATATATATATATATATATATATATACATCCAACCAGTTGAACACTGATGTGCTCTATGTAAAACACAATGATGAATGGAAAACACTTCTCCATTCATCATAATGACTTTGGTCTTTATTTGATTCAATGTTACACTTACTACAGACAGTACATACATAAGTGTGTTGTAAAATATTTGTAGTATATATATATATATATATGTATATATATATATATATATATATATATATATATATATATATATATATTTACACTTACATACATAAGTGTGTTGTAAAATATTTGTAGTGTGTGTGTGTATATATATATATATATATATATATATATATATATATATATATATATATATATATATATACTACAAATATTTTACAACACACTTATGTATGTACTGTCTGTAGTAAGTGTAACATTGAACCAAATAAAGACCAAAGTCATTATGATGAATGGAGAAGTGTTTTCCATTCATCATTGTGTTTTACATAGAGCACATCAGTGTTCAACTGGTTCTTATAAATGTCTATTCATATGATGGTTTGTGTGTGTCATTTGAAAACAAAATACCATTTTGAGAAGAAAGAACATTGTTTTGAATGTAAAGTTTCATTTTGCAGGAGAACTGAGGAGTTTTGCCCATTGTGTGTGTGTTTTTTGATTTGTGTGTAGAGTTCTGAAAGTATGAGGCATGCTTTCAGAAAATGTGTGTAAGCAATCGAGAAAAACTGTAAACAGCTTTAACTGAAATACATAAAATAAAAACATAACTATTCTGGTAAGAGTGTATTTTTCCAACATTAAATTCATAATATATAAATATACAATTTTAAGCAGTCAAAAAGACATTATGTTTGTCTCTTTTTTCCCTGCAACTGAACCTTTTTTTTTTATGTCATTTATGCCCTACTTGCCAAAGTGCATTGACAAAACTTAATTTGTATAGTATTTTTTAAATGAAAATTAGTTAGTGAAAATGGGTTCCCAACCCCTGGTACTCTGTAAAAAAAAAAAAAAACAATATGATCAATAAGTCATAACAACATATGTTTTTACATTACTTTAAAAAAAATAGAATGGCTGATGAGTTAAAATCAGTTTAATATAATTCAAGTTAAAATGGCTTATACAGCCAAGTTGATAGCACTTAAAAATTTAAGGCAGCAACTGAACTTAAAGTTGTTTCTGTTATTGTTTACAGTGTATAGATGGTTTCTGTACCCAAACATTGCAGTTTTGCCTTTTAGAAAGAATCTCACATTCTTTCATTAGTTCTTAACATTTTCAACACATCAGTGGACGATTAAATTCACGAAGAAAAAAACAAACGCTGGATTCCTCTAACATCTATTTTACCATCTATTTTTATGCACTTTTGTGACTTTAGACACAGCAGAGTGAACAGGACTTTTATTTTGGTCTAGCGATATGACATAATAAAGCTGCGCCGCGCTCCTGCGACTGTTATGATTCGGCTGAAGAAAGGTTTGTGTTTTTACGCATTTAAAGTGCTTGATGCGACACAAACCGTTATGTCTGTTTTATAGTTTTCACAATAACTGTAAAATGATTAAGCTGTTATTGAATGTAACACTGCAGTGCTTTGTCTTTGTATTTTTGTGAGTAAAGCGCGTCCACACAGATTAAGTTGCGTCTCATTTCGCTCCATATATCGTGAATCAGTTTATCGTAAACACGAACTCCGTCTCTGACAAGTAATAATGGGAGAAATGGATGTAAAAAAACAACAAAACAGAGACAATTGAACCGATTCCTTCTCCAAATGATTCACTGATTCGAAGCGCTCGATTCACTGACGATGCTGCTGATCCAAACAGTGACACTGTAACGAGAACACATGCGTGAATAATGATGACATTTACAAATGTTATTTATGAATTAATTTGTAACACTAGTTCGAGTTGTTTTTTGGCTAATTGACTGACTCCCTCATCAGTGTGTGCTGACTAGGGATCTGCGAGATCTACTGTGGATTTATTTTTGTTTCTCTTATTCTCATCTTAAACATGTCAAATTGTTCAAACACACAGGAAAACTCCTGGTTCATCTGAGATCTCGTGACACACTATTATAAAGATGGCGTTTATTAAAGAGGAGAGTGAAGAAATAAAGATTGAAGAAGTGTTCAGTGTGAAACATGAAGATACTGAAGAACAAACAGGTTAGTTTCATTCGCTCATTCTGCTTTCACATAAGACATGTTTACAGTGTGCTACTGACCCACACACGACATGAAATATATACATTTGTTTTAAACCGTATTAAATATGTAATATTCAATTATCTATTTCTGTATATAAAATTCTCAAATAAGTGGTAAAACAACTTTACCTGAAGCTTAAACTAATAAGAGCACTATGAAAAATGGTAGTATACTTGAATTACTGTATAGGCATTAAAGGTGAAATTACTACATTATCATGTCAGTCTGTGTTAATTCTGTCCACAAATCATGCTCTATCTCTTATGTACACGCAGCACAGCAGAAATAGACTGGAAACGATCACTGCACTGATCCTGCAACACATCTGTGTGCACACTGTAAAACCTGATGAGTTCAGAATACTCAAAACATTGAGTTACCGCAAAATATTTAAGTAAACAATTATTATAAATTACAATCAAGTCAAACTTTTAAAGTTTACTTTTTATTTTATTTAATATTAAAGTGCACTGTACCTAACTGTTGTTTACCATACATAATGTTTTCATTTTTTAATTGTTTTGATGCTATAGTACTTAATTGAATATAAATACTAACTCAAAAAATACATCTAGTCATAACTAAAATGCTAATGATTTCATCATGCTGAAGTTCAGCATAATTAATAACAATAATAATAATAAAATATAGCTGCAAGCAGCAATTACGGGGCCAAGCACAAAAACGGCACAAGAAGCCAGCCAACATGGCTGGGAGCATCAGACCAACTGCAACAACGAGCAATTAAACACCTATTAAGATCATTTTAGGCAAAAGAGCTGTAAAATGAACAAAAATGAGGATTTACTTTCGAACAGTAGGTGGCGCTGTGACCAAATTAATGTGGTATGGTCAGAGTGAGGTGACAATGACACTTGCAAAGTTTGGTGTCAATATGTCAAAGCATTGCAGAGATACAGCTTCAAGAGTCGCTTTTGCATCTTGCCTCAAATTCTTTGCTCCGGTATACGAAAACGGTTTGACGTATCGACTTGAAATCCATAACTTTTTGTCGACATGGTCTGAAGATTATACGGTTCGATTTTGGTGAAAATCGGAGCAATGGTCTAGGAGAAGTTTGAAAAAGTAGGTTTTTAAAGAAAAACAATATGGCGGACAGGAAGTTCAGCTGACTATGGCAAATTTGATATCTATGTTCTCAGCATGACCCAAGGAATCTACTGAGACAAGTTCCATTACAATCGGTAAATAAAGTTATTAGCATTTTTGTTATAACTTTTGACCACAAGGTGGCGCAGTGCTGAAACTTCTCAGGCTCCTTCAGGGCATTGTCCTGATGACCCATACCGAGTTTAGTAATGATACGCTAATGCGTTCGTAAAATACAGCGTTTTAGCACAAAATTCAAAATGGCCGACGGCTAAAATGGCTAATATGGGAAAATTGGATATCATTCGACTCCGCATGATTCCCCGAATCCAACGAGACCAAATGTGTGATTTTTGGACAAATTCATCAGAAGTTATAAGCAAAAATATACATTTTTCATATTTCCGCACCAGTAGGTGGCGCTGCGCCGAAACACTGCATAATGCCTCAAGTCATGCTTGTGATGACATGTACCAAGTTTGGTCTAAATACGATAAAGCGTTGCGGAGATACAGCCTTATGTCTATTTTCGCAAGCACTATGTTCAATTCGTTCGCTTGTTTTACGAAAATGGTTTGAGGAATCAACTTGAATTCCATAACTTTTTGTCGGCATTGTCTGAACATGATCTGGTTAAATTTTCGTGAAAATCGGAGTAACGGCCTAGGAGGAGTTTGAAAAAGTATGTTTTTTAGAAAATTCAGGATTCCAATTCCGGAAAATTTTTCATGACGGAAAATGACGTCATAGGGTACATTCGAATCGGCTTGACCCAAGGAATCAGAGGAAAAAATTATGTTTCTAGCCCTTATGGTTCAAAAGTTATTAGCATAAACATAAGTGCAACTTTGGACAGCTGGTGGCGCTAGAGGGACAACTTTCCCGCAAGCGGTTCTATGGACTACCATAGACTTCAAGAGCGGAAGAAGAAGAAGAAGAATCGAAAATAAAAAGAACGCCAACAGATACAATAGGTGCCTAAGCACCTTCGGTGCTTGGCCCCTAAAAATCACAACTTCAAGGACCCATTTCAATAAGGAGGTTCAGACAACTATGAGATGGGAAAGTAGGTTGAGTAGGTTGACTCGGAGTTAAGCACGTGCGCCACAACTATGAAAAGCCATCAATGGAGCTACGATATAACGATTCACCATGGCAACAGCACCCGGCAGAAAGATGTCCGCATACTTCAGAGTCAATACAAATTTAATTCTTATCACTGTTATAATATCAGAGGTGAAAACTGGCAGAACAGTAAGTTAATGAACTAATATTCATTTTCATGGTATTCCACAGGCAATAATAATAATAATAATATTTTAAGTGCATTTTTTCTTATTTTTCAAATTATCTGCCAATGGGGTTAGAAAGATAAGGAAGGGGCTATTTACACTAAGTGTAAAAAGCATATTCTTTTAGTGATAAATGCTTTTTACACTCAGTGAATATAGTGATATATTCAGTTTACTGTGTAAAAGTAGCAGTTTTTTGCAATAAGTGTAAACAGTAATTAGATGCTATTTATACTTTATATTGGCAGATACATACTATTTGCACCTCAGTATTGTAAATTAACAGGATGCAATAATAACAGTATAAATGATTATTTATTTAAATTATAAATACTTTTATCATTATTAAGCATCATTCGGCACTTCCACTTATAGAACATTTTCTCTTTTTTATGGAAAATTAACATTCTGATGTTATATGTGATGGGAAACTTAAATTATTATTATTATCTGTGGGATACCGTGAGTAGAGCGAGCTTTGCAAAATTAGGTGGACTCAAACCCGGTCAATCACGTCAGGTTATTTCTACAGGCCTAATGCGCTACTGCCACTGGTGCTAGAGAATCTCACGCGCATCTTTTTTACCCCCAGGATTAACATATTCAGTTTTCACTTAACCTCCTTTCTGAAACAGGCCCCTGCTGTACAAGATTTTTTCATTCAGTCTTATGCTGTGACTGTGTGAACAAATGTTTCTGAACATGTCAAACACACTGGAAGATCATCTTCCACCTCAACATCAGTGCTTGCAGAACTTGTAGTGCTTTTGTTCGACACAATGACAAAGGCAACAGCTTTTCTCCACCGAGAATAAGCATAGAGAGTCTAACTGTGAGTTTAAATTACAGTAGGCTAAAAGTAGACAATTTCATTCATTGACACTAGCAGTTCTGTAAATGCACTGAATATTCAAGTCCTCGTCACGCAGGTACAATGGAAAAACGCAAAAAGCTACAGTGCGTTACATGTTGAAATCATGTACACCCTTTAAAGGGTTAGTTCATCCAAAAATGAAAATTCAGTCATTAATTACTCACCCTCATGCCGTTCCACACCTGTAAGACCTTCGTTCATCTTCAGAACACAAATTAAAGGTGATAAAGAGGATCTTTTCGTCGACTGAGAAACCAAAGACTGTTACTGAGTTTTTGAAATGAGTGCATGCGTAAGAACAACCCCCCACCTTCACAGCTCATTTAGAGGGAACGCCTCCCAAAAGTCGTGCACGAGTATTGGAACACGAGTGTTTACCACCGGCATTCGCTGTGTCGTGTTAGTGGATTCATTATGTCGGACTCACCGCAGGTAACTCATAATCTGCAGTTGTTACTGCTGTCTCCTGACAAAAACATCGCATGCGGCGCCTGTGGAGTGTGGAAAGTTATTGGAGCGCGCACCCGCACTCGTCTCTCACAAGGAACATCACAGCAGTGATTGACAAGCCGGAGGGCCAATCGTTTGCGCGATGATCGCGTAAATGATTGGCTGATGTTTTTAAGGCCCTACCTCGTGCACAGATGATGTATATTAATATTATTCCTTTCAGTACACCTAATAAATAGTCTTTTATCAGTTAGTAAAGACAGTTTCAAGTAATATTGCAAAAATGTATAAAACAAAACATCCTCTTTAGCACCTTTAAGATACTTTTGATGAAATCTGATGGCTCAGTTACCCCTTTTCCACCAGCATGAACCTGGTGCTAGTTCAGAGCTAGTGCTAGTGCCAGTTCGGAGTTGGTTCAACTGAAGAGCCTTCTAAGAACTGGTTTGCCTTTCCACGGGTTCGAGAGCCAGCACAGAGCCAGGTCTTACGTCACTGTATACGTCTTATCTTTCACAGCAAAGAGACGTATGCTCTACAAATGCTCCCGCTTCACTCCGATGTCACCTGCCGATTGGTCTGCGCTGCTCCAATGCATATCGAACAAGCCTTCCATCAACAATGGCGGACGTTTCACTACTATTGATGCTCATGGTTTTGCGATCCCTTTATCGGTATCCAAACACGACTCGTCGTAATTTGTAATCTCAGTCTATATACAATCGAGTTGCTATTAGCTTGATTAGCTGCTATTTAAAGAAAATTGCGGTCACAAGTTTCATGTTGGTCAGTAAAGACATTTAAATGCCCCTATGATGGCCTCGTGCTCAACAACAATGGTCAGCTCAAAAGCCTGCATCACTGAGTAGCCCAGATCAGGGGTAGGCAAGTTTGGTCCTAGTGGGCCTCTGTCCTTAATCAAACACACCTGAACAAGCTAATCGGGCTCTTCAGGATTACTAAAGGCTATAGAGGGTATGCATTGACATCACTTTCCCGTCGCAATGCGCTCCCTCAGCTGGACTGAGTGGCAAAAGACTACAATATAGGTAGGTTTAAATCCAAGTGATCACTTATAACAATGTTATGTATATCATCCATCCCTAAAACTTGTATAGTTTTTGTCAGTGTTTATTTAAAAGCACCCAATTATGCAGAATATAAGATGGTAAATATTTAATTGATGAGTTCCAAATCCACATTCCTCTGGTGCACAGTTGTTTTTGTGAATTGCTGCGATCCATTTGCTGCTGCTTTCTGTAGCTATCAGCAGTCTATAAAAATATACCTCAGATTTCTTGTTAAATCTATTTGTACAGTCAATCAAAGCAAAGGTCTTTTTTTATTTTTTTGTGTTTTTTTGCGGTATTCACATTGAAAACCAGTGCTGCCACTCAGTGTTTTTGCCACTCAGTGGGTGTAACCGCAGTCATAACGGTCGACGGTGATGTCACATGCATACCCTCTATAGGAAGGCGAGTTGCTAAACTCTGCAGGACAGTGGCTCTCTAGGACCAAACTTGCCTACCACTGGCCTAGACCAAGGGCAAAGAAATAATGCATTATATTGGCCAAAACATGGTTAACAGGTTTTATTCAAATAAGTAAATTCATATTATTACAATTATATACCTGAAGCAAGTGCGGCATCTTTCTTTACACTATATTGATGATGGTCTGACGAGATGTGGTGCTCCACATAATCCTTGCGAAATACAAGAGCCCCGATCTCTATCAAAGTTCACTTTAAGGGGCCTTTCTTTTACTTTTTCTTTTACTGGAGGTCCGTGTTGCCTGCAGATTCGACAACTTTTACACTATAGCTTTTATTATAAATTTGCAATATATAGTTAATAAAATAAATAAAATATAATAATGAAAATAAAAGTGACATTTGTACCATCCTGGATGAAGGACAGCCAGTTCTTAAAATGAGGAATTTTCAGCCAGTCAGGGTTTCATCCAGAGCTGCGATTCTTGGAATCTGAAAATTATGCATTGATTTTACAGGATTTACATTTTAGAGTTCTCCTTGTTTGGCCAAACACTGACCCTCTCTCTCTCTGTGAATGGGACCCTTGGAACTATGCTGCTTGATCACCTGCAGCTTCCTGTGCCACACCGAGAGCCACTGCTGCTTCATCTCCCTCAGCTCTCTCACTGCTCAGGCCAGCATCATCTCTGACCAACTGAACTGAAAACAAGCCTGAATCATAGTTCTGTCTCTGCATTTTGTTTCATTGTTGACTGCTGTTGTAATTTCACGTTAAATTAAGTATGACACAACACTAATTAAGGCTTCTGCATTTATTAACTGCTATTTAACTCTAAATGCTAACCTTGACTATGTTACCTATGGTACTGTTTTCCCTTCCTCATTCATATCTGCTTCTGATTAAATGGGGAAAAAAATAGTATGCTAACCTAGCTAAAGTTAACTAGTCTTTGTCTTTCTAACTGTCATAGAGCCAAAATAGCATAGTTCCCGCTTTCATATAGGCTAATTGAAAGCTACGGACATGACATGCGGGAAAAAAAATACATTGTGGCCAGTTAATAATTTGATTCCTCGTTTTATTAATTTGTTCACTCCTTTAAATAAAAAGTTCCCTTGTTTTGATTTAACTGAAATGAGGGAACAAATTAGTAATAATGAACTGGGGTCAGTATTTCCCGCATGTCTTTGTGCTCTTTACACAGCTACTACCAAAGTCAGAACAGTTATGTGAGAAAAAAAAGACTTGCTTTACCTGGTTTTGTGAAATATATCCATCACATCTCTGTGGCTGCGTTTTCACTGGCACAAATGATCAGATTTTTAGCTCGCATCTGACAGATCGTAATTTGTTGCACACGTGAAAGCACAAAAATCCACACGAGATCGGTTTTTTTCGCATCCGATCTGAGCCACTTCCAAATGTGGTTTTGAATCACACATATCCGACAAGGTGTGGGCGACACATTTGCTCACTAAAAGGTAGCTTTTTTGTTGTTTTATGAAGCAGACTTGTCTGTATGCACTCATACTAAAATTGGCAAGCTTATTATTAAGATGGGAACTTTAGGACTTCCGGTCGCGTGAACACTAATGGCAGCGTGAGAGAACTGCTCTCCCGACAAACACTTCAAAAAGCCCCTAATTATTTAAATATTATCAAAAAATTGATATAAAACATCACAATGGAGTGCGGGGCAGGGATGGAAACAAGGGCGAAACAAAAGAAAGCTCCAGGTTGCCAAGAAAAGACTGGAGAAGAAACTGGTGAAACAGAGCCGACGGCTCACTGCCATGATAACGCTGAGGGTGAAAGTATCCTGGAAAAGATACTCGTAGAGTTGCGAGAATTCAGGAAGGAAAATAATGAAAAACTAGCGGACATCAAGGAGGATTTAAACACTACAAACAAGAGAATTGAAGAAGCTGAGGTTCGTATCGCGGAAGCTGAGGAACAAATTCAGCAGACTGGAGAGGTGGTATCCGAACTGCTGAAACTTCAGGCTCAGCTTGAAGCGAAGTTAACGGATCAAGAAGGCAGGTCGAGGTGGGATAACATCCGAATATACGGAATCCCAAAGGGCAGCGAAAATGGCTCATCTACTATCAAGTTCATTGAAGAATTGCTGAAGAATGGACTGGGTCTCGACCCAATGATGGAGCTCCATATTCAGAGGGCTCATAGAGCTTTAGTGCAAAAACAAACGACAGTGCGAGACCACGCTCCGTCATTGCTAAATTCCTGAGCTTCAAAACAAAAGAAGAGATTCTGGGACAGGTGTGGGAAAAAAGGAGGATTGAAATGGAACAATGCAAGAATTACATGTGACCACAATTACCCCCCAGAAGTCCTAAAGAAACGAAAGGAATATGCTCAGGCAAAAGCAGTGTTGAAGGAAAAAAAAAATCAGATTCCAGACTCTGTATCCAGCGAAACTCCGGGTGTTTTACGAAGGCGAGACAGGGCTCTATAATACTGCTGAAGAGGCGACAAAAGACATGAAGGACAGAGGCCTTCAGGTGGATGTCATCCGACCGCAACAGACGCCACTAGAACGCCTTCAGCGTCGAGCTTGGTCAACGAAGAGGGGGCGAGGCAGTCATGTGGAAACCAATACAACACCGGACTATGTGGAGCGACTGAAAACTTTCAGATGAAAATAATAAGAAACTGAGCTCGCACACTGATCGGTTGAACTGATTTAAATGACAGGATAATTACAGGACTGCATATCACAGGTCAGACGATGCGTTTCTTTTGAAACTTTTAGAATAAACCTAAGCAGTACTAAACGGAAAGAACGGTAGCCCTTTTCAAGTTCTGGTTAATCATTTAGTGTTGGGAGATCTCAAAACTGAACCACAAGGTGTCAATTTATGACATTGTGCCAGCGAGGGCCCTCACTCCAGTTTGCAGGTTTGAGGTTTGAGGTTTTTCCCTCAGAGCCAAATTTCCATTCAGGCTCGATTAAGATCCATAGACTAGGGATCTCGTTTGTGGAAGTCACTTTATGTGATAAAAATTGTACTTGTTCTTGTTCATGCTTTTCTTTTTCTTTTATATTGTTCGAAGCTGTGTTGTTATGTTACAGGGGAAATGGAAGTACAGTTATGTTCTTGTGTACGGAAGTGTTAATAACTACATAGTACATGAGTGGCTTAGATTGTGTGTTTAAATTAGTAACATACAATATAAATGGAGTCCACAATCCTATTAAGAGAACTAGAATATTATCAAAATTTAAAAAAAAAAAGGTTCAAGTAGCGTTTTTGCAAGAAACCCATTTAGATCAGACGGAACACTCTAAATTGGCACGAAATGGATTTAAATATGTATTTTCATCATCACATCCTTCTGGTAGAAAGAGGGCAGTGGCTATTTTAATATCGAACAAGCTTAGGTATGACCATCAGACTGAAGTTAAAGATAAAGAAGGGCGTTATATTTTAATCATATTGAAGGGGCTCCAGTTACATTTCTTAATGTTTATGTCCCCACAGGTAGCAAATTTAAGTTTTTATCAAAAAGTCTTTGATATGATCTCAACTGAGACACAAGGAACCTTAATTTTGTGGTGGAGACTTTAATATAATTCTCAACTCGAAAATAGATACCTCTACATTGACAGAGAAACCTATAACTTCTACAGCAAAGAAATTTAAAGGTCTATTAGGAGATGTAGGTTTGATAGACTTTTGGAGGGATTTTTTTCCTAAAGGACGAGATTATACTCATTACTCGCATGCACACTCAAAATACTCGAGAATAGACTATTTATTTATGTTTAGAAAAGATGGACATAAGATAAATAAATGTACCATAGGAACAATGGACCTCTCCAATCATGCACCAGTATATGCCTCAGTGAGTTTAAATAAAATTCATATTAATACATTATGGAGACTAAATTCTAGTATTCTGAACAATGAGCAGTTTATAGAACAGATGAAAACTGAAATTAAACACTATTTAGAAGAAAATGACAATGGAGAAGTATCCCCAGCAGTACTGTGGGATGCTTGTAAAGCTGACTTGAGAGGAAAAATAATTGTAGAAACAGCATTAGCTAAGAAATTGAGACAATTACAAGTAAAACTAAAAGAGCCGGAAAGGGAACATAAAAGTACACAAGCCCACAGATCAGGTCTATTGCAAGAGATTGGAAAAGTTAAAGAAGAAATTGCTGAGGTACATAATGTGGAAATAGAAAAGAATCTCACATTTCTGAAACAGCGTTATTATGAAGCTGGGAGTAAATCATTAAAACTTCTGGCTTGTAAGCTCCGTAAACAACAAGCTGACAACACAATTTATAAAATTAGAGACCCTAAAACAAGAAAGATCCAATATAGATTAAAAGAAATTCATGAACAATTTGAAAAGTTCTATAAGAAACTATATACAGAAAATACATCTATACCAGAAATGGATATTAAGGCATTTCTAAGTTCTTTAAAATTACCCAAATTAACAGAAGAACAAAATGAAAGTTTGATAAAGGATATAACTTCACAAGAATTGCTGACAGAGATCACTAAATTAAAATTAAATAAATCACCAGGTACAGATGGGTTTACGGCTGAATGGTACAAGAAATTCAAGAAACAGCTCGTCCCTATCCTTCTTCCAGCCTGTAATGCTACATTTCATGGAAGGGAGATTCCTATTTCATGGAATGAGGCAATCATTTCTCCTATTCCTAAAGAAGGAAAAGATAAACTAGATTGTGCTTCTTATAGGCCTATCTCGGTTTTAAATGATGATTATAAGCTATATGCGGCAATACTGACTAGGAGAATAGAACACTTACTTCCAGAGCTAATTCATAATGATCAGACAGGGTTCATTCAACAAAGACAAACACAGGACAATGTTAGACGTACACTACATATAATGAAACGCATTCAAGAGAGTAACATGCCAGCAATGACCGAAAAAGCCTTCGATTCGGTCAGATGGTCATACCTATATAGAGTACTAGAAAAATTTGGTTTTCACGAAAACATTATTAAAGCCATACAGTTAATATATTCTAGACCACGAGCAAGAATTAAAGTAAACGGGGGTTTGTCTAATTTCTGCAATCTGGAAAAAGGAACGAGACAGGGGTGTCCTCTTTCCCCCCTCCTTTTTGCTCTCTATATTGAACCCCTTAGTCAATGGATAAGACAAAACCATTATATTACTGGGATAAAGATAGGGGAAGATGAACATAAAATTGCGTTATTCGCAGACGATGTTATGATATATTTGAGAGACTCGGTAATATCATTTACAAATCTTATGTCAACACTAGATAAATTTGGCACTGTATGAGGATACAGACTAAATGTGCAAATAAACACAGGTCATTTGCTACAATTTTATTCCATCAGAAGAAATAAGGACAAAATATAGGATTAATTATAATGAAGAGGTAATAAAATATTTGGGAATATACCTGCCAAAAGATACAAACTCCCTGTTAGATGTAAATTATAGACATTTAAATAGTAAGCTACGAGCAGATATCCAGAGGTGGAGTGCTATCCCTTTTTTGAATTTGGGGGAGAGAGTGGAAATTATCAAAATAAATATGCTCCCGAGGCTTTTATATCTTTTTCAGTTACTCCCAGTAAAGATTTCAGAAGAACAATTTAAAGATTGGGACAAATGGATTATAAGGTTTATTTGGGAAGGTAAAAAATCCAGAATTCGATATAAAACACTCCAGATACCTACAGAGAAGGGAGGCTTGGCCCTCCCCTCCCTAAAAGACTATTATATAGCTGCCCAATTAAGACCCATAGTTTGCTGGTTTAACCCAAGCTACGAAGCTAGATGGAAGCAAACTGAACTTTCCCTTTTCTCAGAAGTACCAGTCCAAGCAGTAATTGCAGATGACAACCTATTAAGGGCCCATATAAGTAAAGAACATCTGTGGATTACTACTACATTAGAAATATGGGCCACAGTAATTAAAAAATGTGAATTGAAAGACACTCTGAAAATACTGAGGTGGTGTGCTTATGACACAGAGTTTACACCTAATACTTTAGATGAAGTGTTTAAGAAATGGATTAAGAAAGGAGTTACAACGTATTATTCTATCACAAATAATAATATTTTCTTAACCTTTCAAGAATTTAAGAATCGGTTCGAGTTGGATAATAATGACTTATTTAGATACTTTCAAATAAGACACCACTTTACCACAACAGTGCATAAGAAGGGGATTTGGGAACAAAATGAATTTGTGAAAATACTCTTGTCTGCATTTAAGGCTATTACAACTAATAAGGTTGTTTCAAAATTTTATCATTGTCTACAAAACCACAGACCAGAATCCACTTCTTATGTCAAAAGAAAATGGGAGAAAGGAGACATGTCTATAACGGAAGAGGCTTGGTTAAAAATCCCAATGGAAAACCACAGGCTCTTACCAATGGAGGCTATTTTCCTGGAAAAATGTAATTCGATTTTTTTATTTCACCAGCCCAAAAATGTTATAGTGAAATAGGATCAGGATGTTGGAGACATTGTAATTCAGAAGTAGCAAATCATCACCATATATTCTGGGCGTGTCCAGTCATTCACACATTTTGGAAAGATGTACACAGGACATTAGAGGCTATATTAAGGATCAAAATTCCATTCCAATTTTATGTCTTATATTTGGGTAATCTGGATTTGCATAAGTCCAGGTAATCTGGACTTCCAATTATATATACTTATGGAGAATATTTCTGGTTGCAGCTAAAAAGGCTCATATAAGATGGAAATTCTTACCTTTTCTTTAAAATTAACTTTTCTTTAAATTTGTAAAAAGGGATTCTGCTGTGGAAAAGATGGAAGGAATTTGTGGAAAACTGAGTAATTATATAATAGATGTAATCATAGATTATTGTTGGAAAGTCAAAACTGTAACTATGCAAAGTTGCCACTAGACTTTACTGTACCCCTCATTTTTTTTTTTTTTTTTTTTTTTTATTCTTGTGTTGGTTCTCAACCTTTTATATATATATATAGTGTTGTGAATAACTTGTTCTGCAACCATTACGAATTTATTGAGAAATTTATGGGATGTCAGCTTAATGGAAAATATCCAACCTTTCTTTTATTCTGTAATGTATGTATGACTCCTACACAAAAAAAAAAAAAAAAAAAAAAAAGATGGGAACTTTATGTCCATATATTTTTTCCTAGAAAGAAATTGCACACACACGTGCACACATTCAGCAGCTGAATTTCAACCTCTGCCCAGTTCATTTAAAAGAGTCTGTTTTTTTTTTTTTTTTTAAGTAAACCAAAAGCTTCACTGGGTAGGCTTATCTCTCCCTTGCACACTCTCTTGTTGACATTATATTCAAATTCATTCAAATAAACATAATCTTACCTGCTACTTTATTTCACATTAGAATTCTAGATCTAACTACTGTAGATAAAATAACAAAGCAAATTACCTTTTTTTCCCCCCAGTCTATATCCTTTCAGTCAGATTTTGCGCTGCAAAACATCCACTAACAGCTGTTAACTTATCCATTCTGGCAGGTAATCATGGTCACCCGACGTGAAATATGTAAATAATTTTAATAGCATGGCCACTCCAAACCAGAGGGTCTAACATGTGCATAGTAAAGCTATCAATGACAATCATTATGGGTGGGAATTAATGTGTAAACGGATATCGGATACCAGTCGCGTCTAAAGTGAATGTAAACAGACTGGCCAAAAAATTGAATATGGTCAAAAGATTGGATCTGTGCATTAAGATTAGCAGTTTAAACACAGCCTGTGGGTCTCTGCAGAGCATGTGAGATTGAGTTAGTTTAGTCAACCTCCTATCAACAACCCAGAGTTTAACTCGTATGCATGTTGAATACGTAGTCAATGGATCACCGATTTCAAGTGTCACCATAGAAATGGATGTTAAAGGATTAGTTCACTTTTAAATAAACTTTTCCTGATAATTTACTCACCCCCATGTCATCCAAGATGTCCATGTCTTTCTTTCTTCAGTCGAAAAGAAATTAAAGTTTTTAATGAAAACATTCCAGGATTTTTCTCCTTATAGTAGACTTCAATGGGCACCAAACAGTTGAAGGTCAAAATTACTTTCACTGCAGGTTCAAATTGTTCAACACGATCCCAGATGAGAAATAAGGGTCTTATCTAGTGAAACCATCGCTCATTTTCTGAAAAAAAAAAAATGATATAAGTTTTAACCTTAAATGCTCATCTTGAACTAGCTCTCTTCTTCTTCTCTATTAGAATTCCAGCAGTGTAGACACTGCTAAGCGTAATACTGCCCTCCACAGGTCAAAGTTTGAACTAATTGTTATATACTATTGAACTAGCATATTGCATATAACAATTAGTTCAAACTTTGGCCTGTGGAGGGCAGTAATACACTTAGCAGTGTCTACACTGCTGGAATTCTAATAGAGGAGAAGAAGAAGAGAGCTAGTTCAAGATGAGCATTTCTAGTTAAAACTTATATAATTTTCAATTTTTTTCAGAAAATGAGTGATGGTCACTAGATAAGACCCTTATTTCTCATCTGGGATCGTGTTGAACAATTCGAAGCTGCAGTGAAACTAATTTTGACCTTCAACTGTTTGGTGCCCATTGAAGTCTACAATAAGGAGAAAAATCCTGGAATGGACATCTTGGATGTAAATTATCAGGAAAAGTTTATTTAAAAGTGGACTAATCCTTTAAGCAGCAGCACATCATAATTCTTTTTTTTTTGTCTTTTGTTTAGTTAGTGTTGGTGCGTATGACCACCTATTGAGCATACAGAATATATATTATACAGAAAATGTCCAGCAGCAAAAAAGACAACCTTTTAAGAGCAATGATGTGCGTGATGAGGAAATTTTAGATGTGTGATGTGTGACAAAATGAACATTGGTTTGTCATAATAATGCTTTATAATTATAAATTACATATGTTTATTACATTATAATAGGCCTATATTTTGTTTTCATGCCCACTGAAACCTCATCTAAAGGGTACAAAAACGATACCTCTGAAGCTGAGAGGCAAGTAAACTTGTTGTCTTTATATACCCTGAAAGTTACAGTTTTTGGAACTGGAAGTTGATGTTATCGGTTTACTTATCCCTAAACTTACCTGGGTATGTTGCATGATCTACTTTCTGGAACACCTCCCTGGAGGGCCACTGTCCTGGAGAGTTAAGCTCCATCTCAAATCACACTTGATTCTTTGAAAATTACTGGCAGGAGTGTTTGGTTAGTGATGGAACTGAACTCTGTAGGACAATGGCCCTCCAGGCCTGACAGTGCCCTTTCCTAGTTGTTGTTGAAAAATCTAACCGCACCATAAGAGATGTAGCCATGATCTTATGCCAAAAGCAGGTCATTTGCAACTTCAGTAACATTGTTTCTGTGATTATGATGTGTGTTTTGAAAAGGGGTTTGATAACTGCCAGCTTGAAAGTATTTGGGACAAGTCCTAAAGAAAGCCAAGAGTTAGCAATGCTGAGAAGAGGTTGTGATGCTAGCTAAATGTGTAGGATCTAACATACACATTGGTTTTTGATGCTTTACATGTGTAAATGTTTTGATGTCTGTTGTTTTGTGACATTAAACTGGGCTTATTTGTCTTTTTCATCATAGACCTGAAGGCACTGAAAGAAGAGAGTCAAGAATTGAATGAAACTGAAGAAAAAGACCAGAATGATTTCATAACTGAAGAAAAACCTTTCATTAGCTCACAGACTGAAAAGACTTTATCACGAAAAAAAGCTCAAAAGACTAAAGGTCATTTCACATGCCAACATTGTGGAAAGACTTTCGATCAAAATAGAAACCTTAAAGTCCATGTGAGAATTCACACTGGAGAAAAGCCATTCACTTGCCAACAGTGTGGAAAGAGTTTCACTCAAAAACCAAGTCTTAAAGCCCACATAAGAGTTCACACCGGAGAGAACCCGTTCATCTGCCAACAGTGTGGAAAAAGGTTCAATCGAAAAGGAAACCTGACAGTCCACTTGAGAATTCATACTGGAGCGAGTCCATTTATCTGCCAACAGTGTGGAAGAAGTTTTACTCAAAAAGGAAGCCTTAAAGTCCACATGAGAATTCACACTGGAGAAAACCCTTTCACCTGCCAACAATGTGGGAAAGGTTTCATTCGAAAAGCAAGCCTTAAAAGCCACATGAGAATTCACACTGGAGAGAAGCCTTTTATATGCCCTCAATGTGGAAAGAGTTTTAAACATAAAGCAACCCTTAATGCTCACATGAGGATTCACACTGGAGAGAAGCCGTTCGTATGTGGTCAGTGTGGGAAGAGCTTCAGATTTACTGTAACCCTTAATCACCACATGAGGATTCACTCAAGAGAGAACTGTTTTATATGTCATCAGTGTGGAAGGAGTTTCACAGACAGGAAAAATCTTAAAAATCATGTAAAAATTCACATTGGAGAGAAGCCTCACATGTGCCTTCACTGTGGAAAGACTTGCAAAAACAAAGCAAACCTTGAGGTTCACATGAGAGTTCACACTGGAGAGAAGCCTTTCACCTGCCCTCAGTGTGGGAAGAGTTTCGCACTCAAAGGAAACCTTGAGGTTCACATTAGACTTCACACTGGAGAGAAGCCTTACAAGTGTCTTCAGTGTGAAAAGAGTTTCACATATCATAGAGACCTGAAATGCCATTTGCAAACTCATTCTCGAAAGAAATTACAAGGTTCTGAGTGTGGAAAGAAGTTTGTGAATGAGAGAAATTTCAAACCCTTTATAAGGCGGCGATTTAATTGTGATCGGTGTAATAAAAAGTTTCTTTTGTCATCACACTTACAGATACACATGAAAATTCATAGAAATGTGAGGCCGTATTTTTGTTGTTTTTGTAGAAAGAGTTTTAAATGGCTCAGCAGTTTAAAATGGCACCAGAAAATCTGTGTGAAATCAAAGCTACATACATACAACAGTTGAATGTGGATCAAATTTGATTTTGCACTTCCAGAGTTTGGGGTGTTAAAGGGTTAGTTCAGCTAAAAATAAAACTTCTGTCATTAATTACTCATCCTCATGTTGTTCCACACTGGTTAGATCTTCGTTCATCTTTGGAACACAAATTAAGAGTGTGTGAAATTTCTGAGTCCATTCCAGTGTGTAAAATCTGAGTATTCTCATTGCTTCATAACATTAAGGTAGAATCACTGTAGTCACGTGGACTATTTTAACAATGTCTTAACTACTTTTCCGGACCTTGAATGTTGTAATTATGTTGCTTTCTCTTGGCGATCAGAAACCTCTTGGATTTAATCAGAAATACCTTAATTTGTGTTCCAAAGATGAACAAAAGTCTTACAGGTTTGGAACAACACAATTTAAATTATCCTTTAAATTGGAAAAGTATCTACTATAGAGTTACTTTTTTTTTTTTACTCGAACCTACTGTGTTTGAGAGCAATCAAATTATATTGAAATAAAAAAGTCTTCTGAAGGTTGTTTTTAAGTACAAAAATAAGTAAGTATTTGAAAATGTGTTTTTCTCTGCAGTTCCCACACTTCACACGTAAATTTTCTCTCTATCTTTGTGGATCTAAAACATTTGCTTGTGATTTCAAATATAATTGAAGCTGGGTGGTATCTCCCCACCAGAACGAAAGACTTGTTTCTTTTGGTCTCTCTCATTTGGTTGTACTTTGTTTTCCTGCCACCAGTTAGAGGAGAACAACATGTCTTTTGCTGGGTAAAATAGCTAATTTAATAAATTCAGTGAGAAATGCATGAAGCTGGATAACTATCCATATATTCAATTCAAAATGAAAATATGCGTTTGCTAGTGTTTGTCAAATCATAGGCTTTGTTCTTTCTTTTGTATATTGTATGTTCAGATACTCTATATTCTAGGGGACTTTTGAAAATTATCAAAAATACTGGCGCTGAGTTTGTTAACCAAAACTTTAATTTCAGAGAACACAAATTTAAATAAATTATAATATGTCTCATGAAGCTTAAGCAAACTCTTGAGTTGTAGATATAGTTGATAAATCCAAACAAATCAAAACATAGATGGAGTAGATCAGGTCCATCAACACGACCTAAGCTTCACAGACCTATACCTCTTCCTGAGTCGACATTTCATTCGGCAACTTTTGGTAATTTTGATTTTTACACTGTTTAATGTTTGATAATTGCATTATATTAGCTGTGCATAAGCAGTGGTTCTATTGCTTGTTACTGCTGCTTCTTCGTCTGTGTTATAATCTGGTGATGGTGTACTCTTTCAGAAGATAATGATAAGTAAGGGCGGCCCCTACTTTATAATGGTAAAAATATGGATTGTCGGAAAATTCCCATCAAGGATGGGACAGCATTAAGGAAATTGCAGTACTTGTAATTTGTGAATGAACAAGTGAATTTCATTTAGTCCGTGAACCATACACACCGTGAACACACACCTGGAGCAGTGGGAAGCCACTTTTGCTGTGGCGCCCAGGGAGCGATTTGGGGTTAGGTGCCTTGCTTAAGGGCACTACAGTTGTGGGTAATGAGAGTGGAAGTCAGTGCTGTTCATTCCCTTCTCCCAATTACATTTACTGCTGGTAACGAGAATTAGTCTGTTAGCGCGCACTCCTCCCACACTGGAGACCTGGGTTCTCTCCAGTTACCTCCCACAGAGTATTTCCCCTCTGCTGTTGGACAATGTAGCTGTGGCTGAATGGAGTGGAGGTGTGTGGCATTACAAACTACACATACAAAGGGAAACACTCCAAGATCAGCTCAGCATGCAGTTAGCATGGTGGATGAAAGAGGAAAATATGTCCGTTAGAAGCAGCTATTCTGATATTCTTGATCACAAGCTTGATCAGAAGATTAGATCTTTAAAGGCAGGAATGTCTCATGTTGGGTACAGTCTGGTAAAAGGAGATGTCTTTGGAAAAAATTATTCAAGCCTTCTTCGATATGACATTTAAATTGTGTTTACTTTATATCTAATGTAAAATGTATAAATAGTGTCATCTACAAGATATATTTCAATTTGATTCAAGTTAATTTGATTTTGGCGAGCGCTATTTGTGCAAGTGGTCCAAACATAACCATCATCCCCGGGTAGTGAATCATAAAATTATGTCTGGGATTCAGATTTTCATCATAGAGCTTCTAGTGTCATATTTGTTCAAATATTCAGATTTACTTGTCGTTGGTTAAATATGATATCTAATAATACTTTGTTTATTCTTCTTTTTAGGATTGTGAATGTAGCAGTGAAAAGAATGCCCATTGAAACTAGCTAGCTCGTATTTGTTTCTGCAGCATTTTAGGCAGACTTGTGTGTGTTTTAGGGGCAGTTTTCACTATCCATGTCCATACACAGATTGCCCATGCACTTTTAGAACATGGAGTAAGCTTCTTAATAACATACAAAAGACATACTAAACAAGAAACTCTAAAGCCAGAAGAATTAACCACATTCAAGTGTGCAAGGAGCTGGCAACAAAAAGAGATTATTTTCAACACATAAATGGACATCTCAGGCATAATGAAACTGTTCAGTGTATGTTTGTAGGATGTGCATTTAAAAATAATGTTTACAGTGCATTTAACACTCATCAATGCAGGAAACACAGTCCACATTCATTAAAAGACTTCAAAGCCAGTGTCTTCATTTCAAGTGGTGAGTTGCATCAGCCAAACAATTCTGTAGATGGGCCAGAAGAGAGTGCGAATACAGATTATGAATTTGATGATACTGTAGGAGTAGACCTGCCAAAGTCTACTGAAGAGAAACTTTTATTATAGTTGGTTCCAGGTTCCAAAGTCAGCTGTTGATGAGATCCTTTCTGAACTTTATTGATTTGTGATGGGTAAAGATGTTGTACTTAATAAAGTACAGAATCTTTACCTGTCACAAAAGCAGTTGTATCTGTTCTATTCCAAAGTCACAATGAATCAGTAGTTGATGAGATTTCCACTGTTTTATGCACATCTAGTGCAATGGGCATAGCTATTTCTAAGGAGGGCTCTCGTGCTACTGGATATAAACGTAAACATTACTATACATTTCATTTTGGTGTTTCTGGGCTGGTTGAGTACTTTATAGAATTACAGAAGAATAGGACATTTCAATTTATTCCTATTTTACAGTCTTTGCAAAATCTATTCAGTCATAAAGGTGTCCTTAAACATCATATCTTGACATTCAGATAATTGAAGTCCATCAATTGATTGGTCTCTCCAGTATAACAAAACCATAAGAGATGGAAGTGAAAGTTCTTTCTGGAGAAGATTTTAGAATAGCCATTAATCTTTGTTGATAAATTTGAGTTATGTAACCCACATGGAACATTTGGAAAAAGCACAAACTCAGTGGTGTGTATTGGTTCTTGAGTAATTTGCCACCCATTCAAATCTGTCCTCAATCGATCTAGCTGTTCTTTTCAAAACTGAGAATGCCAACACTTACGGCTATGGATACATGTTGTAGCCTCTTTGGCAAGACCTCCTAGTATTAAAGCAGCATGATGTCTTCATTTCTCAGCTTGGTCAGTTGATGAAAGGAACTGTCCAGTGGAGCCCTTGGATTTGGTTAGAGTTTTCTGGAGGTTCAATATGCAGATTTTGTACTGGACAAAAGTCAGAATTTTAAACTAAGAATGTCGGGTGCTTTCCAACTTAGAACCTGAGAAACCCATGATACTAATGTACAGACAGCACAGGAGAATGAAAGTGTCTGCTGTGGTGTCAAAAACAATGTGTTTTAACTGAGCACCTTTCACATCTTCATGTCAGCATTGGCTATCCTCCAGATAAAGTGCATCTCTTTGAGGGTGTTGTTCCCGCCGAACTGACATGTTGTATCAAATTGTTGATATCCAGAAAGTCTCTTGATATTCTCATCACATTGATACAGGCATTTCCATACAAATAGGGAGACAAAACTAATCACCCATTAGCCATACCACACTCTTTCTCATCCAGCAACACTATAGATGGCAATGCACATGAAAATTGGACATTGCTAAGATTGCTGCCTTTTATTATTGGGCTAATGTTGCCAGATAATGTGCCAGCATGGTAGGTGATCTTAGATCTTAAAGACATAGTTGAACTAATTGTAGCCCCTGTTCACCCAGATGAGACCATTGCATATCTTGAGGGCAAGATTTTTGAACACACACTGCTATCTTGAACTTTTTCTTCATGTCAAGCTCCTACCAAATCATCATTATTTATTTAGACACTATCCACAAATGATTTGTTGCTTCTGACCTCTAATTTGTTTGTGGACAATGAGATTCAAGGATAAACATAGCTTCTTCAAGCAGGTTGCTCAGTATACTAATTGTTTTACATACTACATACTAAGTGTTGGTAGAAGCAGGCACATGTCAATACATATATCAGTAAGTGAGACTATTACGTTTTTATTCAGTAATGACTGGATGTAAAAAGTGTACCTTCATTGTAAGAAGGGAAAATGCACAACTATTTTAATTGTAAATTGTCAATTTTCTTCTCATTCATGTCCTCAAGCCCTTCAAATACAGTTGTATTTTGATGATTTAGAAATGACAAACCCTTTGGGATCCAAAACTAACATTCATAAGATGGGTACCATTTATTTTGGCTGAAAAAAAAAATCTGCCACAGGAATATAATTAATCACTTTCAAATATTCACTCATGTCTTCTGTTCAATTCTTTGGAAAGAGAGGTATATGGGTTTGGTAATATTTTTGAACCTCTGATAGAAGACCCCAGACTCCCTGAAAGTTGTGGTGCACAGATGGAGATACAAGGAAAAATCTATATGGAACAACCTGTGTTTTGACTTCAGACAATTTAGCTATACATTCCTTACGTGGATATGTAGAGAGCTGTTTAGCAAAGTTTTTACACTTTTGCATGCTTGACAAAACAGTTTCTCAGTCCGTTTATGATGAAGACACTAAGTTGAGACTTTGTGATCCAAGTTTAACTGGTATTAAAGAGGACTGTTATTTAAATAAGCTTCAGTATTTCCATTTTACAGAGAACACATGTGTTGACATTATGCATGATATCATATCCTTGAGGCTGTTGCCCTATTGGAGGCGAGACTAATGTTATGTCATTTCATCTATGAAGATCAGCTTTTCACCCTAGAACTGTTGAATTACTGTATTTCCTGTTTTAACTATGGGTTTGGAAATGAGAAAAACAAGCCAATTGTCATTCTCAATCTGAGAACCTCAGACAATGCAGTTAAACAGACTCCATCACAAATGTGGGGCCTTTTACAAGTGTTGCCCTTATTAGTTGGTGATCTTGTTGACAAAGAGAAGTCAACACTGGCATCTATTCATTCTGCTGAGGGATATATATATACTGTGTGTGTATATATATGGAAATATCACGGGCTTGGTGCATTTCTGAAATAACTTATAGAGTACCACGCGTTATTCTAGAAGCTCTATGATGAAAATCTGAATCCCAGACATAATTTTATGATTCACTACCCGAGGATGATGGTTATGTTTGGAACACTTTCTCAGCTATGGTGTATGAGATTTGAGGCAAAGCACAATCCATTAAAAAGAAACTTTAAAAAGATGAACATCAGATACAAACATCACGTTCAGCAAATGTATAACTTCAAGTTAAGTGACCATTTTCTGTGAAAATGAGTGTTGCAAATGCATAGAGGCAAGCAGATGTTGTGGTGTACAATCTGAGGTCAACCTATGATGTATTTTGAACAGCACCGTCTGACACCCACATGCCATGCATCTCGTGGTGATCGATTCTGTGCAGATTTTGCTCACCTCAAATGAGCTTATTGACCTACAGATACTTACTCTGCTGAATCAAGACAACCCCACCATGTTTTGGTTATAACATCTACTTGCAAGCATTTGAAATAGCTTTATAGATATTACATCTGGCTTCTGCTCGACTTAATTTACTGTGACTTCTGTGCAGCCAAAATTTCATAATTTATTTCTGTAGTTGCCAATTTTATACTTTAAATTCAACCAATGATGCTTTTTAATGAGCAGACCATTGAGGCGTTCTTGTGACAGGGTGGACCTTCGGTAGGATTTGATGAGTTTCAGCTTTGAAAAGCTCCTCTCTGCTTCCGCTATAGTCACTGAAAGAGTAAGACCAATTCTGAGAGCAGTATTCAAATTTGGACACGTTTCTAAAGTCTCTATTTCATGTATATACATCAGCAGCTCAGCTGTGTCGTTCAAATCGCATCTAAACTGATTCACAAATGCACAGGAAGCGATTCACAAATGCCAGGCAGAGTTCTGTTAGTGACAAAAAATATATGCTTATGTTCTTTAATTGCAAATTGATCTAAAATGGCCATTAAGTTGATAAACTTCTTTCCTTTCTGAAGTCTCCAAAGAAGACCCAGACCTTCTTTAAAAGTTTTCAGAAGAGAGCTGATTAGTCATGATTGTTTTTTGAGATATAGTTCATGTAAAGGTAATGTTACTATGAAATATACTGCATTTGTTGCTGTTACTGTGACATTATCTGGAAGCCTGTGCACATTTATTCATTTCTAACATTCATTGTCAATCTCCTATGTTTTACACTTAGCTCATTTGTCATCAAAGTTTTACACTAATAATTTTACTGTCACTTGATTCAGAGCTTTATATGTTTTACAAGCAATGTTATTTCCATTTCATTCTTGTTATTGGCCTCAGCTTTGGACAGACGTGTTCTGTTTGTTGGAAGTCTTTTGATGAGAGAATCCAGCACGTAGTTTATGTTTAAAATTCCTTCTGATAAAGCCTCCTCTCTGGATATAGTGTAACTTTCCGAGCTGTTTGAAAAGTGAGGATCAGTGTATGGAAGAGGGGTTGCACTATGAGAATCAGTGAAGGGAGGAAGGCTTGGGTAGTTGAATTGAGTGAAATTGTGAGGTGTGCTGAATGTGTCTGGCCTGTTTGTGTTTGTTTGCAGGGTCTGGATTAATGTCTGCATCAGCATGATTCAACTTTGACACTCTCTGTGCTCTTCTTCATCCCTCTCCTGTTCCATTTGCATAAGGGCTTCAAACTCCCTTGAGGACTGCTCCATAAAATCTATGATTAAAGTCCAATAAAATCTATGATATCAGTCCAATGTTTTCATAAATTCTGAGATGTACCTGGAGGCATTCGTGACTGGATCCATGATAGTAAATGAGGAAAGTCCAAGATAGTGTCTGAATTCCCTCACTGCCCTCATGATAGCCCATAAATCCTGGTCAAAAGTAGACCAACGCTTCTGTGTGTCGTTCAAGGCGCAGCTGGCATATACCACTACGTGCTCTAGTCCATCTTTTTCCTGTGCAAGTACAGCACAGACAGCCCACTCGGAGGCATCTGTATAAATTTTTAAGTCAGGCAACGTTACGATGGGAGTTGAAGACAACACTTCAACTCAAAACAAATAATTAAATGTGTTGTCACAATTGGAATTCCATACAAAAGGCACATTTTTGCCCTCCAGCTGATTCAGCGGGGCTGCATGTTTTCAAAAGTCCTTTACAAAGCGTCAATAGAATGAACACCCACAAATGCTCTAACCTCCGAGGGAGACTGTGGCCAATTTAAAACCTTTTCCGTGGTTCTCGGGTCAGGGTGGAGACCTTTCTCCTAAACAAAATGACCCAGGAATATCAGGCCTAGTTGCATATTGCATATTTCTGGGGTTCAATTTCAAACCTGCTGAACATATTCTGGAAATATCAGATGAGTTAAATGTTCATCCAATGTTGGACTATAAATCAAAATATCATCCAGTTACACCATGCAAATGGTGTACCTGCCCTCTCAGAAGTAACTCCATCATCCGCTGAAAAGTGGCGGGGGAGTTGGAAAGTCCCATCAGCATGTAGCGGCACTGATATAGACCCTGACCTGTAGTAAAAGCGTTTTCTCTTGCTTGGCCACCTCTACATGCCAGTATCCATTAGAAAAATCCAATGCGCTGAACCATCTGGAGCCCGCTAATGCATCCAGGGTGTCATCCACATGTGGCAGAGGATGAGAGCCCTGGATATTTATACTATTCAAGCGTCTATAATCAACGCAGAGGTGCAAGGAACCACATTTCTTTTTTAACAAGCACGACTGGAGACGCCCAGGGGCTACAGCAGTTTTCGATGACACCGTCGGCTTCGTGCTTCAGTCAGTCCATCATGCACATTAGTGAGTGTGTGTGCCACAACTAGACTAACTCATTGAGGGGCGGAAGTGTCATGGACACATGTTGGGACACAATCTGCACTGTTAAGAAGTGGAACGGAAATGTTCCTTAACTGAAATTAGCATGACTAAAGGCTGGAATACACTACATGAACAGATTTTTAAAACACTAGGCATCATACACTTGCCGACTTTGTAAATAGTTACAGAGAAAAGCTGGGCATCATACACTACCAGGCTTTAAAATTCGGAACACAAACAGAAACGCGCCCTTGAAACACGCACCCTTGATTTACATTGGGCAGCGTATGACTATACCGTGTAACATTATACTGTATTAGCAACACATATAGTACACTGATATGTGTTCTAAAATCGTCTCAAAATATCGAACATGGTTTGAAATCCTCCGACTGAATCGAATCAAAATCTGAAGCTAAATCGGAGTCTGTGACCATCATATACTACATGATTTTCCATGAAATCTGTCGGCTCAAATCTGCAGACTGGGCAGTCGGGGCAAAAGTCGTGCAGTGTATTCCAGCCTTAATGTTCAGCAGGGCATGATTTTTTTACTAAAAAGTCCCATCTCAGCAACACAGACTGTGTTGTTTCTCTCACTATGTTAAAAACATGTTTGGGTAATTTCAGTACCCAGCTGTAGTGTCACAGTAAATGTGCCCAGCGTGTCCAACATCCTTCCGTTTACAGCATAAGCTGCAATTTAGTCTTTCTTTAGAGGTTGACTGCGAAGTGCAGGGATTGACATACGAAAATCAGAGCTCATCAGTGATACACTAGAACCAGAGTAAATGAGGATAGGAAGCGTGATGCCCTCAACTGTGCCTTTCACATATGATACCAGAGCCCCCTGGTCAGTGTATGTGTCCAATAAGGTTACATCATCAGTCATCATCATCTGTGTAATACAGCTGGTGTTTGGGCCGCAACATCAGCTATAGCCCGTTTCCCAGCTCATAATTCCTCTCTTCACCACCAGGGGTGGTGTCTCCTAGTTGTCTTCTAGTTTCCTCCTCATAACTGCCTTGTCTCCACATGCTGGGGCTGGGGAAGGGGCTATTAGCACGCCTCATAGGACTACGAGTCGAGTTGTTGTCCTTACGACTAAACTCCATAAACGGTTTTCTTTCAGAGTACGACTCATTCACTAGCCAGCTTATTTCTGCTGTATACACCTCTAGACTCTCCCGTGCTGAGAGAGGTCTGGAAGATAACCTGTCCCTGAATCGCTCCATGAACTTCTTTTCAGCTTCTCTTTTACTCTTTTACAGTTTTGCAAAACACTAAAACTGTCTTCCTCCATGTATCACATAATGATGATGCGTAGATCATGCATGCTAACTAACTATAAACTTTTGAATCTATGCTAACTAATTTAACACCCGTCGGAACACATTACAACACTAACTAAACTCACTCAAAACAAAACCGCTGCCACCAATGTGACCGAGCTTACACTATATTTATATAAAATAAAGAAAGCAAAACTCAGGCGTATATAAACGATGTCTTTTTATTGTTCTTAACTCCTCCAAACTCACATGGCACACACGGGCGCTCTCTTTAACGTGCGTGCCCAACCAACTTGCCTACCGCAAGCCCAGAGGGACAGAAAGCATTTTGATTTTTTTTTGTTTGATTTTCACTCAACATTGTAAAGAACTTTGTGAGGTGACGTGACAGACAACTAGTTGTCCAGTGCGGTTCCGTTTACACAGCGCAAATATTCAGAGAATGCGTTTGCGAGTCCTGAAGATTTACGGATGTGAGTTCAGTGCGGTTAGAATGCGTTTGTCACACCCATAAACAACCATACTGTGTGTGAACGTAACCGTATTAAGGAATCAAATACAGGACCGTATTCTGCTGCTGTGTGAACGTGGCCAAACACATTGTGACTTCATAGTTAATCTGAGGAACCATCTACAAATTACATGTTTCAATTACAACTACCTGCAAACGATTCACTGTCCATAGTAGACACAGGCACAAACAAGCTTAACAAGATAACGAGTTAACAAGTGGGTGTGGTCCAGGGATGGACTGGGACTAAAAAACGGCCCTGGACTTTGACTAGGCCCGGCCCAAAGCAATCGGCGCGTGGAAACTGCTGCTAAATATTTCAGTTATTTTGTGACATTTAGCGGCTTCAGTATCTAAATTCCGCAATTTTTTTTTCTCTTGCCTTCTCAGCCCCACCCTTTTCTTTCCGTTTTTTACCCGCGGCCACGTTATGCATATTGTTTGTTTGTTTCTATGCTTCTTCTGTCTAACGTCTTTGCTGTTGGTTCCTACTCTTCCACTTCTTCTCCTTACTTGGCGGCCACGGCCAGTGCAGCTGGTATCCAACTTAAAGGTGCATTGCTGCCACCTACAGTACTGGAGTGTGAAACAGATTAGTGGGGGAAAAAACAGGTGATGACTGCGTGCGTGGCGGGTGTTGGGCCGGCCTGCCGGCCGTCCTGGAGTACCGGCCGTTCTGTGATTCTCCAGATCACACAGATGGCCAGTCCGCCCCTGGTGTGGTCCAATGAGTGTCCATGGTAACAAACAAGGGGAACAGCAGCAGGGAAACATGAGGTGCACAAACAGAGACAACACAGGGAACACAGGCAGGGATTGTGGCAATATCACAATTAAATTGTAATGTAATCATTACAGTATATATCATTGGAATTTTTTCATTTTTATGATTGATGATTGAATTTAATTTAATTGATGAACATTTGTCCAAAATAAGTGTTGTAGTATAACCATCAAGACAGCAGTGATGTGTGAACTGAATTTGGTGACAGTAGAGTGTATTACAGTGAAGTTATTGAATATGTATTTAATAATAGTGAAGTCATTGAATATTTTAAATAATAAAAAAAAATCATAAAAATTAAATCCTGCTGCACTGGGCGAAGATTGAAAATGTTATACAACACAAACTTTCAGAGAAAAAGGCTAGGCCAGCAACCAACCTAAAAAGAAAAAAATAGCAAAGGCCCTAATGCATGGACCCAGTCAGTATTTTTACAGCACACTTCAATCAACACCAAATGAGCAACTCCTGGCTGGGAACATGACGAATATCTCTATAAAAAGTGTTGAAAATAATAGGCTCAGAAATGAGGAAAAAATGAGGATCCATTCACTCTAACATCATGATGGAAATATACTTAATGCAGAGAATGCACAAAGAATGTGACACAAAATACTTCAAAATACCAGGTTACATACAGCTTTTCAGTATGAATCCATTCAGTGTTCATTTGTACAGTGTTTGGCATCAAAATTCTTGTGCATCATTTGGGAAGTAGGTCTCCTGTGTCCCTCTATCTTGATGCCGCTGGAGGAGTTAAGTGTCAAAAATACTAGAACAACCGAAGCGTGTTGTATTATCCGGTCGCTCTTCCAGGAAAGGCTCGAGATGCACCACCTCTTCCCATTAGTGAAATGTTCTCCAATGATCACTCAGTACCACCAAATCACATTTTGAATGTGTGAAAGTAAAGACAGAGGTGGAGGACAAGGGAGCAGATGGCACAGCAAGGATTGCGAAAAGTGTGAGGAACTACGTGTGATTATAATTTTGACATGTACAGTACACAGACATGATCGTTTACATTTCTGATCGTTTATATGATGGGCTCATCACTTTTGTAAATATCAACAAAATACACTGGAGGTTTGTGGTAAGTAAAAGGACTGCAAATAAAATGTAAAGTGAGTACATATAAACATGGATATAGCCATATAGAGATGTTTGGTCTTTTCAGTGACATTTAATTGACAATTTCTCTGTTTCTTTTTCTCCCATTTAGTTTCTACATGCTCACACTGACACCATTTTCATGCTTGACTCTCAAAGTGGTACAAATGAAATGCAAGAAGCCAAACAGACATGCAAAAAATCTGGGTATGATAGTTTGTTTTAAAAAGTTATTTAGCATATTTAGCTCTAAAACATTAATAATGGTAAATTACTGTAGTTGATGTTGCTTAAGACCACCATTAACACACATTGCATTTTTCCAAAAACAGAGAACTTTTCCAAAGACATTCATGGTAGAAATTAAACATCTACAGTTAATATGACTACATTAAAGACTTGGAGTATATTCTTTGGGGTCACAAATATTTTGCAACTTGCTTTGGAGTGGTGTGACCCTCTTTTCAAAAGCTATTGACTGGAAGGTGTGCCACTGAAGAACTCCATAGAAGACAGTGAAATTAAGGTAAAATTAATTAAAGTTAGAAATTAAACATAATAAAGCACTGACAAATATAACATATAAAGCAAATAATTGTACATTACGAACTTAGAGTATGTTACTTTAGTTCAGAGAAATATTTTGCAAATTGTTTTGGAGTGATGTGAGCCTCTTTCCCAAAGCTATTGAACTGGAAGGTGTGCTGTTGAAGAAACAAATATTGTTTTAATGTCGTTAAAACAATATTTGCCCATTTTGATCAATAGTGAAAAATGTAGTAGGTTGACAATTGTTGGTTGTCAATATGAAGTTACTGCTTAGAATTTGCAAACATTAACTTTATTGCTTATATAATTATAAAGTTCTCAAACATAAAAGTCCAAATGTGCAAACAAAAAAAAAATTAAAGAATGAGACATAAAACAGAGGTACGTTTAAATACAAGTAGTGTATTTACAATATTCACATGAGACTTTAAAACCAAACAATAAAACATATATATTATATATGTTTTATTTTACCAGTTGAGGAATCCAACATTCATCCATCTGAGGTAACGTAGTTAGCCTACTTTACTGAGTATTTCCATTTTATGCAACTTTACACATTTATTAATAGTTAATTAATAATTAATAAATTTAAGATCATCATGTTTGCAGCGAACAATATATTTTAGACCTAGTGGAGTAATAGTAATAATAGTATCTAGGCCTGAATTGAAATAGGCTATATTGTACTTTTTAATGGATCACGCTACAAACATAATGATCTTAAAATACATGATGCATTGCTGTGTCTGTTATCCCATAATTCACACTTTTGGACACTTTTGCTTTAACGGACATTAGACAACACTGCAAAATCAAGCTGTTATATTCATATATTTATTGTCCAACATTCCTAATTTTTCTGATGAATGTCCTTAATTTAATTTCATATGTTGGTAATAATTCAGTGTTTATAAGCCTTTTAAAGAATTTTAACCCAAACTGACTGGGTTTCTAGAGAGCAAAGGTTTTGTGAAAAAAGTGGAAGACAAACACAAAGTGTATAAAATAAACTGTTAAAAGGATTTGATTATCACTAGTGATAGTGTTTTATTCTGTACTGTCATCATTCAGGTTGGATTTCAGCTTTAATGTAATTTTTTTTATTTTTTTATTTTTTATTTTTTTTTATCAAAGCAGCTGATATTGCCATAGAAACTAGTGGACTGACAACTCGCTTTCACCCCAAAATGGCGTGGCTTTCACCCCAGGGCGGCTGCTGGGCACCGGTGTTACAATGTTCTATTGAGTGTTGCTTCTTATTAGTGTATTCTTTGCCATGGTTTCCGCCCTGCACGCTGTTCGCCATTTTCTTCGTGGTCAAGCAGCTGTAGCAACATCTGGTAAGTAGGCTAATTGAGATGTATTGTTGTTGGAGGTAAGAGTGAACTTAAAGGGTTAGTTTACAGGGTTAGACAGAAAAAATGAAAATTCTGTCATTTATTACTCACCCTCATGTCGTTCCACACCCGTAAGACCTTCGTTAATCTTCAGAACACAAATTGAGATATTTTAGTTGAAATCCAATGGCTCAGTGAGGCCTTCATAGGGAGCAATGACATTTCCTCTCTCAAGATCCATTAATGTACTAAAAACATATTTAAATCAGTTCATGTGAGTACAGTGGTTCAATATTAATATTATAAAGCGACAAGAATATTTTTGGAGCACCAAAAAAGCTAAATAACTTATTTAGTGATGGCCGATTTCAAAACACTGCTTCAGGAAGCTTCGGCGCATAATGAATCAGTGTGTCGAATCATGATTCAGATCGTGTCAAACTGCTTTAACAGCTGAATTCACGTAACTTTGGCGCTCCGAACAGCAGGTTTGATACACTGATTATTACATGATATTATTATTGTTGAGCCAGCTTTTGAGTGAAACTAAATGAGACCAGAATTCATGTATTTAAATAAAAATATGCTTTGTTTATAGTAATTCTGCCTTGAGTATATTCATTGAATTGAATAGCCGTGCGGGGAAACCTTTAGGTCATCTGGGATCTCCTACCCAAATAACATTGGAGTGGCGTAGTCAAGAGCAGTTTGAAATAAAAATAAACATCCCTTAGCCCCATCACAATGCTCTGTTTCTGATGATCCACATAATCTACAATTCCCAGACTCATGTTTACTCATTATACAGAAAGAATAATTTAGAGCTGTGTGCCCAATGCAAAGTCTGGGAAGTCTGGTCTCTATCATTAATCATTTCTTGCCAATTAAAATCTAGTAATGATAAAGGAAATAGCCAAGGAGATATGTGTGACACTACTACTGTAGGGCTCATTTCTACATCTATTATTCCACATGACTGTGCTTCTTCTTCTGCTATCTATCCAAAACTTCTTAACTTGGCTCACACATATACTGCCAGCAACTGACCAATACATTTTTAAAGTCCCCTTGAATAAAATATGGTTTGGAATATGATGATCCCACCCTGACTTGAATAGATCTGTCAAAAAGGAAACTATGAAACCAGTTTCCTTCCTCCAATTCCAACATATGATTTAATCTGAAGATAACCATTCTCTCCATAATTTTACAAAGATTAGATGTTAAGGCAATAGGACTATAACTAGATGCTACTGAATGATCCTTTCCTGGTTTTGCAATAGGAATAATTATCCCATGTTTCCATGTAGTCTGTAATATCCCTTTTTCCCAGATTTTATTAAAAAGACATAATATGTATAGCAATGCATCTGAAAGGTGCTTTACCATTTTTTATAGCACACATCATCCTTCCCTGGAGAAGTTTGCTTAGCTCATATTAGGAAAACTCAATGCGTAATGTACTTCCTGATGGGCCCCTATAAGATAATATGTCAGGATTGTCTTTTAAACAACTCTCTCTATACCTTCTCATATAGCCAGAAATATTATCATTAGTTTTGCACTTTAACAAAAACTTCAGAAAATCATACCCCACACTGAACTGATTGCAGTTTCTTCCCCTCTCACATTGTCTTCAATAACTTCTTTTTGCATACTTTTCCATAGTTTCCTCTTGTACTCAATAGAATCATTAAAAACCTAATTTTTCCTATCCTTTTTCAGTGCTTTATTACGAAGTATTATTGCTCTACTACATTCGTCAGTCCACCAAGGTACTGCCTTCTTCCTGCTACACATGACAGGCCAACCATTCAATTCTTAAAGACATACACACACTTAAAATGGAAAGAGGAATAAAATGGACTAAAAAAAATGTAAAACCTAATCAAATTCATTGACACATTTTTGTGCTGGTATTGATGTTTGTTTTGATTGTCCTGATGGAAGATCCAACCAAGGCCCATTATAAGATTCCTAGAAGAATTAGTCAGGGTTTGATTTTTTTTTTTTTTTTTTAATCTGTTGGTATTTGCTAGATTTGGTGGACATTGGGATTTTCAATGCTTTAGCTATTTTCTTACAGCCACTTTCTATTTTGTGAAGCTCAACAATCTTTTGCTGCACATCAGAACTATTTTCTTTGTTTTTTCTCATTGTGATGAATGATTACGGGAATTTGGCCTTTGTGTTTCCTCATGTTTGTACTCCTGTGGAACAGGAAGTCATGGCTGGACAATTTCATGTTCATGATCGCCCTGGTGTGCTAAAAAATGTAAATATGAATGGGAATATACTTCAGTGATATTTTACTCAAGAATTTCTAGGGGTGCCGATAACTGTGGCCAACGTGTATTAGAGAAAAACATTTATATCAAAATGTGTTTTCCCCCCACTTTCAATTCATTTCCTTAAGTGAAACTTTAGATTTTTGCTAATTTTATGAATTAAAGATCAAAAGGATAAACAATCCATATTTATTGTTACAGTCATCTTTGATTATATTTACTAAGGCTGTCAATAATTCTGAGCAGAACTGTATCTGAAGCGGACTTATATCATCTTGGTTTGTAGTGAGGTTACGTGAAATCTGCCCCAATGACACTTCATGAGAGCACGCTGCAAAGTTATCATTGACATTTTGCTTTTCTGTGTGAAACAAGGCATTGCACTGCATGGTCACAAGGAAGACACAGAAAGCCTGAACAGAGGAAACTTTTTTGAGTTTAAAGTGCTTTGTCAATTTGACCCTGAGATAAAATGACTTCTTGATGAGCTAATGCTAATGCAAACATGATGAGCCCAGACATTCAAAACGACCTCCTTGAAACTGCAGCATCACTTCTCCGACAAAAAGTCAGAGCAGAATTGCAATTCTGCCGTTTTAGCTGATGAATACAAGGGGTGCTTCTCAATTCTTATTTCCTTTCCTCGTGTCTTAGCTCCACGCCTTCAGGATGCGAGGGAAGGACGCAAGGAAAAGACGTGTGGATGGAGGAATTGAATAAAGTAAATTAGTAAAATGATATATCCTCGCTCCCTTTAGCGTCACTTCAAAGCGTCGTCAATTAATGATGACTCTACACTGCTGGATTTAGCTTGCATGTTGGGATTCTTAGATATTATTTATATTGTAATAGTTTAAACCTCCACAAAATACCACATTTGTCCGTATTTGTTTATAATTTCAGTTATTATTAACAATAAATTATTATTCCCAGTTATTAACTGCTTTTTATTTGTTGTATTAGTTTGTTGAATTTTCTTTCATTTTCTTGTGCTATGATATGTTCTGCAACTGTCTTACTACATTTTGTTGTAATTTGACATACATTTGTGTCTTGTACATGTAAACAAAAATGATCATAATAATTAATAAACTCTGGCAAGAACACCATTTTTACAAAAAAAAAAAAAAAATACAATAAAAGTTTGCAAAAGGTCTGGGTTATTTAACTATGAATTCATGCACAATACATACATCTTTCTTTGCATATACAAACAAGGATCAATTATTTACAACACTACTTGTTAGCCTAATAGTATTATTGTTCATTCCATAGCATCATCAGTGTCAGGTGTGTATTCTGTATATAAACCAATTTGCATTACACATTTCCATCTACAATTACGATGAAAACAACAGTAGGTATATCCTGTGCCCTAAAATTATACTTTGATGGTAGGCAGGACCTCAAGGTGGACTTTCGAGCTGGGACTCTATGGAAGCTTTGATAAGGATGTTGCCACAAGATGAAGCACATGGCTGGGGTCACCACATAACCGTACTGATAACTGTGTACTGGCTAGAACACCGTCTGTCATACAGTGTTGGCCCAGGCCTTTCAGGTACCAGTACCCTCTGTTTGCAGGCTGGCTCAGTCCAAGGGAGACTGCAGGTCCACTTCAATCACCACCACGCCAAGGCTCGCTCTATAATTGAGCGGGTCTTTGGTATGATGAAAACACGCTGTGTCTGCTTTTCAAGTCTCTTGAGGTGAACCACACCTTTGCCCCAACAGTCATCGTGGCATGTGCAGCTCTGCAGAACATTTGCCTGACAACAGGAGACATTATTGAAGCCACTGAAGTTGTGGATGATGTTGGTTTACCTCCACCCTGTCCAGTGAGAGGGGTCTGTAGTGGTAATGCCTGGCGTAATAGACTATTGAACACAAAGGAAGATACTTTGAAGAATGTGTTAAACTGAACTGTTTTGGGGCACCATTGACATCCATAGTAGTTTTTTTCCTACTATGGAAGTCAATGGTGCCCCAAAGTGGCCTGGTCACAAAATTTCTTCAAAATATCTACCTTTGTGTTCAACAGAACAAATTTATACAGATTTTGAACAAATTGAGGGTGAGTAAATGATGACAGAATTTAAATTTTTGGGTGTACTATCCCTTTAAGGCATATAATGGCACACTAAATATTCTAAAAGCAAAAAGAGATTGTGTTTAACTTTTTTAATCAACTGTTCAAAGAGGTCAAGGAACCTATTGGTAGTAGATTTCATTAATTCATGAGTGGCTTAAAAACGTTCCTCCTCTTTTTCAGTCTCCTTCTCAAGAAAGTCTAACACTCTGTTGGATCTTCTGTTTTTAGGTGGTGGGGGACCCGAAGAATTACAGGGTTTTTCCTCCTGCATGTAGCTTGTGCCAGACCGTGCAGAGGACATCGTGTCCTCCTCCCTTTCCTCCACAGATGTGGATGGTGGAAAGCCGGTGTCTTTGGAAAGCTAGTGACTTCAGCATCGCAGGAGTCTATCAGGATGGGAGGCTCAATAGACGCCTCGCCCCAATAGCCTCATGCATGACAGAAAACCACGACCATGTGACTGCTGTGGCCTCTTCACTGTCTGTTCAAGCTCCTGTAGGAGGACAGCAGAGCTGTTCCTCAAATAAAATAAATCTATTCTTTATTAAACTGGCAAATCCATACCAAATGAAATTAATGCATGCATTATTTTTTACATATCTTATATCTTCTTTTTAGATTGTCCCATTTTTTGGAAATTTGACTTGGTGTAACTTATCCATCTAAACCAAACCTCTGAAGAACATTACTATGCAATAAAAATGAACAAATGATTTATTCAAACACACACAAAGACAAAGATAGTGTAACAATATTATTATAAATATTATCTAAAACCTCGCTGCATTTATCAAACAAAGTGAAGACAAAAGCATATCTTTCCATGCATTCAGGAACATAACTCACATCCAGGCTTTTTTTGGCACTGTTCCTCTTCTCAGTGAAGTCAGAATCAAGCTCCATACATGCTTTAATTAATTTATCTGTCTCCTCATCAGTCCCTGGAAGAAAGAGTTTTACACTGAAACAGTTTGAAATGTTAAAGTGTTTCATATTAACCCCTGCAGGCATAAACTACAAATACACTTTAAATCAACATATCAAAACAAATTAAATACAGAGACCTACATTAAAGTCATTCTCTATTAACCAATATAAGAGAGATTAATTTAAAAATTAAAATCAATAAGCCATTAAAATTAAGAGATGTTTTGTCTTATGCAGTGACCTGTATATTGCTTGTAAGGTGACCTTGGGTGTTCTAAAAGGCGCCATGAAATAAAAAGCATTATTATTATTATTATTATTATGTAAATAAATGTAATTAAAACTGTGCTGAAAATTACACATTATACATCAAAATTAAAGCCACTGTCAAACATAAACCACATTTACAATAATTTCATGCTTAATACTCACATTTATGTTTCACGAGTTCACACTTACAAATAAGTCAGGTAAATTAATTGGTAAACGTATTTGGCGTGCTGTCCGGGGAGAGGGCTCCGAGCTCGGTAATCAGCCCGAACACAGAGTACCCCCCCAAAAATGCAAAAGTTAGCTACGGACAGCAGCCAGGAACTATAACTGTAACCCCCCCAAAAATATAAAAATAAGGCTGATGTTTGCAAGGAGAAAGCTGTCTGCGGGATCGGGAGGGTTCTATCTGATGGGAACCGATGACTATAAACCTCTTCGACCGGCAAACTAAGATAAGGTTTAAATGTTTTGGCTGGGGGCGTCTGCAGCATCCAACGGGAGTTCAATACTCACAGCGATCGGATGGGTAAAACCCCACCGGCCAGGACATCGAGAAGGATATCCGACGGGAGTTCAATACTCGCGGCGACTGGAAGGGTAGCTTCAGCTGAGGGGGCCCTTAAGGTGTCCGACGGGAGTTCAATACTCACTGGGTAAACCCCTGCTGATGGTGGGTGGACGTTTAGTAATTTTAGATTGGGGCTCTTGCGGCGTCCGACGGGAGTTCAATACTCACTGCGATCGGACGGGTAAGCCCCCGCTGACGGTGGGGAGGACGTTTAGTTATTTTAGATTGGGGGCTCTTGCGGCATCCAACGGGAGTTCAATACTCACTGCGATCGGATGGGTAAGCCCCCCGCTGGCAGAGGGGTTAATGTTTGGTAAGGGCTCTTGTGGCGTCCGACGGGAGTTCAATACTCGCAGCAATCGGATGGGTAAGCCCCCGCTGGCAGTGAGGTTAGCGTTAGTTATTTTGGATTGGGAGGCTCTCATGGCGTCTGACGGGAGTTCAATAATCACTGCAATTGAACGGGTAAGCCCCTGCTGGCAGTGAGGTAAACGTTTAATTATTTTAGATTGGTAAGCACTCTAGCGACGTCCGACGGGAGTTCAATACTCTGCGCGATTGGACGGGTAAGCCCAGCCATAGTTGAACGAGAATAGAAAGTTTATACTGTTTCTGAGGTTCTTATGGGAGCTCAATACTCATGGTGTCAGATTGAAGTTTGACTGATTTGACTGGGTGGTTTGAATCATCTGTTTAGAGGGTTAGTTTGAAGACCGGGAGATTTCTTGTAACATTGGATGAGGGCGAGTTAAGGCAGAGCTGGGCTCCTGCGGGAATGGAGGCGACATAACTGCTGCGGCAGTGGAGAAATTAGCCAGAAGAACTGATCTGCGGGAGCTGAGGGTACATCGCTGCTGTGGCAGTGGAGAGAAGGGCCAGAAGAATTGAGCTCCTGCGGGAGCCGAGTTGACATCGCTGCACTGGCAATGAGATCATTCCCATTTTATAGGAATGATGGTATTAGTTGAGTTCGATATGGCTTGTGGGTATGTGTGAGAAAAAGAGCTGGAGCTGAAAACCTAGTTGATAAGCATTTGTTAGGCTTCTTTAATGTGGAAACAGTTTGATGCAGTTCTTAAAAGCTTCTTATGACCAGTGACCAAGTGTTTGAATCTGATGCTGGGAAAGGCCTTATTGAGCAGCTGTGGTTGCTGCTCCTATGGGGAACGAATGACTGAATGGAAAAGTGGTTTGATGGGAGCTTGGAGGTTCTTAATGGAAAGGCAGGCTGGAGGAATGGCTGGGACCAAGGCCGCTTGCGGAGGCAGCCTCATGCTCGGGCTGGCCCCTGGAACCTAGGGAGAAACGAGGAGGATAGAAAAGCGGGAAGCTGGGGAAGAGAATAAGGCATCTGGGCATGCACCACTAGCGGAGGCAGCCTCACGTTTGGGTCAGTCCCTGGAGCCTGGGGAGGAACAAGAAGTGTAGAAAAGAGGGAAACTGGGGAGTAAAATAGACACTGAGTCTCTTTTGAAACAAATACAGACCTAGAGGTTCATCTTTCTCCTTGTTGCATTTTCTAGGCTGATCAGTGCAAGTGATTTTGTGACAAAAGGCCTCCAGTCCCCATGTGTTTCTGTTACTGACTGTGTCTACAAGATTGAGGGCCTAAAAGAAACTTTTGCTATGTTTAGGAATAACTCAGACGGGGAATTTGAGAGAATCATCGGGCTTACTGGGGATGTCATAAAAAAACGCTGTGCACAACTGGGACAAGTTGGGCACACGTAACAGAAAATTACCTGCTAGGCTTTCCGACTCACATGTGACCTCTACATTGGGCAGGTGTGTTTCCATTAGGAGTGACTTGGATTTGCAATCCTTGTGGATTGACAGACAGCTGACAGAATTTAACAACCGTTTTCAGAGTGACTCCTACGGAATAATGAAGGCTGCTGCCTCCTTGCTGCCCGGATCAGATGCGTTTGGCCAGATGGAAATATTACAGGTACCGAGCAAGCACTATGGATTTGGAGTGGAAGGTCCTGAACTTACAGTATTTGTGCAACTGCTCAAACAAAAGGTGGATGGGGATCACCTGTACCCAAGGGTATAGATTTGCTTTCAACATTGGGGGCGGTTGAGCGTTGGTATGCTGCCTGTTATTATTTTTTTAATTAAAAAAAAAATCTGTTTTATGTGTTATTGGATTATTTATTCCTTCTCTATCTATCTATCTATCTATCTATCTATCTATCTATCATAACTTTATGAAATTTATGTATAATCATTCATCAAATTCTAACATAACGGAGCGATTCTAATAAGAAAGAAATTATGTTAAATATTGAAACCGCCAGTAGGCGGCAGCGATTCGAAGTTTTAATGGGTGAGCTACTTAAATCGTTCATTCAGCCAATTCATTCAAAAGTCAGATTAGTTTAGGAAGGAAACAAACACTGATGTGAATACTTTTGTCATTGATAAGACACTATTTAAAAATGAACTAACAAAATAGATGGCTGTTTTGGTAACTGGTTACAGTTACACTGATAGTTATGGCTAAATTGCAATGCATTAGCTAGCTAAAATATATGTGGAGTGTACCTAGCTATTACAATGTTTTCATACCTCCTTCTCAGTACATGCTTTATTCTTTTTAACGTCCCTCTTTGAACAGTTTAATATATTCGGCTGGGCAGCGGTTCTCTTCATTTTTGGTGCTACCCGTGCTCATTCAAACAGTAGAGCTCCACTCGCGCTGTTTTGGTTAAAGTGCAAGGCGCATTGGTTGGGCGTTACCAATCGGCTCAATGGAGGGGGGTACTTTTTATAACTAATTTATTATGACAAACTCATATTTGATTAGAAACCCAAATTATTGTTACAAAATAAATTAATTATACATATTTTAGTATAGATCTACTGTGATTTTCATGTTGAAATATTGGGGGGGTTGTAACCCTCCCCACCCCCGCAAACTATGCCCCTGCCTGTTCCCATCCCTCATAGAAGTCTTAGACTCATGTGATGAAGACGTTTTCCCTAACATGAACATTGTTTTGATCACATTGCCTGTTACAAGCTGTTCTGTGGAGCGCTTGTTTTCAGCAGTGACCCGAATTAAATCCAGCAACAGAGCAACCATGCTCACAGAAAGACTAAATAGCCTCTCATTGCTGATGATTGAGTGAGAAATTTTCAGAGACACTGGACTCAGATGGACTTTTTCTGTTGCACACCCAGAGTCTCTTTTCTGGCTACTCTAGTGGTTTAAATCACAGAATTACAGGAGCTGATGGGAAAAAAACAATTAGTAGGTGTTTTTATTCTGTTTTATTCTGTTCATATAATCAAGATTCTGAACCCAAATTTGTATTAAAGACAGATTTTCAGATACAGGATATTTCTAATTACACACACTAGACATGTTCAGAGATTTCCAGTGTACCAACAATCTCTAATGTCAATGTCTTGACATTGGTGTTCATCAGTTAAAAACCAGTCATATTTTAAATATGTTATTTTAAATGAATCCTGTTTTGATACAAACTCACTTAAAATACACAAAAATGCACCTGCTGGCAGTGCTGGGGAAAGTTACTTCTAAAAGTAAAGCATTACAATATTGTGTTACTCCCTAAAAAACACGTTATGGAAAGTCATGTGTTTTGTTACTTTTGCATTACTTTTTCTAATCTGGGCTGTTTGTTTGTTATGGCTGTCTCTGGGTTTGTTGCAGTTTAGTAATGGAAGAAATGAACACTGTAACCAACACTGTATCACGAACTTAATTTACTACACAAAAATACAACAACTTTATACTTCTAGAAAATTAAGAACAAAGAATGTGCATCAGGAGTGTTTTGCTTTTTAATGTTTTTAATTTATGAAGCCACTGTAAACTTTGTTACAATTTATATTGTTATATTACTACGCTTTTATATGTTGTGCAGGGAATTAGGTTTTTTTGTTGGTAATAAAAAATCATTACAATGTCACTGCTGAATTGCCTGCCCTAATTATTATGGTATTTTGCCACGTTTCTCACTGACACGCCCCCAACTCATAAAGTTCAGGGCTTAAAGGGAAATCCTGAGCTTCCCACTTGTATTTAAGAGCTTGTGGTGGCGTTCATGTGCGTTCAACTTAGCTTATTTGTTGTGATTATACAAAAACCTATGGGAAAATCCTGTTGGGATTTTGTTGAGGGAACCAGCATGATGCTAACTGCTGATTGGCCTGCAAAGTGACGTCACAGTCCCACCACTATATTCTCAGCATTTATAATGTTCAAAAATTACCTGTACACAATAATAATAAAATCAATGTTACCTACAATATGGAAACGTTCAACTTTGCAAAAGCAAAATATTTTATTTTGCATATGTTATGCAGTCATACACATATGCACACATAAACGTGTGTATTACACACACACACACACACACACACGTCATGTGATCAGCTACGGACCAATCACAGCCACCGTATTGATATTCAGATAAACAGCACTCTTACTCATGTGATCTGGAGAAAATACTGGAAACATGATGAAAACAGGAAGATCCAGACCTACAGGATTGACGTTCACTGAATATTGACCGGTAAGATCCTCAGAGAGTCGAGACACCAGAAGACTGGAAAGAGTGTGTCAGTGAAGGTGGTTGTGAGTGTGTCTAGATGTGTGTTAGTTACAGGATCAGAGAATGACACCGTTCCTCTGTCATAGTCCAGATTCACTCTCACACGATCAAGATGCTGATTAAACTGTCTAGGATGTACACTCCAGACATCAGTGTTAAAGAAAACACGTCTCTTCCTCTGTTTTGATGCTGTAATTACTCCAAGAATCCAGCCTGAACTCTCTTTAACCTCCACATCCCAGCAGTGTGTTCCTGAGTTAAATCCCTCTGAACCCAGAACACAGGGACACCAGTCAAATCTCTCTGGATTATCAGGAAGAGGTTGATATGAGCTCCATCTCACACTGGTCAGATCATCAGACAGGACGAGACGTGGACTTGCAGTGTTTGGATCCAGAATCACAGGAGCTGATGAGACACAATCAACAGATGCTTTTATTGTTCATATAATGATCAAGAGTGAACCAAAACAGGTTATTATGAATTATGACATCACAGATTATTGATCAAACACACTGATCACTGTCAGTGCTGTTATTAGTTTCACACTCATTTTATCATCAACTACAAACATTAAATGTGTGATTCAGACATTTGTGTCCATCAATTAAAATCACAATAAATCAATGAGATCTGATGAGATTTCTGCTGTAGATGAAAAACTGTAAGTGTGTGTCTGATCTTCAGCAGCATCTGATCATCTTCATTTTATTGACTCTTATAGTCTTTATTGGTTTAATATATTATTTTCTTATTGTCTGTTGTGTTTGACTAACTAATTATGTTGGCTTGAGAAATTATTATTAAGATTCTGAGATTAAATTTTCTGATTGTAACTCCTCTGAACAACCACCAAACCCTCAGTCTGTTCTGACTCGGGTTGCTTTATCTTTTATATCTGATCAGACTTACGGCTTCCCTAAAAATGATGATCAAAACTCTGTAAAATCCCACAGACTGTCATTGACAGAAAGTTCAAATGAGACAAAACTGTTCAAACTCCAGCTGACAAAAATCCAAATCTAAACAGTCAGAATCCCATTAGACTCAATTAAACTGCCATTATATCTAATATTTCTATCTATCAGTTTGTGTCATGAAGCACCTCTAACTCTCCACTCCTCCATCATTTCCAGCTCAGATCTTCTGCAGTCAGACTCACTGTTTTGGACGATGTCCTGCATCTTCTTCCAGACTCTGAACGGCAGGTTGCCCAAGTAACGTGGCACATGAATCAAAGCTCCAGAAGCCATCTGTGGATCCGGCCGTGAGCTCTGGACTCTGGAAGAACATTCAGGAGTCAGAACTGCAGTGGCTTTGGATCAGAACCAGAGAGACCAGAGACAGGAGCAGATCACTCACCTTTCCATCGAGACTGGAAACTCCTGCAGAACAAACACACCATTTATCATCAAGAACTCAATCAATGAACCAATGATCAACCAATGATCTGAAATCAGACCTTCAGAAAGCAGACGTCATTGGCTTTCATCATCTCCTCCATGTCTTTGATTGTGTGTGAAAGAGCTGAGATGTGTCTGTTCATCTCCTCCAGCTTCTCCTTCATCATCTGCTTCTTCTGCTCCTCTTCCTCCCTCAGTGCAGTGATTGTAGCTTCTTCTTCATCTCTGAGAAACTGATGAAGCTTCTCAAACTGCTGTTTAATCTGACGCTCTGTGTGCTCAGCTTGAGACTGAAATCAGATCACATTCACTTCAATCATCTCAAAGACCAACTGATTCTGGAGCAGCATGAAGAGTGAGTGAGTAACTGTGGGTTAGTTCACTACAACTTTAATTTCTGAAGCACTAGTGCTGTAGTAGTAGATGTTCTGTGTCTGTAGGGTGAAAATACACATTATCAATCATCCTCGGGTAGATTCATAATGTCAGCAGTTCAGTTCAGGGCTCATGAATATTAATCACTTTGTGTTCGGCCAAATGAAAACACGGAAGGTGAGAGCTAGCCAATGGGATTAGGACTGACACATTATTCCCGCCCACTGCTGAATAACCAGCTGACAGAGGTGTACACACTTGATCATCGATATACACGAACGACTGTGTGTGTGTGTGTGTGTGTGTGTGTGTGTTCCAGTCAATAAAGGAACATGTAATTATATCACACAAATCAATTCAGCTCTTCTAAACAAACTCTTGAATATGTCAAAAGAATCAATCCTCACCTTGATGTGTTGAACTGTTTCCTCAAACTCTACTTTAATGTTTTCATTGTGTTTAAGTTTCTCTTGTAAGGACTTCAGTGCTGTATTGAGATCCTCCTAGAATTTAAAGTGAAAATCTATAAGACACCAGAGATTTCTGTCATATGTTCATATATGTAATACATAAGCTTAAACAAGTGTTTATCCGTCTTACCTTATATGATGAAACCACTTCACCGATGGGTCTGAATTTATGATTGTCGTGTTGTTGTGAATCTCTGCACACTAAACACACAGGCTGTTTGTCCTCCAGACAGAAGAGTTTGAGTTTCTCACTGTGTAAACTGCAGATCTCCTCAGTTCCTGATGAACGTCTCTCATTTCTCTTCTTCAGGAACGACTCACACAAGTTCTTTAACGCGAGATTAACTGGAGGAAGATCTCTTGCTGATCTTTTCCTGCAGACAGGACACTCCTGAGTTTCTCTGGTTCTCCAGACCTGTTGAAGACACTCTTTACAGAAACTGTGACTACATGATAAAATAACAGGAACACTGAAGATTTTACGACACACAGGACAAGAAAGATCATCTTCAGATAGTGAAGCCATTTTCACTGTTTGAGCTCCTGCAGTCTAAACTTTACTTTCACTTTCTGAATGTTGGTTTCAAAAATTAATAACCACAAAGATGTGCTGTCTCTTCAGAAACAAACTTTCTTCTCAAAAATCCTTCTTAAAAGTTTTTCTCTTTGTTCTTCATTGATAGCAGATTCTTTTATGCTTTTATTGAGACAAAGATAGAAAGGAGAAATAAAAAGTCAGTCTCTTCCTGGTAAGTGTTGTGAGAGGGTGGAGTTTCTGATCAATGGGTGTGTGACATTTTCTCCAGATAATTTTTTTTTCACAAGGTTTTCTGCTTCAGTTGTGGTGTTGATTCATGTTGTTTCGAGATTATTGTGCAGAGTGATTTTAAATTTTTAAATTTAAAATTTTAAACATTTTAAATAATTGCAAAATCTAATTTATATATATATATATATATATATATAAACATTTCACTGATCATATCATCAGCACATGGGAAAGTGTGAACAAGTACCAGTCAGTTAAAATTACTGTCATTCTAACTGGATTATTAGAGCATAGTGTTTGCTATAACAGGAGTGAAGAAGTGTTTTCAATCATTGTGTTCTTGTGTTAGCAATGGTTCCCTCCTAAGAAAGACATGTAGCCATCATCACTTTGCACCAAAATAGCCTCATATGGAAATTGCTGCAAAGATTATTGCACCTGAAAGCACCATTTATCGGATCATGAAGAACTTAAAGGAGAAAGACTGAACCTCAGTGAAGAAGGCTTCAGGACGTCCCAGCACCAGGACCATCAGCTACAGAATCAAGTCTCCACCAGTGGAAAGGTACTCAATGTTGGCAGCAGGTCATGTGATGCATTTGACACACAGTGAGGTCAAGACTTTTGGACAACACTACCATGAGTCCTGTGTCGAGCCAACAGTAAATCATCCAGACTCAACACTGATAATATTCACTCTCTGCATATATTGAATGTTTTTGCCAATAAAAGCCTTTTAAACCTATGAAATGCTTATCATTGTCTTCCAGTGTACCATAGAAACATTTCAGTCAGATCACCTAATCATCCATAAGAGCCACTGGGCCTTGAACAGTGATGACTGATTCTTGAGCTATAATCATATTTTTATCATTATTTTATTGCTGTTGCTGGCACTCTGTTTTCTTCCGGTCACTGCTTTTATTGTGTGTAATGATGACTTGGCAATATCATACAAATAAAGTACATTCATACTGAAAATGTAAATTCATAGTCATCTAAAACACGTCTATTATATAATCACACCAGTAGATGGCGACCGATGACTGTGTTTTGAATATGATGATCTGTTTCAGCTGGAGGAGCACATCCTTCCCCTGACATAAAATCTGTCATGAACACAAAGGAAGATTCATTAGCGAATGTGAAATATAACAATTTATTGAGAAAAGTCCAAGCAAGGAAGAGAGCAAGATTAAGATGAAATGTGACAGGCGATGAAACTGATCAGGAAGATTATTTATAAAGCAATCTTTAGTGGTAGAAGTGATGGTTCTACCATATTTATGGCTGGGTGGCGGTTTTGCAGCCTTGGCTAAATGTAGTATACACAAGTCTAAATAATGATCTGAGATGTCATCGCTCTGCTGTAGAACTTCAACAGCATCAATATCGATTCCATGTGACAATATTAGATCTAAAGTATGATTACGACAATAAGTGGGTCCTGACACGTGTTGTCTAACACCAATAGAGTTTAGAATGTCTGTAAATGCCAGAGGCCATGAGTTATGTGTGTACGCAAATGAGAGTTGCTGGCTCCAGGAGGAAGGATTCTGTGACACCAAACATCGCAACACTCTCTAAAAGGTCCTGGTTGGCCCGCTCAGTTTGGCTGTTGCTCTGAGGATGAAAACCAGAGGACAGACTAATACTCGCTCCGAGTAAACGACAAAACTCCTTCCAAAATTTGGAAACAAATTGGGGTCCCCTGTCAGAGACCATGTCCATCGGGAGGCCATGATTGCGAAAGATGTGATTAACAACAGTAACCGCTGTCTCCTTAGTAGAGGGTAATTTAGGCAAGGGAATGAAATTGGCCGCCTTCGAGACAACCGTATTGCCCTGGGAGGGTGAGAGGGCGGTGAAAAAAAATCGAGCTCGATGTGGCACCAGGGTCTCGAAGGGACAGAAAGCGGTTGAAGTAACCCTTCCGGGGGCCGATTGGAAGTCTTACCATGAGCACAAACTGAACAGGCCAAAACAAATCCATGGATGTCACAAGCCATGGTTCGCCACCAGAATCGCTGTTTAACTACACTCCTGGGTGCCAAGCCATGTTGGAACAATGACCCCCACTGAAAAACATCGGACCATAATCCTTCCGGCACAAATAAACGACCCGGTGGGCAACCGGGCGAAGGCATTATGCCTTCTAAGGCCGTGTGGACCTTAGACTCGACCTCCCATGTGAGTGTGGAGATCACAAGTCTCTCAGATATACACTCGGGAGCGGATGGGCACTCAGAATGGTCAAAAATACGAGACAGCGCATCAGGTTTGATGTTATTAGACCTTGAATGGTAGGAAAGGGAAAAGTCAAAACGACCGAAAAAAAGTGCCCACGAGCCTGCCTGGAGTTGAGTTGTTTGGACAGATCTAATATACTCAAGGTTCTTATGGTTGGTCCAGACAATAAATGGTACCCCCAAACCCTCTAACCAATGACGCCACTCCTCCAACGCTAACTTGACTGCCAGCAACTCTCTGTTACCAATGTCTTAATTATGTTCAGCTGAGGACAATGAGAGAAAAACGCACAATGGTGCATCTTGTCATCAGAGGTAGAGCGCTGGGGAAAAACTGCGCCTACCCCCACCTCTGACACATCGACCTCCACCACAAACTGACTTGTAGGATCAAGGGCTATGAGAATGGGAGCTGAAACAAAGCGTCTCTTGAGGTTGGCAAATGCAGCTTCAGCATGCATGAATGTAGTTCTGGTGGAGGTCAAGGCGGCCAGAGGAGCGGCTAGTTGGCTGAAATTGCAAAATAAAACACGGTAGAAATTGGCAAACCCCAGAAACCTCTGTAGGGCCTTATGGGAATCTGGGGTTGGCCAATCCACCACAGCCTTAACCTTGTCGGGATCCATGCGCACTCCCTCGGGACGAGATGATGTGCCCCAAAAACGGAACAGACTGTGCATGGAACGCACACTTCTCCACCTTGGCAAAAAGCCCATTCTCTAGCAGCCTCTGGAGCACCCGCCTGATGTGCTGAACATGTTCCTGGAGAGAAGAGGAAAATATCAATATGTCATCCAGGTATACATATATGAACTGATCCACCATGTCTCTCAGCACGTCGTTAACGAGTGCTTAGAAAACAGCGGGGGAGTTGGACAGTCCAAAGGGCATAACGAGATATTCAAAGTGCCCCTCTGGGGGTATTAAACGCGGTTTTCCACTCATCCTCCTTCCATATGCATGCGGACCAAATGATAGGCGTTATGCAAATCCAATTTGGTGAAGATGGATGCTCCCTGCAACCACTCGAAGGCATCAACGGAAAAAGGATAAGTATTCTTTACCGTGGTGTTGTTCAGCCCTCGGTAATCAATGCACGGTCACAGGAAAATGAAAGTATCATTTCCCCCCGAACATTTCTTACAATCCCATAACATTATGTAATGCAGCTGTATTTTTTTTTATTGTAAATTTGTAAATGATTTAATTTGATTGGTAACAGCCCTTAGTGTCTTTTTCCAATTATAAGACAAAGCTGCAATATTCTGAAAGGATATTGCTTCAGAAATTTTAAATTTATATTTAAAATCCAATTTTTTTTCAGGACAAGCAACTGTTTTATTCGTACAAGTGAATGACAAGGCTTAATGTTGAGCCCTGTATGAAGTTTTAATGGGCCTCATTTCATATAGTCTGACAACAAAAACAGAAAAATATATAGATAAAACAATTTTATTGGGAATTTGGCTGTATTAAAATATATTATGTGAGCAAAAAGGGTAGCATCAGAGAGGCAAACAAATTGTTGCATGACGGCATGTATCGACATTTAGCGACATTATATATATATATATTTATATTATGTGGCATTAAAATTTAAAAAATTGGCATTAAAAGGCATTAAAAAGCATTAAATTAGATTTGATGAAACCTGGACAAGGTTAGGACAAGGTGTAGGCTTATAGGGCTGGTTCAGAATTTGCACTGAATGTCTCTGATATCTATTTTACTATTTATATGAAAATTTCTACGCTCTTTTGTGACTTAAGACACAGCAGTGTGAACAGGACTTTTATTTTGGTCTGGCGATATGACGTCATAAATCTGCGCCGCGCTCCTGCGCCTGTTATGAATTGGCTGTAAAAGGTTTGTGTTTTTACACGTTTAAAGTGTTTAATTCAATACAAACCTTTCTATTAATTACTGTGAAATAGTTAAGCTGTTATTGTTTTAATTATAGCAGTACTTTTTAATGCGTTGTCCAGCGGTATTTTGTGAGTAAAGCGCGTCACACGCGAGTAGATTTGTTGTGTCTGATTTGCTCCATATATAGTGAATCAGATCATCATAAACACGAACTCGGTCTCTGGAGTAATAATGAGAGAAACGGATATTTTTTAAACAAACTCACATACAGTTGAACCGAAAATGATTCACGATGCTGCTGGTCAAACAGTGAAACTGTAACAAGAACACAAACATGACTACTTTAACAAACCAATAACAAATGTTATAAATTAATCTGTACCACTAGTTTTGAGTCAATCAATCTGACTCCCTTTCCCTTTCCAAACCACTGAAGTTTGGATTTATTTTTCTTAATTATGCTCATCTTAAATATGACTTTGTCCAAAGTGCAGGAAAAACCCACCTGAGATCTGGTGACACACTATTATAAAGATGGCGTTTATTAAAGAGGAGAGTGAAGAAATAAAGATTGAAGAAGCATTGGGTGTGAAACATGAAGATACTGAGCAACAAACAGGTTAGTTTCATTGTCAAAGCTGAACTCATTTGATCCTTACAGCACAGGTGTGGATATTCTGCAGTGGCTATGATCAGATCTCAGCTCATGTACACAAGGTTTTGAGTTAGTGTGAACTTTACCATTACAATTAGAATGTCATATTAAAATAAATTACAATTGATGGGTGTTTGTGACCCACTAAACATTTTTTTCCCCAAGGGCAGCTTTATATGTGCAAATAGCAGCATAAACTACAGAACATGGGGATTCAGGGCTCCAGACAAAATAAATAAATAAATAAAAATATTATATATAATTTATATATAATCCTTGTTTTACTATGCATAGCATCTGCATATCATTTCCATGCATGTTCCCATCTACATGACGCCATGTTTATTGGTACAATACAATATGAGATACAGACTATGTGCCGCCACATTATATTGCTAAAAATCTTTCAGTATTCTTGCCTCTTTTTAAGAATAAATTAAAATTTTATAAAATATATTTCAGAGAAGTGTTATTCTCCATCTTTTCCACTGGCCAAATAGTATTTTTAATTGCTTTAAACAAATCAAATTTATGCAGTTTTGCCTATAAGGTAAACATATATTTAAGGATATTTTAATGGAAACCGATAGGCCTTACTTATTGCAGTGAAAATAATTGTCTGACTCAGCACGTCACTGACAAAACATTTTAAAAATAAAACATGCATATATTACCATTTCGAGGTTGAAATGCTGATTGAGTGATCTGTCAGGCCACATTAAAGAGCGCCAAAATGACATTTATTGCTTGTATTTCATGATAAAATCGACAGAATTTGAAAGCTGAAAGTTTTTCTTTACTAAAGTTAACAAACACGTTAAAAGTGACACATTAAAGGTAATTACAAATTTTACTGCTATTACGAATTGCTGTGCTATAAATAATGTGACGTTCACAGAAACTGAAAGATATCGAGAATAAAAATCCATATCAGTATCCATTAAAAACATGTTGTTAACGATTAGTTCGCATCCACACAACTGACGTTTGGAGTTTATTTTAATTTTGTATCTTTTAAGGTACTAATTAATATTTATGCATTAAATCTAATATTTTTTCCCCTGTATAGCACTATATATAAAGAGTCTTGTGAATTCTATAGTTGTTTTTAGACATAATTACTTTCTTTTCTTAGGTTATGGATATGGATATATATTTAGACACTCAAAAACTACGTTTTGTTAAGCTTTAGATATTTTTTATTTGAAATGCTGATTTGAAGTGTCCATTTTCGCTAGACTGGGTAAACCCAGCCTGATCTGCCGGCGATTTGATTTCGCCGGGCAACTCAGTCTGAAAACCCGTACATTTATTTCTACTGCTTCTGTTACACTTTTGTGGGAACCAATCACAGACTGGCTTATCCACCTTGCTCGCTATTGGCGGGTATAACACGATGACGATAGAGAAGCGATGGCAAGCAGATCATGTTCCAAGTGCGATATGATTGTTACACACCGATTGCAAACTCTATCTGATCTACTCGTCTCTCGCACGACCGTCAATCCAATTCCTTTTAACCTCTCGATGCTAAATGACTTCTTTAGTTTAGCAAACAAATCGTTTGACTGGGTGTAAATACCACTCTCTTTCATGTTTTTTTTGCACAACCTGCAAAAATCCCTCGATGCCTTTCATCGGCGTCGGAAGCAAAAAATATGTGGGTGGGTCCTCCCTCCAAATTTTTTTTTATGCAATTTTATATATATATATATATATATATATATATATATATATATAGAGAGAGAGAGAGAGAGATAGATAGATAGATAGATAGATATACATATAGATATAAACATATAGATAGATAGATAGATAGATAGATAAAATGCCAATCAATCGGTAGTTATTGATTTTTTTTTTTAATAGAACGAGACACAAACCTTTACATTCAATCGCGTTTTTGCTCCCATTTATTTTCACACATTGATCACACAGTGCATACAAAGTTTAGTCACAAAGTGCGCACAACTGGAGAAATACACGATTACCTTTGATTACGTTAGATAGAAAAGAAGCAGGGCCGTACGCAGGGTTTTATATTTGGAGGTCACAAAATGTATTATGCTAGGGGGGTTCGGGGGCATGCTCCCCCGAGAAAATTTTGATTTCCTTGGTGTACATATATGCATTTTAAGACGTTTTAAGGCCAACAAATTGGATAACAATAGCTTTAAAACCATGTCAACAAATACATACATGCACGCAGTTTTGAGGCAGATTTAATCGCATGTTTGGTAATTCCATGACTTAATTTACCTCAGAATAATGGTGGCGCATACCCGTAGTTTCTTTAGCGCTTAGTTAAGCTATAATAAAGTAATGCAGCGCACGCCGGCGCATTTGCGCGAGCAATTCTTGAGTTCACGCTTCGAGCACAGTAGGCTATAGCCTAACGGCTGATTGGAGTTTTACTGACATAGCCTGACAACATCTCATCTGACCGCAGTTCACTGTTGTTCAGCTGAAGCTACCTTTTCCGCGCTCGTTTGACTTGCACCTGGCGCTGAGGCGAAGTCAAAATGCGCGTCTGAAAAGTGTCCTGTTTGTTGTGGCCGTAAAGAGACAGTTCTATATAAACGCAGCGTTTTACTTGGCGATGTTTTAAAAAATATTTTTATTTTTGGTATTTTTTATGCTCTGTTGGTGGTTTGTGGAGTAGCATCACCTGGGGGGGATTAGACAAATGCTGAATTAGAGACGGTAAAAGTGAGTGGGTCCAATATCATTGGTCTTAAAAAGTGGGTGGGTCTTGTCCCACCCACATACAATGGTTTCGACGCCCATGATGCCATTGCTGCTTCTGCAAACCGCTGATCAATGCTACAAACCAATACAAACTAAACCTGTCTGGAGTTTTAGCGTCGCTCTGCAAAGTATGTCACCCGGATCGTTGATCTGATTGGTTGAAGGACTATCCAATTGCATGAATAATGCTCGTTGATCACGCCTCTTGTGCAGTAGGAAATACATACAGACTCCCCAGACCAATGTTCAATTTTAAATTGAGCTTGGTCTGGTAATAGCCAGACAACATTTTTGCATTAATTTCACTACAGTCAAACCTGAACACAGAGAAAGACATTTTAGTGGGACAATACTATACCAAGTGACGAAGTTTTCAAGAAATTGTTTTGTACCATTCTGATAAAGCTTACGACTTTTAAAAATTCAAAACATAAAATTTATCAGTCAAAAGAGCTAACTTCATTTTACTTACATTGAAGTTATTCTGTTCATATCATACATTTTTCATTGGCAGCATAAATAAGTCACCTATTGGAAATGCAAAAATCTTAAAATATATATAAAGTGGCATGCAGCAAAGCCAATATTTGTATATATAGAAATATTTGTATTTCTGTCTATTCAGATTAAAAAAAAAAAAAAAGTGGGTGGGACATAAACCATTTGTCTAAACAACATAAAAAGCCCATTTTATGTGTCATATCTTCTATTTGCATATAGGAAATATGCCTTGTATAATTCATAAGTGTTTTCTTGTTTATTACAAAATTTCAAACATTTTAAGAAATTTTAAAATTCAACTAATATCATATTACATATTTGATATATTTTAAAACAATAATACTAAATGTTAAATAAAGTAAATTGTGCCCATACCATCAGAGATGCTGGCTTTTGAACTGAACACTGATAACACACTGGAAGAGATGTCTAAAAGTTAATCATGTTACAGACCTGATATCAATTAAATTAGTTGCTAGATGTTCTCTCAGCTGAATCTTTTCAAAATCTTTTGCTTTTTCAGCCATTTGTTGCCCCCCTGCCAACTTTTTTTTGAGACCTGAGACCAAATTTGAAATGAGCTAATTTAGTGGATTAAAGTGTAAAATTTCTCTGTTTAAACATTTTATCTATGTTCTGTTGTGAATAAAATATTGGCTCATGTGATTTGAAAGTTTTCATTTTATTCAAATTTTAAAAATGTCCCAACTTTTCAAGCTATACTGTTTAACAGTGAAAACACTGAAATTTCTGTTAATGACGGGAAAAGAAGTAATATACTTTAATAATTTGGAGAGTTCTGCAGTTTCTTCAGTATGTGAGGAAATATATCATTGGCAGAGAAAGAAAAGACATAAAACCTAAAAAGTAAAGGACCCAGTACTGAGCCCTGTGGCACTCTGTACTTGTTTAATGACTTGTGTCTTAATTCACACAAACAAAGTAGTTGTGGTCTGATAGATGGGACATAAACCATGCTAATGCATGTCTTAGTGCATATCACCATGTATAGAGGTATTGTGAATTCTGAATTTATACAGAAAATGTCCAGTAGCAACCTTTTAAGATCAATGATGTGTGTGATGAGAAGATGTTGGTTTTAATATATGTGACAAAATAAACATTTAATTGTTATAATAATGTTTTATAATTATGAATTGCATAGGTTTATAATGCTATATGTTGCATAATCTGTGCTGTTATACCCACTGGAGCCTCATCAAAAGGGTAGAAATACCTCTGAAGCTGAGAGGCGAGTAAACTTCTTGTCCGTATATATACCCTGAAAGTAATAGTTTTTGGAACTGGAAGTTGAGTTTATCTGTTTAATTATACGTAAATTTATCTGGGTATGTCACAATCTACTTTCTGGAATACCTCGCTGTCCCGAAGAGTTAATCTCCATCTCTAATCACATAAATCTAACTTAATTGTTCTGGATTGTTTGAAAATTACTGACAGCCATAGGTGTGTTTGATTAGCGATTGAACTAAACTCTGTAGGACAGTTGCCCTCGAGCACTGACAGTGCCCCTCCCTTGTTGTTGTTGAAAAATTGTATACCACTAGAAGAGATGTAGCCGTGATCATATACCAAAAGCATAACGTTTGTAACTTCAATAACCACTGTTTCTGTAATATGAAAGTATTTCAAACAAGTCCTAAAGAAAGCCAAGAGTTAACAATATTGAGAAGTTGTGATACTAGTTAAGTGAGTGTTGGATCTAGTATATTCATTGGTTTTGATGCTTTACATGTCTAAATGTTTTGATGTTTGTTGCTTTATGGCATTCAGCTGGGGTTTTGTCCTTTTTCACCTTAGACCTGAAGGCACTGAAAGAAGAGAGTGAAGAACTGAATGAAATGGAAGAAAACAACCAGAATAAGGAAAAACATTTCAGTTGCTCACAGACTGAAAAGACTTTATCACAAGAAAGAGCTAAAAATTCTAAAGGTAATTTCACATGCCAACAGTGTGGAAAGACTTTCAATCAAAGTAGAAACCTTAAAGTCCACATGAGAGTTCACACTGGAGAAAAGCCATTCACTTGCCAACTGTGTGGGAAAAGTTTCACTCAAAAAGGAAGCCTTAAAGCCCACATGAGAGTTCACACTGGAGAGAAGCCATTCATCTGCCAACAATGTGGAAAAAGGTTCAATCGAAAAGCAAACCTGGCAATCCACTTGAGAGTTCACACTGGAGAGAGTCCGTTTACCTGCAAACAGTGTGGAAGAAGTTTCACTCAAAAAGGAAGCCTTAAATCCCATATGAGAGTTCACACTGGAGAGAAGCCATTCATCTGCCAACAATGTGGAAAAAGGTTCAATCGAAAAGCAAACCTGACAATCCACTTGAGAGTTCACACTGGAGAGAGTCCATTTACCTGCAAACAGTGTGGAAAATGTTTCACTCAAAAAGGAAACCTTGACGTCCACATGAGAATTCACACTGGAGAGAAGCCATTTGTATGTGGTCAGTGTGGAAAGAGTTTCAGATTTACTGTAACTCTTAATCACCACATGAGGATTCACTCAAGAGAGAACTGTTTTATATGCCATCAGTGTGGAAAGACATGCAAAAACAAAGCCAACCTTGAGGGTCACTTGAGAGTTCACACCGGAGAGAAGCCTTTCACCTGTCAACAGTGTGGAAAAGGTTTCGCACGAAAAGCAAAGCTTGAAGTCCACATGAGAGTTCACACTGGAGAAAACCCTTTTACCTGTCAACAGTGTGGAAAGAGTTTCACTCAAAAAGGAAACTTTAATGTCCACATGAGAATTCACACCGGAGAGACCCCATTCACCTGCAATCTGTGTGGGAAGAGCTTCTCACGAAAAGACCACCTTGGGATTCATATGAAAGTTCACACTGGAGAGAAGCCTTTCACCTGTCCCCAGTGTGGAAAGAGTTTCAAAGACAAAGCAAGTCTTGAGATTCACACGAGAGTTCACAGTGGAGAGAAACCTTTCACCTGCCCTCAGTGTGGGAAGAGTTTCGCACGCAAAGGAAACCTTAATGTTCACATTAGGCTTCACACCGGAGAGAAGCCTTACAAGTGTCTTCAGTGTGAAAAGAGTTTCACATATCATAGAGACCTGAAGTGTCATTTGCAAACTCATTCTGGAAAGAAATTACAAGCTTTTGAGTGTGGTAAGAAGCTTAAAATTAAGAACAATTTCAAATCCATGAAAATTCATACAAATGTAAAACCATATTCTTGTTCTATTTGTAGAAAGAGTTTTAAATGGCCCAGCAGTTTAAAATGGCACCAGAAAATCTGTGTGAAATCAAATATACGTTCACACCGCAGGTGAATGTGGCCAAAATATTTTAGGCCTAACTTTTTAATTTCAAATAATCATCTGAACAGGTGACATTCCTACAAGACTGATTTGTCCATGTTTAATTATTTTAGTTGCATCCTGCACTTTTTTTATTTTTTTATTTTGTCCTGTACATATGAATGTGTGTGGCCATACTCCAGTATGGTCTAATTCAGACAGGGGTGACATATGGAGTTTCCTTTGTCTTTTTTGTCAACATACTGTATATCCAACGTACTGTATTTGAGAGTAAATCTAATTATTTTGTAGTTTTAAAAGAAAATTGCAAAATTCTTCTTAAAAGTTGACGACAACATTATTTGCATTGTGTGTAAATCTTTGAATTTTTCTTTGTGCACTTCAAACACTTCATCACAACATCTTAAAATCTTTTGGGAGTAAAGCTGCCTCTCAGAGGGTGGTCTCTACCCACCAGAATAAAAGTCTTTTTTTCTATTGGTCACTATCGATTGACGTGACGGCATGGCCACGCCCACTACGTTTTCCCACTAGTGTCACCACTTGTCCGAGGCGACATCTACATTAATCCAGATACATTTTAAAATGGCGTTTTCATTTCAAAACGCTCTGTCCACATTAGCTTGATCATTTTCTGTCCTCTTTGCAGGACTGTGATATGAAGAGTGCAAAGTAACATATTTTAGCAACTGTGTAAAAGTCAAGTTAACTTTGTCATTTTTTGCACATTACATGGCAATAGTAAAAAAAACTAAACAGTTCCTTCAGGGAACAATGGTGACACAAGGACTAAGAAAAGACAACAGTGAATATAGACAATAAGTATACAGAGAGGAGTTAATTAATACAAATGCATAAGGCAGTATATTGTTGTATTATATCAAGAAAATGCAATTACCCTGCCTCCTTGTTTAGATTTGGATGTCTGTTGCTACACATTTGGCCAATGTATTAAATATTATTCATTGCTTACAATATTATTATTTATTTTTGTTTGTTTCTAAGAAATGTATGATACGCATGGCCAGAGATGTACAGTTATTGTTAGATATGTGTGTGTGTGTGTGTGCCTGTCTATGAGAAGGAGGAGCAGAACTGGACTGCTAGCACACAGAAGTGTGTGCGGGTCTATGTGTTTGCTCAAGGACACAGGAAACTGCGGTTATGCTCCTAGAACCTTATAAGGACATCAGCCATTTTGGCTGAGTTTACTGTAGTTCAAGGACACAGAAGCCAGACAGCTTGCACCTGCATGGCCTTGAGAAGGATCTGGAAACTTTGGGAAAGTTTCAACGTACGTCAATCAAGAAGATAACCTAATGTCTGTGATAAACAACACGAGAATAAAAGACTGATGAGTTGATTGCCTCTTCGGATACAGATACGTCAGTACCCCCAATGCCTAGAAGCCCAGAGCTGAGGACAAGAAACCCCAAGCTGAAGATGGGAAGCCCAGAGCTGACTACACCTTTGACTCAAAAGAGTGATTACTGTATTTTATACCTTAATGATGAAGTTTTATTTGCCTTTAAATTTGTTTATTATAAAAAGAAAAGTAACCAATTAAAATAAATTTAATTGATTACAAAAGCTGCCTACCTTGGCTTGGAGTATTTTAATACTTTGAACAAGAATGTATCACAGAGGAGTCTTCTGACCAAATTGTAAGTAATTTTAAATGCTTATAATTTAGGCCAGACACAACTTACTTTACCTAACCTGAGAATAATAAATAAGGTTAAAGCTGTTACAATGAAAATACACACCACAGAACAATATACATGAAGTGTTGCAGCATTGAGGTAAGGGTTGTAGTGTTGAAGTATTAGGTAATAAATATTTATATACAGTATCTCACAGAAGTGATTACACCCCTCACATTTTTTGTAAATATTTTATTATATCTTTTCATGTGACAACACCTAAGTGGAAATGTCCAAATTGGACAAAGTGTCAATATTTTGTGTGGCCACCATTATTTTCCAGCACTGCCTTAACCCTCTTGGGCATGGAATTCACCAGAGCTTCACAAGAGTCCTCTTCCACTCCATGACGACATCACAGAGCTAGAGACCTTGCGCTCCTCCAGCTTACGTTTGAGGATGCCCCACAGATGCTCAATAGGGTTTAGGTCTGGAGACATTCTTTAGCAAGGCAGTAGTCTTCTTGGAGGTGTGTTTGGGGTCATTATGTTGGAATACTGCCCTGCGGCCCAGTCTCTGAAGGAAGGAGATCATGCTTTGCTTCAATATGTCACAGTACATGTTGGGATTCATGGTTCCCTCAATGAACATATAACACTTTGAATGGAGAATACACCAAAATGAGGGTAACGCTCATTCCACAAAGAAGAAAAAAGAAAAAGTGACAGAAAAAAAAAAAAAATTAAACACCCAAGTGTATTATACAATTTAGAAAAATCTTTCACCACACCACACCACAATACAACCAGAAAAATATAAAAAAGAGTGTATATCAGTGTGAAAGTCCAACTGTATTATGTATAAAATTGAATATCTCACCGGGGAATGTCCATGAATGAATGAATCTGCTCTCGGACATTCATTCAAAGCGACAACCGAAACTGTTAAAATCACATTTTAAATGGAAAATTTTTCATCCACAAGCAAAAGTGGCTTAAATTTCCTTTTGTTTCATCCCTCAGGATTATAAATAACAAAAAATGCAATTTTTGATGCATTATGATGAATTATTCAAAGACATTTAATCTTCCCATTGAGCTTTTTTCTGTATATCATCTCATACTATGTAGGCAAACGTCTCAGGTTACGCATGTAACCATGGTTCCCTAAGAAGGAACGAGACGTTGTGTCCCCTAGAGGGCACTATGGGGGAATGTGTGGCTATGACGTCAAAAGCAGGTGTGGATTAGAGTATAAAAGGGCACCTGAGAAATGCCCTTCCACTTCTTGTCTGAAGGAGACGTGCAGGATTACCTGAAGCATGGTAAAGGCACGCAGTGTCTTGTTCCCCTTCTCAGGGAACTATGTTTACATGAGTAACCTGAGATGTTCCCTTTTGAATGGAAATTCGTGCTGCGTCCCCTAGAGGGTGCAATGGGGAACCCTATACCCATGCCGCCATGCAGAACGGATGAGTGCCTTATTGGCTGAGCTAAGTCAAAGACTCAAAGGAGTCCTCACACCTACACCAGCAATGTCGTAGACATTAATAAGACGTTAATAACGGAGACCTCAACAGGATGCCTTCAAGAAGAAGCCTAACAACTTCTTATTCAGGCCAGTGTCCAAGGAGGCTCACAGAGAGACTAACACTCAGAGCTAACTGGCCTACAAAGCTTTGTAGAGTGGAGGCCTCATACAACACTCTCAAAATGAGAGGTGGCCTAGCAACAGACCACACTAAGGTCAGTAGCCAAGGAGACTCCAGAGAGCTTATCAACCTAGCATACTAGCCCAGTGCCTAGCTGAGCTCTGGGAGTAGAGGCCTCAATATAAATGCCTAACTATGCCCCACACTCAGGACATCTAGTAATGAGGCTCAGAGTGCCTACAACCCACTGATGTTGTCCTAGCGGAGCTCTTGCGAGCAGAGGCCTCTATGAGGATAACTCTCCGTAGTGAGAGGAGGCCTGACGACGCTCACAGTAGATGGTCGAGCTCTAGGACCGGAGGCCTCAGCATGACAACTTTCTAAAATAAAAGGAGGCCTAACCTTGCCCTACGCATAGGATACCATGCCAGGAGGCTCACAGAGAGCCTACAACTCACAGATGCTATCCTAGCGGAGCTCTGGTGAGCGCAGGCCTCAATGAAGGAAACTCTCTGTAGTGGAAGAAGGCCTGAGGTGCTCGCAGTATATGGCCAAGCTCTTGGACCAGAGGCCTCATCATGACGACTCTCTAAAGCGAGAGGAGGCCTAACTATACCCCATGCATAGGATACATAGTGCCAGGAGGCTCACAGAGAGCCTACAACCTGCAAAATGATGTCCTAGGGGAGCTCTGGTGGGTGGAGGCCTCAATAAAGAGACTTTCTGTAGCAAAAGGAATCCTGACGATGCTCGCAGTAGCCAAGGAGATTCACAAAGAACCTAGCAACTCAGCATATAATAACCGAGCTCTAGGAGCAAAAGCCTAGAATAACGACTCTATAAAAAAGAGAGGAGTCTCACGATACTCCACATTCAGGAAACCATGCAAGAAGGCCCACAGAGAGCCTACTAACTGCAATGCTATCCTAGTGGAGCTCCAGGGAGCACAGGCCTCAGTAAGATAACTCTCCAGCAAGAGGAGGCCTAGCAACGCTTGCAGTAGACAAGGAGGCTCACAGAGAGCCTAAAAACTCAGCACCACTGTGTGATGAAGCTCTGAGGACAGAGGCCTTACATTGACAAGTCTCTTAAGCGAAAAAGCCTAACTACATCCTAAACACAGAACGACTTATCAAGGAGGCTTACCAAAAGTCTAACGACTTGATGGCACTATCAGAGTGGAGCTCCTTACTGAACCTGCCTTTCAACAGAACATGAAACCCAAATGGCCAGGTCAGAGCCTTCAGTGAGGAAGCCTTAACCACTGAAAAACAATAGAAAGGCCTTGACACATTTCCAATTATGGAATCCCTTATGTTCTTCATGCCTCAGCATGGAGATCAAAGGAAAACAGAAGACTAACAGGAGTAGGCAGTAAGTAGATCAAAATTGTTTTACACAAAACCTGTCTCATGCAGCCAAAATAGATAGTCTCTAATATCTCAGAATTAGGCACATGAAGAACAATAGTGTTATTTGAGTCGACAAAAAAAAGGAAAGCTTCCTGTTTGACTGCTCTGCCTACAAACCCCGCACTTAATCATGCTTTACCGTAATCACGGTCGCTGGAGGTGCAGGGGTGCAGGCGCTCAATTCTCATCCCTCAAGAGTCAGGCGCGGGTAGAAAGAATTACTGCAACCACATCTCAAAAAGATGCGCTTTTTTTCACGTACATTGTAACCTCAAGCCCATTCAAACATCAGATTCTATCACTTTGAAAGAATCATACGAGAACAGACGCGAATGCATTGCTATTTGAGTGTCTTAAACTCCTTCGAGAGCTGCACGCACTCATGCGAACACCAACTACTATCCCTCAGGAGAGACCAGAAAGGAACAGTTCTTTACTTGTCTCTTGTAGTCAGTCTCGTGAATGCATCATACCAAGCGCATCCAGCTTTGCCCGAAGAGAAGACAGCATTCCACCCAAACACGTGCGTTCCACATCCCTTGAGAATAGAGATGGTGCAAACGAAGCTAAACTTGTGTGCTCCTAACTCGTGTACAAACAAACAGTCTCTTAAAGACAAGAAGAGGATGACGTCTTTCTCAGGTGCCCTTTTATACTTGCCTGCTTTGACGTCCTAGGCTGCCACCTGCCAATGTCTAGACTCATGTTTCAGACAACAGTCATGCCTGAGGAATTCCTCCATAGTGCCCTCTAGGGGATGCAGCAAGAGTTCCCATTCGAAAGGGAACCTATGATACTTTTTTCATTATGATTGAACATATATCCAAATACTTCATAAATTATCCTTAGAATTTCTTGCGTGTGTTGTTTTTTGAATACAGGTAGATTATTCATGATGTATTTATGATCAAATTTTGCACTGCAATGTTCAACTGAATCAATAAGCTCAGTGCTAAATCCTGCGCAAGCTGTGGCAGTATTGTACCAATGTGCGATTTCTATTACCAGACTTTCCCTGTATTTGTGCAAAAGATCTCTAATTAGCTCTTGGTCCTCTGAGGTAACTTTTCTATATTGAACAGGTGAAGAAATCTCTTGTAAATCTTCATAGTTGGGTAGTGGCACTGCATAACCTGCAGAGTTACACTTACAGACAGAGTGACAGTATGTACAACAATGATGTCCAGGTTCTACACTTTTTGTATCATTTTCAAAGTTAGAGTAAAGGGCATGTTGAAAGCAGCCATTTCTGCTTTGGTCAATAACTATCCGTACTGCCTCATCAGTTCGTGGGTGCAGTTTGGTGGCATAGACAACAGCATGTGCCTGTTTGCCATCTCTGCCAGCCCTGCCAACCTGCTGGAGCATGGCCTCCACATCATCAGGTACCCCATACATGATAACATGTGACACTTTGGTTCACACCCAACCCAAGAGCAGTTGTGGCCACAACTACTCTGCAACTGCCCTCTCCAGAGAAAAGATGATAGCACTCTGCTTTTGTTGACTGGGAGTGTCTGGCTGTGGAACATTCCTATTATTAGATTGTCACCCTTATGCTCTTGTTCTCCAGCTACCCAGGCATCCTCTTCAAGTTCGGCCTTCAGATGGCAGAACACCCGCCCAACTATTTTTAATGTCCGGCAATATATAATTAACGGCGACATGTTCAAGCCCTTCTCCTTGACTTCCCTAACTATCCAGTCCAGACAGTCCAGGGAATCAGTGGCGACTTGTCTCAGGCCAAGTCTGATGTTGGTCCTGTTGGGGCTCACAGTGATGATAGTTGCAGAGACAAAATGCAACTGTTTCTTCACCATTGCTCTTGATTGCAAATCAGCTGATGCGGTCAATGTCAACACAGGTGTACCTAAACACATAAATGAAACCCATCAGTAAGCAGCAATGGGAGTATCTAAATATTATGTCGAAAAGGACATAAAATGTAATTGTGTTTTTTCTGATTGGTTGTAGGAGTAAGGGTGGGGGAGGTTATCAAGGGAGAGGAGGTAAGCACCCTGAAAATGCACAGCAGCTTTGAATGGTTAGTTTACATAAATGTTTTTACTGAGACAATACATATCCAGTGACATGTTACACACAGGACAACTAGTATTGTTTTAATTACCTGGTTTGACAATAGTTCCCCCAGCCTGGAGAAGCTCTCTCTGAATGCTGTCTGTCCTTTTGCAACCGTTCCCCCGGTTGAGAAATATCGGAGCTCAATATAAATTTACACAGCAGTCTAACAAAACTGTATTTTTAAATCAGGGACATGAGTGCTGACTTGACTCACGTGAGATGCGATCTGGCGTGAGTCAAGTCAGCACTCATGTCCCTGTATAGGTTGACCCTGTAGACCTCGGTGGCTAGCATCTCACAGCATTTTCATCTTAGCCAAGACTCCGGACTGCCGAACAAAATTTGGTATTTGCCTCCTCTGATTAATTCCTCCACACCAGAACCCAGCTGTACAGCAGAAATTCCAAGGTTGGTCGCCTCCCGGACCTGGTCCTCCATAAGCGCGACCAACGGTGACACGACCACAACAACGGGGTTTGAGCTGAGCTCCATTCTTTTGGCCACCAGCGGGGCTAGCTGGTAAATTAGGCTTTTACCAAAGCTGGTCGGTAGTAAGGCAAACACATCCTTCTTTTTTTATGAATTGTTCCAGGGCAAGTCTCTGTTCCAAAAAGAAATCTTGCCTTTGAAATCTTTTAAAACAGCATCGACAGCGACATCAACTGGTTGCTGCGCTTCAGTGGCCGCCATGTTCAATGTAAACAAAAAGCTGCTTGCCGTCGCTTCTCTATCGTCATTGTGTTATACCCGCCAGTAGCGAGCAAGGTGGATAAGCCAGTCTGTGATTGGTTCCCGCAAAAGTGTAACAGAAGCAGTAGAAATGAATGTACAGGTTTCCAGACTGAGTTGCCGGGCGAAATCAAATCGCCGGCAGATCAGGCTGGGTTTACCCAGTCTACCTTCTCCCCCCTGTATGAAGGAATATTGATGCTGCTAATTGTTGTATGCCTCTAATATTAGATTCAAACTGAAATCCTCTTTTGCTTTTGTGTGTGTGTTTTTTCCTGTGTTGTAAAATAGGCCTTCAGCTGACACAGATGAGAACTGGAATCCGGAGTTCAGTCCTGAGCGACGGAAGAGACCACGGCAGTCATCATCATCATCATCTGCATCTTCATCTCCATCTGAATCTGCCTCAGCTACAAGAAGTAGAGGTAAAGGTAAAGCCAGAGGTAGAGGTAACGGGAGAGGGAGAGGAAGCCAGTCAGTGCCTGCTGTGCCCCCTAGCACCTCACAGGAAAGATGGCACAATGTGGAGGATGATGACACCGCACTGCAGTTGTTTCAGCTGTTCTTTGCAATGTCTGTGCTGCAGATCATTGTTCAGCACACAAATGCCTATGGGGCCAAAAATCAGCAGGAAGGAGGCAAGCCATGGAATAACATCTCGGTGGAAGATTTGAAGTCTTATCTGGCGCTTATTGTATACATGGGTCTTGTGAATGTCTCTGCCTTTACTGATTATTGGAGGAGGTCCCAAATCTACAGTGTTCCCCTTCCTGCAGAGATTATGTCCTGTAGGAAGTTTATTACCATCACAAACGCGCTTCATCTTAGCAATCCTCAGGATGATGAAGAAAACAAAAAGGGGAAGGGAACAGCAGCTCTGGGGAACAACCAGCAGAACAACCGCATGGGGAAGATCAAGCCTCTCTTTGACAACATTAGGGATGCCTGCAGGACATTTTTTTTTTTCATCCAAATCAGAACATCTCCATAGATGAGAGGATGGTGGCATCCAAGGCGAGGTCTGGACTCAAACAGTACATGAAGAACAAATCCACTAAATGGGGCTACAAGCTGTTTGTCTTGGCAGACTCCCTGTGTGATTACACCTGTGAGTTCTTTGTGTATGAGGGTAAATCCATGCCATCTCCGAATGGGCTGAGCTATGAGTCCATCATGGCGCTTGTGGATGAAATGATGTTGGGCACTGGTTACAAGTTGTACGTCGACAATTTTTACACCAGTCCCAAGCTTTTCAGAGACCGCCTCTTTAAGAAGATTTGGGCACATGGCACAATTTCCCAAAGTCAATCACCAACAGACTACCGCGGAATGCTCCATGAGGGTCCATGCGATGGTTCAGAGAGAATGAGCTGCTGTTTGTGGAATGGAAAGACACCCGGGAAGTGCTGATGTGCTCCACATTCCACAAAGCATATGAAGGCGACACAGTGCAAAGGAGGGTGGAGGACAATGATGGGCAGTGGTCTCAAGTGCATGTGCCTATTCCCGGTGCTGTGCTGGACTACAACAGGTTCATGGGGGGAGTGGACCTGTCTGATGCCCTCATTGGATTCTACAATGTGCTCCACAAGACACGGAAGTGGTACCAAACCTTCTTTTACCACTCTGTGGATATTGCTGTTGTCAATGCCTTCATTTTGCATCAGCCTCTGGCCAGAGCAATTAAGGAAAAACCCCTGACCCAGAAAGCATTCAGGGAAACGCTTGTTCTGGAACTTGCAGGCTTGGAATCAAGAAAAGCTGCTCCCCAGGCTTCAAATGTTCCTCACCACAACTGAAGTATATTACAAACACAGCAAGTGCAGGCTCTGCCATCAGAAGACACCAGTCATGTGTGCAACATGTGAGGTGCCACTGTGCTTTCTGCCAAAACGGGACTGTTTCAATGACTGGCACAAGCAGAGTGGAAAATATCAATCATTCTTTATAATTATTATTATATTAATGTTCGTAATGTTTTTATTTATGGTACATTGTTCAAATCATTTGATTCTGTTCCAGAAATGTTTCCAAGTTTTGGTGGATTTGCAGTTCCAAGGAGGGAGAGAAGCCATCACTGGTCTGAGACAATTACGGTTAGGGATGCACTCACACTTACATGACCAATAGTTTTTCATCCTCTTTCTTTCTGTTATTGTGGGTTATTTTATTCATATGCACACGTCTTTCCTAGACTTGAAAAACCCTTAGGTTAGATGTATTCTCTTTGTTTGTGCTCTCTCTCTCTCTCCCCCTCTTTTGCAGTTGGTGTCTTCCGAGTCAGCGCAGTTGGAGCAAATGTGACATGCTGGCATAAGGCAGGGCTAGGTAAGTACTCTCATACACATGCATACACAGTATTTTTCATCCTGTTGTAGTAAGTGAATTCACTGTGACAGTGAGCTATTATCACAATAAGTTTTTTTGTTTCAAAGATACTTCTCTTTGAAATATGATTTGTTCTGCTTACACACCTTTTCTCTCTCTCTCCCCTTCTTATTTGCAGTGGGTGTCTTCAGAGTTGGCACAATTGGAGCAAATGGTATGTAAACACACATGCATACATATTGTTGCAAATTTGATTTTTTTCTGCTTACACACTTTCTCTGTCTTTTAGTGACTTTGGTTTCCAGTTGGTTAGAGAACAAATCTTCTTAGTGACTGCCTTGATCAACATGTCTTCCTTCACTTTGTAAATACTGTAAACAGTTGCTTTCGTTTTTCAGTAATTGTATATTCATTATAATTAGCAGTTTATTGTAATTTATTTGAATGAAAACATTCTGTGAAAAATCATGTGACACTGAAGACTGGAGTAATGATGCTGAAAATTCAGCTTTGCCAACACAAAAATAAATTATATTTTAAAATATTTTCAAATAGAAAAGTTATTTTAAATTGTAATAATATTTCACAATATTACTGTTTTTACTGTATTTTTAATTAAGTCACCCTTGGTGAGCAGACGAAACTTCTTTTAAAAACATTAAAAATCGTACCGTTCCCAAACTTTTGAATGATAGTGTGTCTATCTATCTATCTATCTATCTATCTATCTATCTATCTATCTATCTATCTATCTATCTATCTATCTATCTATCTATCTATATATAATTAACCCCTTAACCTGGGCCCCTATTTTGGAGAATTTTCTTATGTATATTTTCATATATATATATATATATATATATATATATATATATATGAAAATATATATGAAAAAAAAAAAAAATATATATATATATATATATATATAATCTATCTTTTGATGATGTTTCACTGAAGGACATTTTCCGTTTTGAATGGCTGAGTGAACAGGGTTTATAGTTCACTCATTTAGTTTGATTGAATCATACTAGTGTTCGTTTGCCCCTTTGGTGCGGTTCGTTTGGGCAGGTGTGAAAGCAGCAATCGCACTCAGGTGCGCACCAAAAGCGGACCAAACAAGCGTACTGAGACCTGCTTGAAGAGGTGGTCTCGGTACGCTTTCAAACGAACTCTGGAGCGGTTCGCTGAGATGTGAAAGCAATCCGACCCAGTTAATGGACCAACAAACCAAACTATATCATAATTCATAATGGAAAATGTGATATAAAAAGCGGTAGTGTCTGATTCTGTGAGTAAGCACATTATTTACCACAGATGTAAACCAACGAGCGCCTCTGTTGTGTAATTGCACTTCTCCGTGTGACAATGCTGTCCCGACGAAGCCTTGCTTCCCACTCTGCTTCATTATAAAATTCATATGGTCTCTCTCGACACACTGACAACAGTTCGCCTACTAGACAGCGCTGGGAAATCCAGAGACAGAGAGAGAGAGCGTGTTTGAATTTGCCGCAGCATTAATACATGTAGTATAATTTAACAGCGGGAAAGACGGCTACATTTATAAAGTGTTTGCGTGTTTCTCGACAGTTACAAATAAAGCCACAATAAGCTCATGGAGCAAACGCAGAGGACAGTTGTACTCGCATGTGACTTGCCTAAATGCATTTTGGTACGCTTTAAAATGTTGCTGTGTGAAAGCGAACTGAACCAAGAAGAAAATGCAACATTGTAACAAATTTAGTCCCTGTTTCGGAACAAAACAAACGATCCATAGGTGTGAAAACACCCATAGGCCGAGCTAAACAAGGTAATGAGAAACAGCTGAAGACAATCATGGATGATGTGCCCGGGCAATGAGTTATGGGTAATGTAGTCCTTGATGGAATGACAATAGTCTGGAGTCTTCTGATGGCTATGAAGGGCACTCCAGCTGGTGATTGTGACATAATAGTAGGTAGGTTTTTCTATTGGTACATCAGACACTTTTTCATCAGAATAACATTCTAAAAAATGTCTTTTATCAGATGTTTCAAATGGAAGCTGAAACAGAGCTTGAGAGGCATACAATGGCACTGTTTGTCATCAGGAGGGAGGAGGATCCTCTCCAGCCACCACATGAAACTGGGATTGTAATTAAAGATGTGGAAGATCTTAATGATAAATCATTAGTGGCACATGCATGTGCTGTGTTATCAGGCCTCATCTATGCTCTGCACTTGAGTTATCCAAGTGAGCTCAAATACACTTTTGATGCACTGCGGAAAATATTCTTGTAGACCAAAGGAAAAGACATTCAGAGTGTGCACTCTGAATGTTAAGCTGGAAATATTGGATTAATCAACAAAAGACATTTGGATACAGCATGTTTTGTTCTGTTTTATAGCTGAAATACATCCCAGGATAATGAAATGAACTTTTTCAAGTGTTGATATGTAAAACACACTGGCTAGCTTTACAGCCTGCAGAAATTCTGGGAGTTATTTATTTATTTATTTATTTATTTATTTATTTATTTATATTTTATGAAAAGGTGATGCATTTTTGAAAAAAAACAACAACAACAAAAAAAACAGTAAGCATTGTCTTTCGAAGAATATATACAAAATAATATATAAATAATAACAAAATATGTAATAACAAAATGTTTTTAGTATTATCTTTTATAAGTTATAGTTTTATGTTTTAAATTATTTAACATTTTGTCTTGAGCGTAAAGAGCATACATTGATGAAGGTATAATTACAAATTGAATCAGAAATTTAGCATAAGTTAATAAAGTCGGAGTCAATAGCCTCATGGGCAATGCAAACATTCTCAGTTATTGTTCTTGTCTCTCTACTACAGTTCTGGTCATGGACTCAAACTAACAGGCCTGCAGTGAATCTGTGAATGACTTGAACTGACTACATTTGTGCATGTCTTTCAGAGAGAGAGAGAGAGAGAGAGAGAGGCTCTTATTACTCTTCGTCATCTGCCAGCTGTTTAAAACACTCACAGTGACACACACACACACACACACACACACACACACACACATACATGTACAAGTGTTTGTTCCTCAGCTCAGACCAGTCTGGTTATTGGTGAGTTAAGATTAACTTATAAATCTAATGCAAACACAAGCATAACATGCTGTAGGACAACATCTCATTGGTTGAAAACTCATTGAAGACATCAGATTATAATAAAGCAAATCATCATTAACAGGTATGTATATTTAATCATCTTAGTTCAGATCACATGCTTCACTCCTCTTATTGGGAATTGTATTGTAGAAATATTTTGAAATATATTTGCTATATGCAACCTAGAAAACATTCGTCATAATTCCTCTGTAACTCTGCCTTGTGATATATACTAATTTTGTTGACCTCAGATTGTGTTTCCAGCCCAGAAATAGAAACTGTGAGTGTGTATGAAAATAAAAATGGCTTAGTTGGTCTATTTGATTGGACAAATATTTCATATTTCACTGTGTTATGATAAATAAACTTCTGCAATATGCTGAAATTGTTGTCTACACAGTTATGGAAGAGTGTTAAAAATGAATGCTAATGAACAATCAGTGTGAAGTCTTCTTCAGAAGCTGTGAGGAAAATAACTAATTAACTAACAATTGCCACACATTTTATGGCCAGAAATGCAATGACAATAAAAAAGTTTGATCAAAAACATAAACATAATTGATTATTGATAATTTTCCCTGATAAACTTCCCTGATTCCCTGATCTAAAATATCAAAGTTAGTGATAATTCAAGTGTAAAAAAAACATTTAGTATAAACAGATGGGGCAAAACATGTTAAAATTTTAAGATGAACTTAAAATCTTAAACGTTTATGTAAAAGTGCCATCATTTAAATTCTGCTATGTGAACATGGAATATGCACAAGGTACTAATTTTCATTATTTTAATGCTAAAATAGCCTGGACCCTAAACAGCATTCAAACATTAAAATTTGTTAGTACCTAGTTATTACCCAGTTATTGTAATTACTATAATAAGTACATTATATGTATATGGGGAACAGGACTGTAAAATGAAGTGCTATCATATATTTTTCCAAATGTACACTTAATGCATGAATAATAATGTTTAACCCACAGTGCTCTACTGCTGACCATATAAACATGTTTTATTCAATGATGATATTTCATGCCTGCTGAGCTTCATAAATGCTACCACACAACAATTGCATAGACTTTTCTTTTATTAAATGTAACATACTGATTTAATTTATAAATTACCCATGCTTTTCCTCGGACTAAATTGCATTGAAAAATGAAGCAGCTGATGAAAAAGACAAATTGAAATAGAGACGTGTGCAAAAATATATTTAGTGCTGCTAAACATATTTAATTCATTTCAAACTGCCTTATCCACTGCTTCTATGTTTTACATATAGCTGCTATACAAAAAATATGCATTTACGTTTTAACAATTAGTGATGCTTGTCAATGAAACAAATACACAAACTAGCGATTCAAACATCTATTTAATAAATAATATGAAGGGGTGATGCCTGTGTTCGTCAGGCCTCTCAATCCTCTCTCAAACATTGCCGTGTTTGAAATATGTGGAGTCATTTCCTTCAAACATCATTGGTGGTGACACACTTCACTTTGAATCTTCTGTGATTATAAGTTTAAGATAATCTGTGGCTAAATGTTTGCTAAAGATATCCATTATGAAGAGAAATGGTGAAATGCAGTTACAGTGTTTACCATCCATTGCTTTCTCGGATTGGCTTGGTCTGAATAAAGTTTTAAAAACTTTTAATCCACTGTATTTTTAAGACAATATTAGAGTATTAATATTAAATAGTAGTTCATTCATTGAGTTATGGTGTTTTCTCAATCATCATTTTTTAATGAAATTTCACGAGTTTACCTGCCCATCCAGTCTTGACAAATGATGGTAAGCGTATTTGGCTTGCTCGATCCCAAGACTTGGCTCAAGCTCTGAGCTAATTAAACCCCCAGACCATGAGATTGGACAGAATGAGGTTGCTTAGAATAGAGGAGAAGATGGAGTGTTGGAGGGATGCTGGAAAAGTCATCACTGGCGCAGCTTAATGACGACTGAATGATTAGGCTCCTCACAAACCTATGTTTAGAATGTCTTTTATTAGAGTAAAAAGCATTATAGTTTGCTTTGGAATATAGAAAAGGAAAAGTTTTAAATATCTGAAAAATGTACAATCCAAAGATAAAATCAGTCAATGTGTCATGGTTGTTTAGGTGCTGAACTCCGCTGACTGACTGCGGTTGAAGAGGCTGTATTTATGGCTCAATATGACCAGTGAGTGTTTCCAAAGATTATATTGTCTTTCAGTAACATTATATAAGTTTCCAACTATCCAAATGCTGATTGTGTTTCAGACTCGAGGATAAAGATTCGCTGGATATTCATGATAATCCTCCAGCGCCAGACAATGTCGTAAAGGAGGACGACAACACTGTACGTATGTCAGCTCGTCTCTGTGTCTGTATTGTGTGCACACAACTCACTTTCTGTCCTCCTCAGGTGTATTTTGTCTATGATGAAGAGGTGGAGGAAGAAGAGGCTCCTCCTCCTCCAACCCCTGAGCCAGTAGTCCAGGTCAATGACAGACCGCACAAATTTAAGGACCACTACTGCAAGAAACCCAAGTTCTGTGACGTCTGCGCACGAATGATTGTTCGTAAGTTCACATTTCACTCCATTGCCAGAAATTTAAATATTCCCCAACAACAACAAGAAATTGTATGCGTGTGTGTCCTTCCTATAGTGAAACATCTATTTTCTACCTGCTGAATATTTTCTGCTTCTACCGGAGTCAGTAAAGCAGTAGTGACTTTATCCAATGGGATAAAAGGAATGTATGTTAACATGAATACTTATACTTTATGGCATAAAGTCAGTGTAAAGTGTAAAGTCGGGTCCATATCTTTCCATAAACGTCTTTTTGCAAATCCTGTCAAAATGAAACTGGTTTACCAAAGAATCCACTTGGACACTACCTAAGATGTTATTGTTATTATGTAGTTCCTTTATCAGTCGTTCTGTCGAGGCAGTGATGAAGTAGGCATTGATCTGTGTTTGTGAAGGCAGTCTTGGCTGATGTATTCATCTTGATTTGCAAATAATTTTTTTTTAAATATGCACACAATTTTCCACTTTTAATTGTATGACTAATATGTCAAAAATGGCTCTGTTAATGTTTCTTGTCTCATCACAATTAATTATCAGTTACACATTTTCAATTCAAAATGTTGCAAGTTTTAAATCAACCATTTAACATTTCAATTGTAAAACAGTGGTCAGATATGAAATCTTACCTCTCATTATTTTACTGTTAAAACTAAAGCCTGCCTTCTTTGATTTAATTTGGCCATCTCAGTCATTTCGACATTGACAAGCACTGTTAGACTGCAGGAGTAAACCATTCTAAAAAAAAAAAAAAATCACTTGTCTTCCTAATGATAAACAGAGCAGTGCATAATAAAAGCATCATCAAGAATATCAAATAATGGGGGACAAATTGGGCCATATCTGATTAATGGTCTATCATAATTACGGATCTGGAATCATGTGTTAAATGAGGAAGATGGCAATGGGGATCTTCAGGACAGATTTCAGAAGTACAGCTGCTTACGCCTGTAATAACCTGCTAGCCAATTTATAATCATTTCCTGTATATATTTCCTGTTATAATAATTTCCAACTGTTTTACTTTCTCTCATATGAATAACAATCATGCCTAATGTCAGTGTTGTGATGTTGTTTATTTAAAAGCAACTGTAATTTGTGATTTGGAGAAAAAAAAACATAATTTGCTCTACTAACAGATTTCTGTTCCTCTACTTCCAGTCAATAATAAATTTGCCTTGCGCTGCAAAAACTGCAAGACCAACATTCACCACTCGTGCCAGTCATATGTGCAGTTCCAGAGATGCTTTGGAAAAATAGTGAGATGACACTCTATATGCATTCTACTATTCATATATGTTCATATACAATATACAATTACATGGTCAGCTTCAATGTTTTCATTAATATCTCACTTCCTGTCAGCCTCCTGGTTTCAGACGGGCATACAGTTCTCCACTCTATGATCAAGAGATCAATAACCCTGGTGAGTAGGATCTATTTATAAAAGTTCATTTTTGACAACATGAAAAGACTCTTTATGATAATTAATTAAACAAACAATGTTCAACAAAGAAGCTAACAGGGAACGTTCTCGGAATTTTGGATAATGGTTCTTAAAGTTATGTTACTTTCAGTAACGTTAATAGAAAGTTAGTTCACACATTTGTTCAAATAATTGTTTTCTGAAACATTTTAGGTGGATGTTCATCTAACATTTTTTAAATGTTATTACTTATTTTGGAATGTACTGAGAACATTCAAAAGTAATGTACCTAAAATGTTTAAAGAATATCAAAATCTTACTATTTGACTTATATGGACATATTGGTTGGAAGACATGCTGATTATGTGGGATGCAGGATGAAGTCTAGAATGTTGCTGTAACTCTTTGGTTACACACAACGGAATATAAATCAATTATATGTCTGATAAAATAATGCATGTCTATATTTCACAGTGTTTGAAGATTATTGTGAAGTAAAATGCTGTTAAAATGACTGAATGATCAAATGTGTAAAAATAAACTGAACACAATAAAATTGCATGTGTGTAGGTCAGCAGAACCGCACTGATCCGGTGTTTGACACACTGAGAGTGGGTGTGATCATGGCCAATAAAGAGAGGAAGAAAGGGTCCGAGGACAAAAAGAACGTGAGTTCCAAGTTCTGCTTTTAAGAATTATCCAGCATATGCCTGAGCTCTAGCTTATATGAAGAATGTAATGAACATCCTTGCTTTCATAAGATGATGATGATGATGATGGAGGAAGAGGAAGCTCAACAACCGAAAGAGGATGAAGAGGTTGGTGAGGGTAAGTTATACCAGGAGTTTGTCATTGTTTGTTAACTCTACAGGGAATTCCACTGTTGAAATGCAGTCATCTCATTAGGAATCCATGTGACTGGAAATTACATGCAAGGCGAAAAATTTTCCCATGGGGATGTTGCATCAGATTCAAGTTTGCTAAAATTTTAACATGCGAGTTTGCCACATTTACCAAAATATTGCTGCTTGATTTGGTTTTGATTTATGCATCACTACACCATTGACAATATACCTACTTTGCCAGCAAAATTGTACTGAAGGTTCAGTAATGTGGCTGTGCATTTACACTAAACAATAAACTCAGAAAAACCCCAGGGTACTCACTGCAGCTAAATACGCTTGTCATTCCTCTACTGAGTGCTTAAACCTGCTCTGAATTTAGTAATTTACAGGAGTGACAACCACATAACTGCTGAAGCTGCGGTGTCTGTGGCAAATGAAATCAATGTTGTTTTGTGAGTTTCACAATGTAGAATTTCTGTATCTTTGAAGTAATTTATATGCTGGCATACTCTATCATCCTGGAAAACGGACCCAAAATATTGTGGACTGCTAGGGCAGTTTACACATTTTTGTATAATGACAGTTGTCCTTTGTTGAGCTCGTCGGTCCGTCGGGTCATCTGATCATTATGATTGGCTGTTCAGCTACTGCCGCCTGCTGGTTCGGAAAGGCATTTCATCTCACGCAGGCGCAGAACTGACGCGCTACTTGGCCGTCGGCTGTTTAACGTTGGTTTGGTGTGTCAGGGCAACTTTGGACCCAGACGCTGCCGACGTGAGCCAACCCCGCAGTCTGCTTTCTTCGCCACTAGTTCGTCGGTGTCGGCTTGGTGTGTTCTGGCCTTAACAGATTAAAAGGCAACAAAACTAAAATTGAAGTTTTCAGTATGTATTGTGGGAATATACGTGGTCTGTAACTATAGTCTATAGCAGGGGTCTCCAAACTCGGTCCTGGAGGGCTACTGTCCTGCAGAGTTTAGCTTTCTTTCCACAAGCTCTTCTGCAGTTGACTGGCAGTGCTCTCTCAGTGTTCCTTCATCCTCAAACAGTCCAGTTGTTCTTCTCTGATGCACCTCTGGCCACCTCAAGTCTTCTTGCTATTTCCCTGGCATCTTAGTTGAATCCATCATTTTGAAATTCCTCCAGGAATTCTTTCTCTGTCCTAATTTCTTTCCTTACTCTCTGCAGTAAATATTTGGGACTCTTCAGGATCAATGGTACTTACCACAAAAAGCCATCTCTGCAGCTACTGGCAGATCCTTACAATTCTACAACCTTCCAATTCTGCATCCCATTTCTCTGTGGCCTGCTCATTTAGAGCAATCAATAGCTTTAACCCTACACTCCCATGTGGTTGTTGGCAATACCTTCACTATAAAGTTCTTTACATATTCTGTGAGAATGGTCAAATGGAGCTGAAATGTTTGCTGCGAAAGACTATTGCAGTTAAAAGCAAATAATTTTAAAAATATAAAATATATCAAGAGCCCAACTAAAGCAAACACTGACCACCATGGCATTATTTTTTGACCAATAAAACATCAACATCTAAACCTCTGTTTATTCTCAACAAGACCTTCTGTAGACGTGTGACAGAAATAAAGTCAGTCTGGTTAGTAATAAGTGAAGCTGGTAATGCTGTTTGTGGAGTTGATTTGATCTAAGGATGTGACTGGAAGTCAGTTTTAGTTATTGTGTTTCTCTTTTCTTCAGTGATTCTTGTTAACAGCAGGTGTTCATCACTAATGGTCAATCATTACTTAATTAATCGCTTCATTATCTCTTTAACTTTAACTCTGCTTCAGTCTTATTTTAACACTGTAGAGTGGGACTATATGTACTTTGAGTAGAGTTTATTTAACTCTGGGGATTTTTTTTTACTGTGTAGCACTTTCTGGGCATTGTGTTAGTGCTTCAAACCAAAGAATTGTTGTCATTCTCTTGAAACTAACATACTTCTCACAACATGAGACTGGCCTGTTAATTCTGATATTTTGAGGGAAACATAGGCAGTTTGCATTTGAATCAATCAACAGTAAATTGGCTTTTTATATCCATTAACTCAAAACAATAAGACATGTTGAATGGGCACACTTTATCCTTTATTGTTAGGAAAGCAAGATGGAGACAAGAAAGACAAAACAGCAGCAGATGACAAGGTAAAATACTGCTGTACTATTTTTCATGCAGTGAAAAGTGTTGCATGGACAGGAGCACAGGTTGCATGGACTGGTTTGTCAACTATGCAGCATTTTCAAAGCTTGTAGTTCCAGCCCTGTCCAGAATATTGAATATTATTATTCCCTTATCAGTTTGGGTGTGTGTGTGTGTGCCCTTCGGTTTGTCTTGTCATTTGGTGTTTGTTGGGTAGTTTTTTGTCACTAGTGGTGCTTGTTAAGGGGTGGGGGGGGTTGGGGGGGGGGGGGGGGGGTAAGGATTTGAACACACCCCTAGTACTGAACTATAGTGCATAACTCATCCTACAACATTTGTGCTATGGGCATGATTTGTACCTAAAATGTGTGGCTTGTTGAGGAGAGGTGTGCTATTTCTTGATGAAGTGAGTGTAAAAATATACTGAGCAACATATAAAGACCAGAATTTCATAGAGACATAAAAGGGATAATTCACCCAAAAATTAGAATTCTGTCATCATCTACTCACCATTATGTTGTTCCGAACCCATTAGACTTTTGTTAATCTTCAAAACATAAATTAAAATATTTGTAATGAAACCTGAGGGGCTTTGAAAGTCCAGGTAAGCAAAAGCTAACAGATCAACATGCACATTCCCAGATTTCTATATATCCTAATTATTGTTAATATGTAATGAATTATTTTCAGGAGCTCATTGCTTCTACCTTCACTTAAATTGCTAAAAGTGTTTGTAAATTAATTGCCTAAATTATTAAATTATTAGCTAACTGCATTCTTTAAATTGTAATGTTAACATGCATTCTCTGTAAATCTATCAGTGTGACAGCCATGGCATAACCTTCTGACCACAATGCAGAGGAAGAAGAAAAATAACAATACAAGACAGTTTTATAGACTGATATATTTGGATGTCTTTAATGTTTCCTTCATAATTAATCAGTTAAAGCTAAATACATATTTTGATAGGTCAGTTAAGTTTGACAGCACTGTGTAAAAACAGTAGACACCTCACTATTACAGACATCGCTTATGCAGAGCAAATTGGTGATAAACATCACAGATGTAATAAAAAAATAAAAATAAAAAAAAAACTTAATAAGATACTTCTTAATTTCAAAGATAAAATTGAGTTCATCCATTTTTTTTTTTTTTTTTTTTTTTTCAAATCAGATTTTAACACCAAAGTAACTTTGTTGAACATATGCTCTGGCATGTAGTGTACACACTTCAACAGGCTGTAACCGAGTCTGAATCTGGTTCCCCATCTCACCCCAACTTCTCTGTTGCTGTCAGTAGAAGAGGCAAATAAAACCCTCTAACTGACTGTATTTGATTTGCAGAACAAGAAGCAGCAGCAGACATTCAGTCAGTCTCATTATTATATGGCTCTGTATCGCTTCAAAGCCATTGAGAAAGATGACCTGGACTTCCAGTGAGTCTATTCACATGTTTAGTAATATTTCAATTTAGTAATTGTATTCATGCATATAGTCATAACCATCAAAATTGAATTATTCATTTGTTTCATTTCTAAACCTGATCAGGTGTGATGTGTGTGTCTTTGTGTTTCAGTCCAGGAGATCGCATCACAGTGCTGGATGACTCTAATGAGGAGTGGTGGAGGGTGAGTTCATTGTGGTGGAATTCTATAAGAAGTTAAGGTTAGTACAGGAGTACATTACTAAGTCAGGAGTACAGTGTTTTCTCTTCCATACATTTCACAGTTCACACTTACATATAACCAGATAGAGTAAAGATGCTGTATGTAAGATTTTCATTTGAATAAAGCATAAAAATACCCCAATATGTTTGCAGATATTTAGGAAACATGCTGAGTTCACCTACTAGTTTCTCAGAATAACAATGCTACAGCCAGATATTCTACTTTGAAATGTGTGTTCCGTGTCGGAATGTCTGTCTTTGTTTTGGTCTGTGTGAAACCGTGTGCTGCCAGTTTATCCAATAGTATTTCGACATCACAGGTTGCCAGTTGGCACCACATATTGCAGCCATGGAAACTAGCAAACAAACTGGGTCAGAGAATCGCAGATTCTACCTGACCTAAAAAGACTCTGCATCCATCTAAAAATCTCTATGAACGACAGCATATTAAAACACAGATAAATCAACTCATCAGCTTACTGTCACGGTGCACACAAGAACAAGATGGTAAGATCCAAGTGCAGCGATGTTTATTACAGGAAACTCCAAGCATGTAATCCAGAACACAGGCAAAGGTTAAACTCCACAAAAACAGTCCAATACAGAAAGCCTGCACGTAACAAAATACAACGAACCACAACCAAGGACAGACACAACTCAGTATAAATAGACAGACACTAATAACATAATACAGAACAGCTGAGTGCAATGAACGAGGTTAATGAGTCCAGGGAAGTGTCTTATGGGTAATGTAGTGAATGCATGGGTGGAAATGAGAGTCCGGGAAGGAGTGCCCTCTAGTGGCTGATAGGGCACTCACACTATAGATCGTGACATTACCCCCCCTCAAAGGAGCGGCTACCAGACGCTCCACCAGACAAAACAAAAACACAACTCAGGAGGGAGGTGGACAGGAGGAGGATCAGGGGGAGGGATGGCGGGTCAGATCCAGGGTGCCCCACAGATAGCCAGGGCGGTGCTGGAGGAACTGACCAGGCTGGTTCCAGCGGTTCTGGAGTCCTGGCTGAGAGCCAGGGCGGTGCTGGAGGAACTGACCAGGCTGGTTCCAGCGGTTCTGGAGTCCTGGCTGAGAGCCAGGGCGGTGCTGGAGGAACTGACCAGGCAGGTCTCAACGGTTCTGGTAGCCTGGGCAGAGGCGGCAGGGCAGAAGGCTTGGATGGCGGCAGCAGGGCAGAAGGCTTGGACGGCGGCGGCAGGGCAGAAGGCTTGGACGGCGGTGACAGGGCAGAAGGCTTGGACGGTGGAAGCAGGGCCGACCAAGGGTGCTCTGTGTCCGTATCAGGGAGAACGAGCAGCTCGGTGACGGCTTCCGTGGCCGTATCAGGGAGAGCGGCCAGCTCGGTGACGACTTCCGTGGCCGTATCAGGGAGAGCGGGCAGCTCGGTGACCGCCTCCGTGGCCGTATCAGGGAGCTGGGAAAGGCGCTTCGCTGGCGCCGGCAGGGCAAGGCGCGTCGGTGGTGCCGGCAGGGCAAGGCGCTTCGGTGGCGCCGGCAGGGCAAGGCGCTTTGGTGGCGCCGGCAGGGCAAGGCGCTTGGAGAACCCACGAACAACCACTAGAGTGGTCGCCAGGCCTTGTAGGACGGAGGAAGCCCTTTTCCTCCTTGTCCTCCGCTTATGAGGGTGAGGCGGTGGCTCACCCAAAAGGGACTCGCTGGCTGGAGCGGGCCCTGGAGCGGACTCACTGGCTGGAGCGGGCTCTGGAGCGGACTCACTGGCTGGAGCGGGCTCTGGAGCGGACTCACTGGCTGGAGCGGGCTCTGGAGCAGACTCACTGGCTGGAGCGGGCTCTGGAGCGGACTCACTGGCTGGAGCGGGCTCTGGAGCGGACTCACTGGCTGGAGCGGGCTCTGGAGCGGACTCACTGGCTGGAGCGGGCTCTGGAGCGGACTCACTGGCTGGAGCGGGCTCTGGAGTGGATTCACTGGCTGGAGTGGACTCTCTAACTAAAGCGGGCTCTGGAGTGGACTCACTGGCTGGAGCGGGCTCTGGAGCGGACTCACTGGCTGGAGCGGGCTCTGGAGCGGACTCACTGGCTGGAGCGGGCTCTGGAGCGGACTCACTGGCTGGAGCGGGCTCTGGAGCGGACTCACTGGCTGGAGCGGGCTCTGGAGCGGACTCACTGGCTGGAGCGGGCTCTGGAGCGGACTCACTGGCTGGAGCGGGCTCTGGAGCGGACTCACTGGCTGGAGCGGGCTCTGGAGTGGATTCACTGGCTGGAGTGGACTCTCTAACTAAAGCGGGCTCTGGAGTGGACTCACTGGCTGGAGCGGGCTCTGGAGCGGACTCACTGGCTGGAGCGGGCTCTGGAGAGGACTCACTGGCTGGAGCGGGCTCTGGAGAGGACTCACTGGCTGGAGCGGGCTCTGGAGAGGACTCACTGGCTGGAGCGGGCTCTGGAGAGGACTCACTGGCTGGAGTGGACTCTCTAACTAAAGCGGGCTCTGGAGTGGACTCACTGGCTGGAGCGGGCTCTGGAGTGGACTTACTGGCTGGAGCAGGCTCTGGAGTGGACTCACTGGCTGGAGCGGGCTCTGGAGCGGACTCACTGGCTGGAGCAGGCTCTGGAGTGGACTCACTGGCTGGAGCGGGCTCTGGAGCGGACTCACTGGCTGGAGCGGGCTCTGGAGAGGACTCACTGGTTGGAGCTGGCTCTGGAGAGGACTCACTGGCTGGAGCGGGCTCACTGACTGGAGCGGCCTCCGGGCCTTGACGTCCGAAGGAAGCCTTCTTCCTTCTCCTCCTCCTCCCTTTACCGGGGTGAAGCTGAGGCTCAGTGCCCACCTCCCCTGTGACTTCAGAGACGGATTCATGATCTGGAGCATGCACACTGCCTGGTTGACTTGGTGAGGCCCAATCTACCCGATGGCGGAGATAGGCGGCGAACCTCCAAAAATCCAAGTCCTGTAGCCCTTCCATCTCACACTGAGGTAGAGGATCATCAATGCAGCCATTAAAAATCTCCTTCAGCGCTGCATCGTTGTACCTCATCCCCACCGCCATCGTCCAAAAGACCGTGGCGAAGCATCCTACCTCCTCTCCCTCCTGGCGTAGAGCCATCACTGCCCCAAGCAGTGCCATACGCTCCCTGCAAGTGCCTGCCAGAATGGTCCTCATGCTGCTGGATCTTAATAGGGTGGTTCGTTCTGTCACGGTGCACACAAGAACAAGATGGTAAGATCCAAGTGCAGCGATGTTTATTACAGGAAACTCCAAGCATGTAATCCAGAACACAGGCAAAGGTTAAACTCCACAAAAACAGTCCAATACAGAAAGCCTGCACGTAACAAAATACAACGAACCACAACCAAGGACAGACACAACTCAGTATAAATAGACAGACACTAATAACATAATACAGAACAGCTGAGTGCAATGAACGAGGTTAATGAGTCCAGGGAAGTGTCTTATGGGTAATGTAGTGAATGCATGGGTGGAAATGAGAGTCCGGGAAGGAGTGCCCTCTAGTGGCTGATAGGGCACTCACACTATAGATTGTGACACTTACAGTGTGTACCTAAGTCTCCTCGGCTTTCATTGTCAATTGTGCTCCTTCTTGTTGCATGTCCTCAAGCTGGCAACCTGTGTCTGAGAAGGGCGGGGCAAACAATATTTTGAATTTGGACTGCAGTACCTGTTTCGACCACTGTCATTCCTACATACCGCACCATTAATGCAGGGCTGGGCAACTCTGGTCCTCAAGATCCACTTTCCTGCAGAGTTCAACTCCAACCATGATCAAATTCACCTGGCTGTAGCTTTCTAACAGAGATGGTCTTATTATTGGGAGATACAAGGGTTTGTGGCTCTACCATTGGAGAAAGTATAGTGGCTACCTTGTCATTCGATGCTTGTGGATACCACAGAAATGAATGAGAAGTGCCATAAACTGAATTATACCTGTCACGCAATTGTCCGTGACTTCTCTTATAAAACAGCATTTTTGTTTCAGTGTAAACTCTAAAAATGTATCAATCTAAAACAAATGTTTAAGAGCAAACATGTTGTGTTCATGTGCATCTGGTTCTATGCTCAGGTGGCACTCCCAAACCCGAGTGCTGTCCCCACCGTTCTCTTTTCCCAAATAAGAGTGCAGGGTGTGGCTGCTAATAATGGAGACCCCTGTTTTTGTCACACGTGGAGGAGACTAAATAGCACCCTGTGTTAACTTGTCCATTACCAGTTATTAAAGTAGTTGTTAAACCTACTTTCATTGATACTGCCAAGGGTTGTGTTTTTCAAGAGCATTGTTAGCCATCTATGGTCACAAGTTCTGTTAAATTGTGTTGGTCAAGATGGAACTTGAAACCATAGTTGGCTTTGGCAAATACACTGCAGGTTAGAAAGTGCTTTCAGTGGAAATCAGAATGTATGACTTCCTAAAGTGTCTGAAGAGCTTGATTAGGGTTGCAGCTAAACTCTGCAGTACATTGGGTGTCTAGGAGCAGGGCTTCAGTCCTAGACTTTAAAGTAAACACTAGCCAACATTTTCTGTTTTAAACTGTTTATGTGTGTGTGTCATAGGGTAAGATTGGGGAGAAGACAGGCTACTTACCCATGAATTACATCATCAGGGTGCGAGCAGGCGAGAGGGTATATAAAGTGACGCGCTCCTTTGTGGGAAACAGAGAGATGGGCCAGATTACCCTGAAGAAAGATCAGGTCAGTGTGTGTCTGTGTGGTGAGGACTGAAGAGAGACGAGTGTTGATATTGATGTCTGGGGGTGTGGGGGTATTGACTGATTTTTCAGATTTATAACTGTGTTCTGCTTTGTAGATTGTGGTGAAGAAAGGAGAAGAGGTGAATGGATATCTGAAAGTAAGCACTGGACGTAAACTGGGCTTCTTCCCTGCTGACCTACTTCAGGAGATCTGAATGATGAGATTCATTCAGAAAATAAGTGAAGCACAAGAATGGACAGAGAAAGATGACAATATCTGACCTCACTGGCTCTGTGAAAGAAATACAAACACATGTGGGCATGTTCACAGGGTCTAAATGTAACTTTCACCAAGCACTATATATATATATATATATATATATATATATATATATATATATATATATATATGTATATTAGGGACGTAAAAGTACACAAAACTGACTGTTTGGTACATACCTCGGTTTTGAAGTCACAGTTCGGTACGGATTCGGAGACTAAACATAAAATTTCTTCTTCTTTTTTTAAACAGTGGTTTACTGAACAAATTGTATCTCTGTCTTTAACTATAGCGCTCCGCCCTGCCGCTGAGGCCCTATACAGAGATCTGTTACGCCACATTAAAACGTGTCAAAATGGCATAAACTGTTTGAATTTCTTGATAAAATGGATTGAATTTGGAAGATTACACTTTGTTTCTTATCGAAAGTGACAAAACGCAGAGCTTATTGTGATTATCGGTGGTTAATAGTGGTTAGGCTACAATGCTGTATTCGTTGTGTACTGTTTTCGTCTTATCCACCTGTCTTTGTAAGTTGTCGTAATTCATCAGGAAATGAAGTGTTCCTAAACAGGAGAAATTAATGTTGCAATGTAACGCATTCAGTACACACGTGCACCATACCGAAAGCCCAGTACCAAAACGGTTTGGTACGAACACGTGTACCATTACGCCCCTAATATATATATATATATATATATATATATACTCAGCAAAAAAAGAAACGTCCCTTTTTTCAGGACTCTGCATTTCAACAATAATGTTGTAAAAATCCAAATAACTTTACAGATCTTCATTGTAAAGGGTTTAAACAATGTTTTCCATGCATGTTCAATTAACCATAATCAATTAATTAACATGCACCTCTGGAATGGTCGTTAAGACCTTAACAGCTTACAAAAAGTAGGCATTTAAGGTCACAGTTCTAAAAACGCAGGACACTAAAGAGACTTGTCTACCGACTGTGAAAAACACCCAAAGAAAGATGCCCAGGGTCCCTGCTCATCTGCGTGAACGTGCATTAGGCATGCTGCAGGGAGGCATGAGGACTGCTGATGTGGCTATAGGGCAATAAATTGCCATGTCCGCACTGTGAGACGCCTGAGACAGCGCTACAGGGAGACAGGAAGGACAGCTGATCAGCTGTTCATACAAATATTTACACATTAAGTTTACTGAAAGTAAAAACAGTTGAAAGTCAGAGGACGTTTCTTTTTTTGCTGAGTATATATATATATGTGTGTGTGTGTGTGTGTGAATAAAAATGTTTGCTGAGAAAATAAAAACAAAGTTGCTCATTCGTTGGCTGGTAATTTTATTAGGAACTGCAAAATAATGCATAAAATGATTAATACTGTAAGAGTGATAGTTTAATCCAAGATGTGAGTGAATTACAAAGTTTTCTAAATAAAACGTGTCACAAATTTTATTATGCATGTTTGTTTTGTCTAAAACTCTTTGTGGTGCCATATACATTGCTCACATTAACAACAGGTGTAGCACATAAACAAATCAATGAAAAACCATAGCAACAAACTGAAAACCAGGTCACCGAAATAAAACACAAAGTAATCCCAGAGAAACCCTTATATATACAGCAATCAGGCATAACATTATGACCATCTTCCTAATATTGTGTTGGTCTCCCCTGACCCGTTGAGGCATGGACTCCTCTAGACCCCTGAAGGTGTGCTGTGGGATCTGACACCAGGATGTTAGCAGCAGATCCTTTAAGTCCTATAAGTTGCGAGGTGGAGCCTCCATGGATCGGACTTGTTTGTTCAGCACATCCCACAGATGCTCGATTGGATTGAGATCTGGGGAATTTGGAGGCCAAGTCAACACCTCAAACTCGTTGTTGTGCTCCTCAAACCATTCCTGAACCATTTTTGCTTTGTGGCAGGAGCATTATCCTGCTTGGGTAGGTGGTACATGTCAAAGTAACATCCACATGGATGGCAGGACCCAAGGTTTCCCAGCAGAACATTGCCCAAAGCATCACACTGCCTCCGCCAGCTTGCCTTCTTCTCATAGTGCATCCTGGTGCCATGTGTTCCCCAGGTAAGAGACGCACCCATCCATCCATGTGATGTAAAAGAAAACGTGATTCATCAGACCAGACCACCTTCTTCTATTGCTCCGTGGTCCAGTTCTGATGCTCACGTGTCCACTGTTGGTACTTTCGGCGGTGGACAGGGGTCAGCATGGGCACCCTGACTGGTCTGCAGCTATGCAGCTCCATACGCAACAAACTGATGCACTGTGTATTCTGACAGCTTTCTATCAGAACCAGCATTAACTTCTTGAGCAGTTTGATCTACAGTAGCTCGTCTGTTGGATTGGACCACACGGGCCAGCCTTCGCTCCCCACGTGCATCAATGAGCCTCGGCTGCCCATGACCCTGTCTCCAGTTCACCACTGTTCCTTCCTTGGAGCACTTTTGATAGATACTGACCACTGCAGACCGGGAACACCCCACAAGAGCTGCAGTTTTTCCTGCTTCTAACACATCAACTCTGAGGACAAAATGTTCACTTGCTGCCTAATATATCCACCCACCAACAGGTGCCGTGATGAAGAGATAATCAGTGTTATTCACTTCAGCTGTCAGTGCTCACAATGTTATGCCTGATCGGTGTATATTTTGTGGGAACACCAGGGTTTTTTTTTACACACCAGTTAAATGAAAACAGAAAGCAAAGTGTGGAAATACCATGTGATATACAAAGTTAAAGAAACAGATTTTTTTTTAAATATGCCAATATATAATTTATTGTAACAGTATACAAGCTTACAAAAATGTCTCTGATATTCTTTAACATGACCCAGAAAACTACTGTATGAAAAATCAATCGGTGTTTTGTGTTCACAGGTAGGATTGTATTATTGCATACTCCTTTCAATGGTTGTCAGAACTGTTGAAGTGATGTAATGTGTGGAGAACAGAAGTGATGAGTAAACAAGTTGGATGAAGTGTGCTTGTTTATTAACTCCTGAAAGACGCCACAAATTGACAATGAGGATTAGGCTTTTTTTTCACTATCATTGGGCACAAAGATTGCTGTTGCTAAGATGCCTTTCCCAGGTTTTATTATTATTTTTTGCCTTGCCATGGTAAGCCTGCTATGCCATTCAGCACATGGCTGCGGATAATTGAAAATTACCTACAAGTTATTGAAAGCCAACTTTGTGACACAAGCTACCATAGCATTTACAGAAGGCATGGCATTCAGCTACTGTCAAGCACCTCACGAGAGTTGATGTTTCATGTGAGTTCGGTGCCAATACTGATGAAATGATTTGTGATCAGTTAGTAGAGAATGTGCTTAACCCACGAATATGTGAGGGACTTTTACTAGAAACTGTTCTCACACTGGACAGAGCTGCTTGTGTAAAGGATTCCGCCCTCTTCTGGAAGGGGAGCAGGGAGCCGCAGCTCATTTGCATTTAAAGGGACACACACAAAAACGGCGCCTGCGGTGGACATCCAACCCGGCCCACATCCAAGTGTGACGTCAGAAGCCAGGCCCATGCTGCCCTGCAGCCGATTCTTAAGATTCTTTATTGGTCATGTCAATCACAGTACTGATTGCCTACACCCAGCACTGATCCCTAAACCTTCCCGTGACTGTAACCAATGAAATTACAGACAGAGAAGTGGTTTAGTGGGTATGTATTGGGCACGGGCGTGAGTTCTGATGTCACACTTGGATATGGGCGGGTTTGGATGTTCACCGCAGGCTGCAGCGAGCCCTACTTGCATTTTTGCTCACAACCAAATTTGAAATATAATAAATGATCTGTGAGGTAGGTTGTTAATTTTGACTCTTTTCATTGCTTCATTCCTCTGCTATGATACGGTTCAAATTCATTTCCACTCTCTCATTTCCCATCTCTCATGTACGCGTGAATTGTATGTTTGTGTGTGTTTAGCCTAGCTATGTGTTTGTGATTTAGTTAAAACTTGTGTGCACATTCTCGCAAACTGATTCTGATCTTCTTATAAAACCAATGTCCCTGATAACGATTAAGATCACATCTGTGAGCTAAGAAAGCAATTTTTTTTCTGTGGCCACGGAAAACATCCTTTCTGAAAAGTTGATAGATGATCAACACTGTGTTCGTGTCATGATCACTAGTGAGAGTGCCCTAGTCAGCCACTAGAGGGCACTCCATTCCGGACTCTTGTTTTCACCCCTTGGACTACATTACCCATACTCACTCCTGGACTCATTATCCCACTCATTGCACTCAGCTGTTTTGTGTTTCTTCATTAGTGTTTGTCTATTTATTCCTGGTTTGTTTCTGCTCTAGTCATGGTGTCTTCATTCATGTTCCCGAGTCTCTGTGTTGGTTTGCTTGTGTTTTGTTCCTGTCGTTGTTTTGTTTGGACTGTCTCCCTGGTTTTTGAATATTGACTGGCTCATGGATTACGTTTCTGGATTTCCCCAATAAATACCTGCAATTGGACCTACCCTGTTTGTCTTCGTGTGTGCCGTGACAGAAGACACCATCATTTTAGGATCCAGCAGGATGGGGATTTGGATCACTCCTCCAGCCACGGTGAGGGAGCGGATGGCTCTAGTTCAGGAAGTGGTGGCTCTGCGACAGGAGGGGAGAGAGGTAGGGTGTTTTGCCCAGTTTTTCTGGATGATGTCAAGAGGGCTGCGGTACAATGATGAGGCGCTTAAAGGGGTGTTTAATGGGTGCCTCGACGACCCTCTGCCTCAGTGGGAGTTGGAGGGGCTCCAGATCCTGGACTTTTGGCGCTTTGTCCATTATCTCTCCCAAAGAAGCCGTTGGGCAACCCACGCTCAGCCAGAGCCTGTTCCTGCCTGTAAGTCCACTCCAGAGTCTTCAGAGGAGGTGGGCACTGAGCCTCAGCTTCACTCCGGTAAAGGGAGGAGGAGGAGAAGGAAGAAGGCCTCTTCCATCCTTCAAGGCCCGGAGGCCGCTCCAGCCAGTGAGTCAGCTCCAGCCAGTGAGTCAGCTCCAGCCAGTGAGTCAGCTCCAGCCAGTGAGTCAGCTCTAGTCAGTGAGTCCACTCTAGAGTCTTCAGAGGAGGTGGGCACTGAGCCTCAGCTTCACTCCGGTAAAGGGAGGAGGAGGAGAAGGAAGAAGGCTTCTTCCATCCTTCAAGGCCCGGAGGCCGCTCCAGCCAGTGAGTCAGCTCCAGCCAGTGAGTCCACTCCAGAGCCCGCTCCAGCCAGTGAGTCCGCTCCAGCCAGCGAGTCCGCTCCAGCCAGCGAGTCCGCTCCAGCCAGCGAGTCCGCTCCAGCCAGCGAGCCCTCTCCAGCCAGCGAGCCCTCTCCAGCCAGCGAGCCCTCTCCAGCCAGCGAGTCCATTTGGGTGAGCCACCGCCTCACCCTCGTAAGCGGAGGAGGAGGAAGAGGGCCTCCTCTGTCCTACAAGGCCTGGAGACCACTCTAGGGGTTGTTCGTGGGTTCTCCAAGCGCCTTGCCCTGCCGGCGCCACCGAAGCGCCTTGCCCTGCCGCCTGAGCAGCCCGAGCCTGCTGCCATCACCGAGCTGTCCGCTCTTCCTGATACGACCACGGAGGTCGTCCCCGAGCTGCCCGCTCTCCCTGACACGGACACAGAGCAACCTTGGTCTACCCTGCCGCCGCCGTCCAAGCCTTCTGCCCTGCCGCCACCGCCCAGATCTTCTGTACTGCCGCCGTCATCCAAGCCTTCTGCCCTGCCGCTGCCGCCCAGGCCGCCAGCCCTGCCACCACCGCCGCCCAGGCCGCCAGCCCTGCCGCCAGCCCTGCCGCCGCCGCCGCCCAGGCCGCCAGCCCTGCCGCCAGCCCTGCCGCCAGCCCTGCCGCCGCCGCCGCCCAGGTTATCTGCCCTGCCGCCATCGTCTAGGCTTCCTGCCCTGCTGCCACTGCCCCGGCCGTTGGAACCGCTGGAACCCACCTGGTCAGTTCCTCCAGCGCCGCCCTGGCAACCAGCCAGGACTCCAGACCCCAGGGAACCCGCCTGGTCAGTTCCTCCAGTGCCGCCCTGGCATTCAGCCAGGACCCCGATCCTCTTAGAGCCCCCGTGGTCTGTTCCACCGGCTCCCCCCTGGCCTTCGGTTGGGGGCTCTGGTCCTGGCCCACCATCCCTCCCCCTGATCCTCCTCCTGTCCACCTCCCTCCTGAGTTTTTGTGTTTTTTGTTTTTGTTGTCTGGTGGAGCGTCTGGTAGCCGCTCCTTTGAGGAGGGGTAATGTCATGATCACTAGTGAGAGTGCCCTAGTCAGCCACTAGAGGGCACTCCATTCCGGACTCTTGTTTTCACCCCTTGGACTACATTACCCATACTCACTCCTGGACTCATTATCCCACTCATTGCACTCAGCTGTTTTGTGTTTCTTCATTAGCGCTTGTCTATTTATTCCTGGTTTGTTTCTGCTCTAGTCATGGTGTCTTCATTCATGTTCCCGAGTCTCTGTGTTGGTTTGCTTGTGTTTTGTTCCTGTCGTTGTTTTGTTTGGACTGTCTCCCTGGTTTTTGAATATTGACTGGCTCATGGATTACGTTTCTGGATTTCCCCAATAAATACCTGCAATTGGACCTACCCTGTTAGACAAACAGTGTGTGCCGTGACAGTTCGCTGGCCGAACAGATTAATTGATTGTAATATGAATTCAGGTACATCAAGTTAATTTGATTAATTGATTTGAATAGTTATAATTAATTATAATGAGTAATGATTAATTATTAATATTTTCCCTTTTGAGCTAATTCGCTACACACAACACAAAAATGCACTTAAAGGATTAGTGCACTTTGAAATGAAAATTAGCCCAAGCTTTACTCACCCTCAAGCCATCCTAGGTGTATATGATCTTCTTTCTGATGAACACAATCAGAGATATATTAATGAATATCCTGATGCATCTGAGCTTTATAATGGCAGTGATAGTGATCAACGAGTATGAGCTGAAGAAAGTGCTTCCAACCACATCCATCCATCATAAATATGTGCTCCACACGGCTCCGGGGGTTAATAAAGGCCTTCTGAAGTGACGTGATGCGTTTGTGTGAAAAAATATCCATGTTTAAGAAGTTATGAAGTAAAATATCTCGCTTTCGCATGAGCTGCCTCCCGTATTCAACGTACGCAGAAAGTGTAAAACTCTTATTATCACTGTCATTATAAAGCTCGGATGCGTCAGGATATTTATTAATATTTCTGCGATTGTGTTCATCAGAAAGAATTAAGTCTTATACACCTAGAATGGCTTGAGGGTGAGTAAAGCTTGGGGTAATATTCATTGAAAGTGAACTAATCCTTTAAGTACAAATAAATTACAGAAGATTTCTACATTGAAAACAGAACTTTTGCTGCCTTTCCTTAGTTGAGACCACATGACTGATTATAAAATGGCAACTGGAAGTGAAACCATGGAATATAAATTATTTTAATTTCCTTTTTTCTCTCTCTTTTTATATGCTGTTAAATATTAATAAAAGTTGGAAGAAAGTCATTTCCATTGTTTTCTAATTTTTAGAAAAGAATGAAAGACTTACTACAAATGATATTACCAAATGTAAATGATGGAGTCAACCAAGCAACTAAATTTTTATCCTTGTTGATAAAATGAGCATTTACATGTTGAACAGACCTAAAGAAGCTACTGTACATTCAGCTACTGATATGACTGAGTATTCATCTCATTTTCCATCTTAACATTTTTCTCTTTGGTAAACAAGTAAACTTTTAATAAAAATATTTTAGGGATGTGACGAGCAGGGCGGGCGAGAGCCGTGAGGGAACGGCGCGAGGCAGGTGACGCTCATTATCACTCGCGTCACCGGCCTCGCGCCGTTCCCTCACGGCTCTCGCCCGCCCTGCTCGTCACAAGGGATTAAATTGTTCATCTGGGGGAAGTTATGACACTGAGGGGTAGTTTAAAAAAAAATTATAATGCAAAAATATTTGCATACAATAAAGTTGTTTACTATATTTCACTTAATTAAAAAAAAAAATAATAGCATTAATGATGTTTGTTTATATTTTCAGATTAAAACAATCAATACTGTAAAGTCTGAAAATCTTTAAAAGAAAATAATGGAGGCATGGTAGAAAGTTTCCAAGAAAGTTTTAATGTGACCTTCATATAACAATAAGACTTTATAAAATAGTTTTAAAAATAAAAGAAAAGCAGATGAAGTTGAAGACATTTCTATCATCATCATTTGAATGGACTGAACTAGGAAATTACTTCTTATTTCTAATCCCATGAGCAACACAAAGATATTGAGCATCTCTTCTTGAACATTGAACACATGCAGTTACACATGGCAGACTGTAAGAAGCAGCAGACGTCTGTCCTAACAGCCATTAAAAATACCTTTATGTATTTTTGAAATAAATCTGCATATTGACTTATTTTAAAATGACCATCTCACAGATCCATTGCAAAAGATGATTACATGGATAATCAGCCCATCCTGGCTCATAATTTACAGCACAATCTTCATCGATACCATCATGACTATCAGGCTCTCCAGACGTCCAGAACCTGAAATTAAAGATCAGCATTTACTTTCTGTGTGATACGATACTGGTGTTGATAATCATTTATTAGACAATAATCAGTTCAACCCAGAGGTCAGTGTGCTGGAATCAACCCATTTCCATCTGCCCTCCACATCTCTGTCTGTCAGACCAATCCAGACATTAACACCAGCAGATATTTTCTTAACAAAGCCCTGAGAAAATTAAACAGTAACACATTTAAGTCTTAAAGAGAATTAACAATTTTTTTCCTATCCAGTTAGAACATTGGTTTACTCACTTGTTCTTCACTGTTGTTTATGATGATCAGATCTGTTCCTCTCCCTGTACAGTATCTTCTGCTCTCAGTCCAGCTCTTCTTTTCAGTGGAAATGAAGTAAAGACTGGATTTATAGTAAATCCATTCATCTGTAAACACAACCAGTTTAGGTTTATGCAGTCTATTCTCACTGATCTACAAACTTATTTTTAATCAGTTTCACTGGTAATACTTTAGTGTAGGGAACACATTCACTATTAACTACAAATTTTCCCTCAATAAACTCCTAATTTACTGCTTATTACTAGTCAGTAAGGTAGTTGTTAGGTTTAGGTATTGGGAGGATTAGGGATGTAAAAAAAGGTCATGCAGAATAAGGCATTAATATGTGCTAAATAAGCTATGTGCTAATAAACAGCCAATATTCTAGTAATATGCATGCTAATAAGCAACTATAGTTAAAAGACCCTAAAATAAAGTGTGACCGTTTCACCCAAATAATTAGTAATGTATTCTGTACATTACGAATACACTAATATTTACTAATATGTAAAGTTAATGTTTACCCATTTCTTGAAGACTTTTTGACAGTTCATTTTTCTCCTTATTTAACTGGTCTCTGTGTTTAATCAGGTCAAGGTTAGTTGATGATAATCTATCTCTCTCTTTTGCCAGTTGCATGTTCTTGGTTAGTAGCTCATCTCTCTCTTCTGTGAGGTTGGTGATCTTGGTTAGTAGCTGATGTGTCTCTTCAGCGCAGTTTGTGCTCTTTGAATTGATGAGGACACACAGCACTATGACTGCAGTCAGCAGAAGAACACACAGCAGCACCAAACACACTGAAGATGCTCTGGAGCTTCTGTTCCTCAGAGTATCACTTCCTGAACACCACACATATGAAGATAATTGCTAATTACTCATATGACTTAAATGTGTGTGTTACAATGAAATGAGTCTCAGTACCTGTGTGTTGAGGTGTCTGGTGTCTCCTGGTGTCAGAGTTCTCGCTTTCTGTCCTGACATGAGAACTGTTTATAGGATCCACATTAATATAGATATTCATCTCTTCATCATCTTCTCTGTCCATCTCATGTTCAATGCCCATATTACCATAATAAGACATATTCGGTCTGTTGGAGTTGAATGTGAGATTGTTAGATGCTGTTACTTTAAGTGGGTTGCAATGCTGTGAACTTCTGCTTTTGAGCATTTATTGTGAGAAGGCACCACTGTGGTCAAGAACATGTGATATCCAGTTAGGGGGCTAAACCCTTTGCTAACTCTTGACAAATAAATGTGTTTTTGTTGTTGTTTTGTTTGTTTTTTTTGTTTGTTTTGTTTTTTGAAAAAACTACTTAGTGCATTATTGTCTTGTGTTTAGATTCATGTATATGATGTTGTCCTTATACTTCATTAATATGGACAAAGCTTGTTTTCATACAGTAGTTGACTGATAGACCTTCACAGCAACTAGAACTTGTTTCAACAACTAATTCACGAGTTCACATATCCATATAATTAAATGGAGTAAAGTTTTGCGTATTTGGCGTGCTGTCTGGGGAGAGGGCTCCGAGCTCGGAATTTTGGCCCGAACCCAGAGTACTCCCCCCGGTGTGGTAAAAGTAGATAGAACTATAAGTGAGGAGATGGGGTGGAGGAGGGATGCTGATAAACTCTCAGATGAACAGAAGTCAGTCTGCTGAATTTATACCTTTGACATTGGTTGAGTTGATTAACTGAATGCTCTCCACCTGTGCTAATTAGGTTAATTATCTGAACTTGCTCCTCCCGAATTTTGTTAATAAAACATCATTTAGAGATAAACTGGAATAATTTGGATCTTGACTTTTACGTTTATTTTGACATCTTTACTTCAACAAGTACTTATACTTGTAATATATGCACAAAATTCTGTTTATGGGTATGAGTATTAAGTTTTGGAGGAAGACGTGGTATTTTTTAAAAGAGGTACACCTGTAAAACATAAAACATGTCTGCAGACAAGACTCTACTGACACATACATGCAAATTAACACACTTGCTATAAAGCGTGAATGGTTTTCATTGTGATTATAGCATATTAAAATTGATAAATTGATGGAATGTGTTTAAAAAAAGAAAAAAAAAAATCATTTCACACTGTATGTCACACGGTATGTTCACACATCAACTTCCGCTTTGTTCTAACTGGTGTTAGATTATGATATATAAGAAAAAGACCAGAGCTACCGACCTAAACAGACCTACACATGAACATTTATATTCAGCATTAAATAGAGAAGTGTTTATTCAAGATACCCAATGCAACTAGTCTCAACTAATGCATTTGTTATACAAAGTCTGAAACTGTAGTGAAGGAGTACAGTTATATGAAGAGTAACATTTCATAATGAACTGCAGTAAGAAGTTTCCTTAGTTGGGAACACATGATTGACTTTAAATGCCACTGAAGTGCTTTGAAATGTGCAGCATTATTCAGTGTTGTGATATAATTTCCACTGAAACATGAAGACAGGGAGGAACCTACTGAACAGCTCCTTCCCTTTTAAAAAAAATAGCCAATAGTGTTTTGTTTATCACAGTTCGGCCAGAGCCTTTGAGCTGGGCAAAGCCGCGTTTGACAGCTTATGACAGTTTATGACAGCCATAGTCTAACAGATTACCCTTTTAGATTTAACCCATAAGAACCCGTGGTGACGTGGGTGTCACAAACACTGGTGATTATCTGGAAAGGTCTTTTTAAAGCATTATCCTTTACTTTCAACCCAGGAAGTCCCTAAGTGACATTTAAGGAACATCCAGGTTCAGTCATGTGACAATCTGTGCATTTTTGTTGCCATGGAAACATTTCCAAAATGGTGGCCTGCCTGGTGTGCACATGTTGCAGTGTCAGCAATTTTTAAAAACGCTTGTTTTTGTTACTAAAGGTATGTTTCAACCCATGCAACAATTCTAATGTTTTAATAACATATCCTAGATTACACTTGACCTGATTTTAAAACATGTCTTGTACAAATTGATATAAAACAAGTTATGAAAATGTTGTGGTGACATATGTGTCACATCGGGCTGTTAACCTTAAAACAGTAGGTGGAATTTTGATGTGACGTATGTGTCACATTAAGAAAAATGGTAATGAGCTGCTCAAATAATTTAGCTGATTCAATCATTTTAGTGTTATATATATTCTACTGCTCAATTAAAAGCATATTTTAACATATGTAAACAAAATAAATGTAAAATTAATAACATTGTTAATGAAATGTATTTTAGAATTTTTTTTGCATACCTGTAACTAAAACAGGTATGCAGCATATGGTATAAAACAGGTATAACATATGTTGATATCATATGTTGGTACTATTTTAAGGTTATTTTATCTTTTTTGTAGTGAGAATAACATGAATAGATTCAGGAAACATCTTGATCTGTTTGTTTGTTTACAGTTTTATTGCACAATATACACATTTTTGCAATGTTATTGCACTACATGCATGTTCAACATGTTTACCTCCAGTGTGAGGTAGTTATTTATTTTTATTCAGTTTGCACATTTTCGAGTTGTGAAAAAATAATCTAAAAATGTATTTCTGGTTAAACCGTATACCTGAAAAGGTAGAATTTTGATAAGTTACAAAAAAGTTGTTGTAAAATTGAATGGTCACAGTTATGTGGTTTTGAAATATGTGGCAAAGCAAATAAAATGCAAAAACTGTATTACTTCTGAAAAAGTTTTTTTTATTTATCTTCCCATAAAAGTTATAATTTTGAAAATGTTGTGGAAAAGAAAATAAATAGAAAAAAAATGTTATTTAGCAAGAAAACTGACAAAATGTTATTTTTTTCAAATGAGAAATAAAAGCCCAATGTGACAAATATGTAACATTAAAAATTTATCATAAACGCCCAATGTCACATATATGTAACATTACAGATCTTTGACAAGGAGTGGTTGTATTTAAAAAACAACTGCAGAAACATGTTTTAAGTGGTCCATTTAGTCTGTTTTATATGCCCCATAATTTTCCTATAAGGGGAAATTGGTCCGGGTTCTTATGGGTTAAAGGGGCTCTATGCAGGAATGACACCCAGTGGTCGAAATAGGTACTGCAGTCCAAATTCAAAATATTGTTTGCCCTGCCCCCTTGTTCAAAGATGTGGGTGGCCAGCTTGACATGCAAAAAGAGGGAGCGCAATTGACAATGAAAGCAGAGGAGACTTATACACTGTAAGCTGATTTATCTGTGTTTTAACACTCTGAGGTCTGAAAACGCGCCGGCGCGTTTTGCAGGGTTTTTTTCACATTGCAGCAAAACAGACTTAAAATACTCCGTCATTTTTTGTCATAGAGACATAAGTAATATATTAATTGAAACTATAGAATATCTTCTTTTATTTGTGTACACTCAGAGTAAAAACACAATGTTGTGCTTTTTGTAAAATAAAGAAAACTAACATGATGCGTGATTTCTCCTCTCCCTCTGAACGAAGTCCAATCTGATAGTTCTCAGAAAATGAACTGTAACTTAGTGAATACTAATCACAGAAAAATTAAACTTATGTCTAAAAAAACGTTAAGATGTCAGGTTTTAAATCATGTAAGTCAAATCGAAAACAAACCTTCTGTGTTTATGTAATCTGTATGAAAAGAGAGCCATGTCAGAAGTCCGTGATTCAGCTCATTATCCGCTAATGTGGCCACACCCACGGAGGGAGCGCTATTCAGACGCAAATTCAGAGGCAATACATGCATTCATCGTCTCAATCGTGTATTTATTGTCTTGAAAAGTGTTTATCTGGATGTAAAAGTCATGGTTAGGGAGCTCTAGAAGACATGCAGATAGTTCCTGTTTTCTTTTCTTCTATAGATGAATTTTAGATGAGTTTTTGTTTCTTTAGCGCTCTCCGGCTGCAGTATGAATTGGAAACTCTATTCATGGAATAGCCTCTTCTTCTTTTAGATGAATTTGTGGACTAAAAATGCACAGAGAGCGCCCTCCGACTTCAAGGATGAATTAAAAACACCAGCGCTCATAGTAATGACAGTGAATATTAAATAAATATTAAATAAATATAACTCCTCTGTATAGAAAATTGACATAAGCACATGAGAATCCAATATTTCTCCAAATGTGCATGCTTTTAAGCTAAAAGCCTATATTCAGACTCTTTGCATCACAGAAATACATTATATTTTAAAGTATAATATAAAACCATTACTTTATATTGTAATAATATTTTTCTGTATGTTTCATATATCATGATGAGCTTGAGACATCACAGAAGGTTTTTTTCACAGCCTACCTGACTGAAATGCCTCATTAATATGCAAGTCATTTCAGCTCATTACTATCCAATTCTTTTGTCTTCTCAGGTGAGAATGGCCCATTATTCAGTGGTGATTCACACGTCCATGCATACTGTGTTTCTTGGCAAAAAGTGTCTTACAAAAACTAAATCAATATATTGTTTTATATGAAGGAGTAGGCAGCATAATTTTTACATAATTTTGAAGCAAAAACTCTAGTTTACAACCACCAATACCCTAAAGTATTGTAAACACAGATTTACTATACTTTTTTTGGCCTTATTTCAGTGACTTAAGTTTTTTGTTTTTTCAATAACCACGCATAAATGTTATTCCTTCAAAAACACAAACATGTACATACATGTTCCTCACATATTATTGTAGCCTAGTTGTGCTGAATACAGTGTAATGACACTTTTTCCATTAATATGTTTATGAACAACTGAAAAAGCACAAATGTCAGGGCATGTCAAAACTTCTCCAGGCCCCAAATCAGCCTCAGACTCCAGAGGGTTAATATGCTGTCGTTCATAGAGATTTTTAGATGGATTCAGAGGCTTTTTATTCAGGTAGAATCTGCAATTCTCTGACCTAGTTTGTTTGCTGGTTTCCATGGCTACAATACGCGGTGTTTTCCGCCAAATGGCAACCTGTGATGTCGAAATACTATTGGATAAACTGGCAGCACACGGTTTCACATAGACGAAAACAAAGACAGACATTCAGACATGGAAAGCACATTTCAAAGTAGAATATCTGGCTGTAGCATTGATTTTCTGAGAAACAAGAAGGTGAACTAAATATCTGCAAACATATTAGGGTATTTTTATGCTTTATTAAAGTAAAATTCTTACATATATCCCCTTTAATATGAAACTGTTACTAAAGCAAACCAGTGAACATTATCATGCTGAGGATGTGTAGTTTGAAAACGTCTCGGTTACGTATGTAACCCTCGTTCCCTGAAGGAGGGAACGGAGACGTACGTCAGTAGTGACCGACGAATTGGGATATCGCTTAGAGAGCCCTATCATCTTCGTATGAACTAAAACAAGCCAATGGAATTGGCGTGCGATATTTGCATAATGCGCACCGCCCCCGTCAGGTGTATATAAATAGGAAGCGGATGCAATCGCACTCTGTTTTTCGCTGAGGAGACAACTGGTGTCCGCACTACAGCGAGGGTACAGAAACTGTGGCGACGGGACGTACGTCTCCGTTCCCTCCTTCAGGGAACGAGGGTTACATACGTAACCGAGACGTTCCCTTTCAGTCGGTCACGTTCGACGTACGTCAGTAGTGACCGACGAATTGGGATCCCAACTAAAGCGCCACAGTTACGAAACCCCTTCCAGTGCCCAGCGCAAGCTCAGCCGCCCATAGCACCGGCTGGCGGTGAAGGGGGCGAGCTTACACCGAGAGAGTCTACTGCTGTCTAACCACTACCCACTAAGTAAACTAGACACACTGGGGAAGCGAACCCGTAAGGGACGCTGCGGAGACCACTACCTACCCAATGGGGGAGGAGTTTACGTGGGAATACACACATGGACTGGCCCGGGGGGCAGTACGCATATGGAGTCCCTGGGATGGCTCCACCTGGTAGGGGGAGACTCATCTGACAGGTGACAGCAGAGCTGGCTCTGCTAAGGGAAAGACACGGACTCGGCCCGTAGGGAGTTTTAAACCGTGGAAAATACACATATGGGACCGCTCACGTAGAGGGGTCACGGCATATGGGCCCCAGCCAACAGACAGCGTCAGCGACGGATGTAGGCCTGGCATCAGACACTCCGCAATGTCCGAGCCGAAGGGGGAGGCGGAGGAACTCGACAGGGTTCGCCAAGCGGGGAACACGACTGGAGAGAAGTATGCACGTATCCGGCCAGTGGCGGGAATGGCATTGCAAGCCGACACTTAGAGTGGGTACAACACGTCTACCGACTAGTGGATGCGAGTACACGTGAGGATACCGGCTCTACACGTAGGCTATAAACCTAGCGAACGTGTTAGGTGTCGCCCAGCCCGCAGCTCTACAGATATCTGTCAGCGAGGCGCCATGAGCCAGCGCCCAGGAAGAGGCCACCCCTCTGGTGGAGTGGGCTCTCAACCCGAGCGGGCAAGGCACGCCCTGGGATTCATACGCCAAGGCGATGGCATCCACTATCCAGTGGGCCATCCTCTGCTTGGAGACAGCCTTTCCCTTCTGCTGGCCTCCGTAACAGATGAAGAGCTGATCTGAGGTCCTGAAGCTTCGCGTTCTATCCACGTAAACGCGCAGAGCGCGGACGGGACAGAGCAAAGCTAGGGCTGGGTCTGCCTCCTCCGAGGGCAGCGCTTGCAGGTTCACTACCTGATCTCTGAAGGGAGTGGTAGGAACCTTGGGCACGTATCCAGGCCGGGGTCTCAAGATGACGTGAGAATCACCGGGCCCGAATTCTAGGCACGTTTCGTCGACCGAAAATGCATGCAGATCCCCTACCCTCTTCAGGGAAGCCAATGCGACCAGAAGGACAGTTTTTAGGGACATAACCTTCAGGTCAACTGATCGCAAAGGCTCAAAGGGATGACCCCGGAGAGCTGTGAGAACCAGGGTCAGATCCCAAGAGGGTACAGAGGAAGGGCGAGGAGGATTCAGTCTCCTGGCCCCCCTCAGGAATCTGACGATCAGATCGTGTTTCCCCAGGGACTTACCCTCAACTGCGTGGTGATGTGCGGCAATAGCGGCAACATACACCTTGAGGGTGGAGGGAGACAGCCTTCGCTCCAACCCATCTTGCAGAAAGGAAAGCACGGATCCTCGCCGAAACGCTGCCAAATCAGCTGGACCGCCTGGGGGTGGAGCCGCCACTCGCCCGCAAGTAGATGCTGCCGTGACAGCTCGTCGGCTGCACGGTTGAGCACACCTGAGACACGAGTGGCCCGAAGGGACCTCAGATCCTTCTGACTCCACAACAAGAGATGGCGGGCGAGTTGCAACATGCGACGGAAGCGTAGACCACCTTGACGGTAGGTGTACGCAACAGCCGCAGTGCTTAGTGAGCGGACTAGAACGTGCTTGCCTGACAACAGCTCCTTGAAGCGGGCCAGCGCAAGACGAACCGCTAGCAACTCGAGGCAATTGGTATGCCAATGCAGCTGAGGCCCCGTCCAAAGACCTGTCACTGCATGCCCGTTGTACGTGGCCCCCCATCCCGTGGCAGAGACATCTGTGGAGACCACAGCGTGCCTGGACACTCGTTCGAGGGGTACTCCGGCCCACAGGAACGAAGGGTCCAACCACCGGACAAGGGTGCGACGGCAGCTCGGTGTCATGGGGACACGGAGCGTGCCGCACTGTCACGCCCATCTCGGGACCCGGCCGCGGAGCCAGTGTTGAAGCGGCCTCATATGAAGCAATCCGAGCAGCGTTACCGCGGCTACAGATGCCATATGCCCCAGGAGCCTCTGAAAATCTTTCAGTGGAGCCGCTGTCCTGCGCTTGAGCGAGCTCAGGCAGTTCAACACCAACTGGACGCGCGCCTCGGTGAGACGCGCAGTCCGTGCGACCGAGTCTAGCTCGAGACCGAGACAAGAGATCCTCTGCCCGGGGGCGAGTTTGCTCTTGTCCCAGTTGACCTGAAGACCCAACCGGCTGGGAGCTACAACCATGTCGGGTAGGACTTTGTACTGACATGCCTGACCCTCGAACGCAGACCGACCTAGGAAGGGTCTGTGCCGAGGCAGAATCGAGGCATGAAAGCACGCGTCCTTCAGGTCCATTGCTGCAAACCAATCCTGGGGACGGTCCAGGATTGGCCGTAGCCCACCGCCCTTTCTCGGTACAATGAAGCAGGGGCTGTAGAACCCCGACTTCATATCGGCTGGAGGGACCGGCTCGATTGTATCCTTCGCCAGGAGGACAGCAATCTCCGCCCGGAGAACAGGTGCATTGTCCAACGACACCTGAGTGAAGTGGACAGCCCTGAAGACCGGGGGACGCCGGGCGAACTGAATCGCATAGCCGAGTCTGATAGTACGAATGAGCCAACTGGACAGGCTGGGGAGCGTGATCCACGCTTCCAGACACTGAGCCAGCGGGACCAAAGGCACCACAGACGCACCGGGGGTGGGGCAGCAAGGCAGAGAGGGACCCGACCCGGACGGCTTGGGGGCGGCCCGGAGCAGGGTCGGACTCTGCGAGGCAGCAGTGTGCATGGGAGACAGCGCACGGGGCACGGTCTGCACCAACACACTGCCACCTGCTGGCGAATGGGGAGGGAGCTGTCAGCGGCGAGGCGGAGCCTGGCACACTGGCAGACACCCCTTGTTGTGACCTGGAGTTTGAGGAAACTGCTCTTTTTGTGAAAAAGTGGGTACCGCTGGACTCCGGAGAGCCAGCGGCGGTGGACAGACAAACACAAATTCCCCCCGGCCCTCCTCCGGGGGTGGGAGAGATGGTGGAAAACTCTCCCGAAGAGCAAGATCCTTCCCCTCCAGGTTGCCCGTCTCAGTGCCGTGTCTTGCTCTTGCGTTTACCACCGGGCTTAGCGGAGACGGGCTGGGCACCACGTCCGTGACCGGCACCCTGCTGTTTGGCTGGTGTGGGCTGCTGCTTTGCCGTCTTAGCAGGGGCGGAGGACGATGCAGGCGGGCGCCCTCGGCGACGAGCGGGCTGAGGCTGAGCCACGGGCGGCTGGGTGGAGGCAGCAGCGGACCGCCGTGGCATGACGTGACTGATAGCCTCAGCCTGCTTCTGTGCAGCGGAGAACTGTTGGGCGAAGCTCTCCACCGCGTCGCCGAATAGGCCGACCGGGGACACGGGGGAATTTAGGAACCGCTGCTTGTCGGCATCCCGCATGTCCGCGAGGGTCAGCCAGAGGTGGCGCTGCTGGACTACCAAGGTAGACATCGCGTGACCAACAGCGCGTGCTGTCACCTTCGTTGCCCGGAGGGCAAGGTCAGTGGCAGCGCGCAGCTCCCCCAGCAGCTGTTGGTCAGGACCTTCCTGGGGCATCTCCGACAGCGCCTTTGCTTGGTGAACCTGCAAGAGGGCCATCGCGTGCAGGGCGGAGGCAGCCTGCCCACAGGAACTGTAAGCTTTCTCAGTCAGACCGGCTGAGAACATACAGGCCCGGGACGGGAGACGCGGCTCACCACGCCAGCCGGTGGCTGTTGGACACAACTGCATCGCAACAGACCGCTCGACTGGCGGGATCCTCGCGTACCCCCTGGCTACCCCGCCGTCCAGGGAGGTGAAGGCGGACGGGGGGCCAGGCCTGGTACGGGCACTATACGGTGTCTGCCAAGACCTGGTCACCTCATCATGCACCTCCGGGAAGAAAGGCATTGGGGCGGGACGCTGGGGCTGCCCAGCGCGACCCCCCCCCAAGTACCAATCATCCAGCCGAGATGGGCCGGGACAGGGTGGAGGGTTCCACTCGAGCCCGACGCACAAGGCTGCCCGAGAGAGCACAGCCGAGAGTTCGGGATCCGACTCGGCCACCGCTACCGTCCCGGAGGGCGGCAGCGCGTCCGGATCTTCCTCCCCCGAATTCTCAAACTCGCCTTCCGACGCAGCGACCGACATCTGATCCTCCGCCGGCGCACCGAAGGTAACGGCTGGACAGTCCGAAGAGGGCCCAGCGGAAACCAACGGGCGAAAGATGGGTTGCGGTGCTGGCGAGGGGGCAGGGGCCCGAGGAGCGTTTCCGCTCGGCGGGGGAGCCCTGACCGTTATCCTCAGGCCGCCCTCCCTATACAGCGCCGTACCGTCCTTCCGGTTCCCAGGGCCGGAA